>CP135565.1:7921310-7979962 GCA_032401905.1 Swietenia macrophylla | reverse complement strand
GAATAAAATTTTTATTTTATTAATTATATAATTTTTTTATTTTAGTATATTTTTCCTGTTCAAAACTTTCTTGCAGTATGATTCTACCAATTTCTTCTCACACTTTTGAACATAATCTGAATTGCCATGTACGTTTAAAAGCAATATGTGTGTGTTTCTTAAGATCGAGCTACGTGTTATTGTTACCAGCAGCCTAGTTACCTATTCCATATTGACTCCCCCAATTTCAATTTTTACCAAACTTCACCATCGACACGCCCCCACTTTGCTGGTCTTTGTATTCACTTCCCAGCAACATTTCCCTGGTAGATTACACGAAAATCACAAGCACAACACCCCACCCCCCCACAGCCCTCCGCCGGAGACTTTGCCTATCACACCCCCAACTTGGTATAAATTTGGCTTAACAACTTTTGTCGCATAACAAATACTTGACATCAATACAAATGAAAATATAAAGTAATTAATGCCTTAATTGGTGATCAGCCCTTTGTTAATTGTATTAGTTTACCTTATTTTATGGACCAAATAGTATTATATCTATTAAAATAGGGCAGCTAACAGGGAACGTTGATTGGCCCCACCAAGCATTGAACTTACTCGAAGAATTATGATATGTATACCATATTATATAATAATAATATGTACAAGTCTTCGATGTGTGTTGTGTCTTGTGTGTACATATTTTCATAGTGACATCTTTCACCTCTCCTATTGCCATGATTAAATTATGTATAATTTCAAAGATTTATTGCTTTTGCTTTTGCTTTATGCACACACTGATCGCTAATAAAAGAATACAGAGTTTTCTTTGTGTTGGATGCATGTGAATTTGATTACTACTGGGAAGAGAAGAGAAGTACTTTCTTGAAATTATAATACACAAAATTCATGGAGCTTACTTATCAATGAACATGGGGAGCAGAGTTGTGCCGTTACATCTGGAAACTAGCAGGCGTATACCGTGCATTATCTTTTCCTTTGAATTGTTCTATAATGGAAGCTGCAGCAGCAGGTAAGAAGGGCGTGTGTGACGCAGCCATTGATGGTTGAACTTGAAGGGGACAGGTATATCATGTGTATTTACCACAACAAAAGGAAGAAAAACGAATGCTTTATGAGGTTAAACTTGTGTGTGGGTGGTAAAACCGGGGCAATAGGGGAGATTCATTTTACCGTGGGAATGGGACTATATACATATGGGGCATAATATTTCATGCGAGTATGTAAGATATCACATGCATGCCCTGCACCGCTGATGATCAGCGGCAGAAACAATGATGCTAGCTACAAATACAATGGCCTGGCCGGGGAAGGAAGTTGTTGTTGCTGCCGTAGTACTGTATCTTCATGGATATCTTATTATTCACGAATGGAAGAATACCGGAAAGTCCGACGAACTGATACTGATGATTTTATGGCTTGTATGGCTTCGCGAGAAACATGAAGAAAAGCAGAGTCAAACGGAAAGTCTTGTGCGAACAAGTAGAAGAGAAGGGAGATGAGAAGAAAGTGGTGAAAGGGATGTGACAGTTAAATGTCTGTCTCCGTGGGTCTTCACCATCACCAATTCACACTTAATACCACTGGTGGCCGGTGATCTGCTATTCTGCTGTACTAACAAAATAACATAAATTAAAAATACGTGGACACGTGTACGGAGATTAATGTTGTCTAACAGTCTGACTTTTCCATGATGCCTCGCCACGTTTTACCTTTCAAGATCTTAATTACTCCGCGATTCCTGCCCCGCTTGCTTTTCTTGCTCTTGGTATACGACTTATCTATACATACTGACAGATAGGAATGTAGCAGCCATCAGCTTTGGAGAAAACAGAGCCAGAAAAAAAAAAAAACAAAATGGAAGGGGGTTATTATTTTCTGTACCCGCAACCACCACAACAACATGCCGGAGTGACGATGCGATCATGTCATCTCAGCCATCCGATTCCATGATTCTTGATCAGTGTTGGCATTCACGGATCTTTGCAGAGTCCTAATAAAAAGACCCAAACGCAGCCCCATATCTCCATGTCTTATTCCGACAAAATACCCACTTGTCATGTTTAAAGTCTGCTGATGACTAAGAATCCAAATCAAATGCATGCACCATTCAATGCATTCTCTCTGTTCTCGAATTAAAATTTAAATTTCTGCACAAAATATCCGATGCATACATACAACGTACATACATACATCCATGAATGATGTGTATGTCAGAGAAAGAGAAAGAGAAAGAGAAAGAGAAAGGAGAGGAGGGACGTGGATGTCAAAGAGACGTCGTTTTCAAATAGTGTGATTGGATTTGGCAACCGTGATGGAGCAGTTTTTCTTGTTTAAGAAACTTGAAGTTTAGAACTCCCCATCGATTGACCATGTCCGTATGTAAGTGTATGTATGTATATATATATATACGCATAGCATGGGATACATTGGAAGATGACAACGACGAGCATGTAATGGCGACCCATAACATAAACCTCTGTCTATCTACACCCACGTTACTCAACCGTTTTTCTCTCTCAATAAGGTAAAAACTAAGTTTACAAAACAGTCCAATAAAGAGGACAAGTTTTCAGGCACTCAGAAGAACAGAACAGAAGGTGAAGAAGATGAAACAACTAGAAACCCAACAGACAGATCAACATAACCATTAATGAATTAGAAACATGTCACTCCTTCCTTGTGATCTGAGGATGGATTGTTATTACATTTCATTAATGAAACAGTCAATGATAGTTTGGCAGACGAAAGTGGTAACTAACAACTGAAAATCAAATCAATAATATTGTTACAACATACATATACTGTAGAATCGTGTTCAATTAGCAAGCAATTGGCATTGGATTAAGAAAGCATGTGCATGTGTGTAAGGGCATGCATGATTAATGCTTTTGAATGAATGAATGAATGAATGAACAATTCAAAGGTAACCCAAAGCAGATGCAAATGGGGACAGACAGCCATCATAAATAATAGTCTCCCAAGTCTCCAATGTTAAGGCAGGTGGGTGGTCCATCAACCATAAAGAATTTTAAAGATGTTAATCAACTTTCAGCTTCTTCCTCAATCCTCATACTTACATCCACACCAACACCACCAACAATCCCATTAATAGCATAATTAAAAAGAAGACGAAAAAGATTGTAGGCTGGGCTGTAGCTTCCCTTAATTTCTGGTAACACGTCTGTATCTTCATTTCTTATGTTTTTCTACTTCCTTTTGTTTCACATTATAACGTTAATTTACTACATTTGATTTCCCCAGTCTCATATCTTCACTGAACAAGTTCACTGCCAAAAAGGTATTAATTTTATTCAGCTACTAATGCCAAGTGTGCTAGCACTAATACCTCAAATGAAGCAAAGTCTTGCATAAACAGGAGATCCAAGTATCCTGCTGTTTAACTTGATAAAAATTTCTCTCCCTCCTGTTCAATAATTTGGATTATATCACAATACAGAAAAAGCTACAGGGGCAGCTACCATAACCAAATGTCATAAATATCATCCGGTAACTTCTGAATTCACAGCCAATTTTCACAACATCCAGCTAATAATAAGAATATTGTTTCACGATTCCATGAAATACAAACAAAGGGATTTGGTAAATCTGGCTAAGCATCTACATGACTTTGAAAGAGCATCAGTGCCAAAGATCTTGATTCAAACATGTTAGACAAACCATTGAACCAATCTATATAGCCGCATACCATCACAAATTTAGCAGGAAAAAAAATGTTACTAAGCCCTTAGATAAAATTTATTCTTCTTGTTAGAAATGCTAACATAATGCTCCAAACGGAGGATGTTGAGACAGACTACCTACATTAATCCCCCAGTCAATTCTTATAAATATGGAAGGTCCCCTCTTGTCAGAATTATTGTCATGCATTTGCTATACCCTAATCTAACAACATCATTTCTAAAAATCAGGTTATTATGAATAGAAGAGTAACGAGTGGAATTTTCTTTTTGTTTTACCATCAACATTAGGATCTTCATTCTGTTTACAATGACGTGCAATACGGAAAAAGAATTCACCATTTGCTTAAATTCCTACCATAGGGATACACTTACTTATCTTCTATCAACAAAATCAAAATAAATCTGAAGCAGGCCTGCAGATGGAGAAAGATAGTAATTGCAACAAGAGAACTCCAATGACCTTATGCATACCAAGTAGTAGTATTTCCTGTGAAATTTTCAGTAAATGCCAAATCAAAAGGGCTTCTCATATTCTTGTGGAGGCGGCTGCTCCCAGCCCCGCAAAAAGCCTACATGAGAATTATCAAAGGGTTCTTTGAGTAATGAAGTAGGAAGCAGAAAAAATTATGAAATTAAAAAATACATAAGAACAATTTCATCAAAATTGGTATAAAAAATTCACGATGCAACAAAAATTTGGGCATTGCCTTTTCTGACAATAAACAAAACCCAATACTTGATGCCATACTTCTTTTCCTTCTCAATTTCAAGAAGAAGATCCTACATTATAAATGCAATATGATTTCACTGCCAAAACTTTTACAGGTCAAAAAATAGAATGTATTAGTGTTTGATCTCTTTGTAGCAAACTAATTGAAAGGTCTGCTTTGTTTGAGAAATTATAATCCACAAGCTTAAAGCAATGATGCAAAATCTTAAGTGGCAAATCAACCTGACCTTGCACTTAACAGCTAAACCTTGCATAAAAAGCCACCCATACTAAAACTTGCATTGTACAGAAGTTATCATAATTCTAAAATCCTTTTTGCCACATATATTAATCCAATAAATTACATATCACATGCAATACTTCCAAGCAAATCAGCCATACACTCTAAATTCGTAAGAAAATAAACCATGAAATTAAGTATCAGGCATACTTAGTGGTATTTCTCCGAGGGACATGTATATTGGATCATCATCGGCAAGGACCCCCTAAAACAAGCAGTGAAACACAGTTAGCAATAAATCAGCAGTAATGAACTGAGATGTGGAATGCAATAACATAGCCATCTTTAATGATCAAACCAAATAACAGTAAACCACTACAAGATCAAGCTGAAGAATGAAACAGTTAAAGACAGTACTAATGGTCACTCAAGTTAGGCCCAGCAGCCATCATGTTTCCTCATGTACACATTGGAAGTTGGAAAGATTCTTGTTGAGTGGATGATCAGTTCATAGACAATGGTGGCAATACCTCTCCATTGTGAAGGACCATCTCATTCTGCAGGGGATTTATGTTCCCAGGTGCCGGAGGATAATCAGGAAAAGTATTGAGTAACTGTGTCATCATAAGCCCATCATAGTTATCTTGAACATCAGGAATTTGACCAGCAGCATTCTCTGAATTGTTAGGAAAACCTTCCAGGCCAGTAAACATAGTTTCTGTCCTGCATAATTGAACAATTTAAGATAAAGGAGAGAAATGCAGGTTAGAGAAATAAACATGGAATGCCAAATATTATACCATCATTATTTGTGTATATTTGAATAATGCCCCAATGAAGTAAAGAAGTAAAGAACAAAACATATAGATAAGAGAAACATACTTTCTTTCTGATGTATCATTAGTCTTGTCTTCTTGGGCAGAATCACTCTCTAAATCAATTACTTCAATCTCTTTAAAATTACTTTGACGTCTACTACATTCATTAGCCACACTGGAATTATTCATGGACAAATCCACATCAACTGGTGTAGCTTCTTTTTCTGGAATAGCCTGGTAAATAAGAGTTGGATCACTGTGATGACTCTCATTCAAGTCTGAGTTTTCCATCAGGTTAAGGTCACATATCTTAAATGAACCTGGAAAAAGCTGTTTCTCTTGTGCAAACTCAACACAAGGTTCTCCACCTCCCTTTTGAAAATGATAGTTACTAACCGAGTACTCTTGATTAAATGGCAGAGCAACCTTTTCACCGGGCACAGCTGTTTCCTCAAGTGAAATTGCTTTCTTGTCTCTCGAATTAGACATGTTGAGGTACTTGTCAGCTCCAGCAACCATGGACGGAAACCATTCTCTTAATTTTTTGATTCCCTCATTCATGTCATTCTCCTCCATAGTTCGTTTTTCACCTCTATCAATGACCATGGAACTGGACTTTTGGAGGCCTGACAGCCCCTGATCTGATTCCTGCTCACCGTCATGCACTAAAACTCTATCTGGGAAAGACTGTGACCTTGTACATTTACCTTGATCAACCCCAGAAACAGAACCTAATGCTTCTTCACCCTCAACAGACTGGACAAGCAGAGGTCTAGATATTTCAGAGTCGGAAAGCTTTGAATCATGAGTTTTATTTGATAACACGTCAATGGCAGAACCATCCAAGGAGCCATCTTCAACTAAGACTTCGGATCCTCTAGCAAGTTTGTTATCAGAAGTGTTTTCCTCATCATTATGTGCAACAGAATCAACCTTTACAACTTTATACAACAAGGAAGAACGGGTTTTAGTGGGCACCTTGGCAAAGTTACATAATGCTAGCAAATCAGTACTACTTTTGCTCAATGTATCACCCTCCTCAGCATAAATCTTGATAGATGAGTCCACTGCCTGATCTTGTTTCTGAGTTTCATCTTTAGAAGTGCCATCCTTCAGCTCCCCAGTCTCAGCATTCGTGTTTGTCGTATCAACAGATTTCTTGGAGAATTCCCCATCAGTCACTTGCAGTAAACCTTTCACGCCACTGAAAGAACTTGGCCTTGAACCCATTTCCTCATGATGGTTGTACTTTCCCATTTCAGATTCTAAAACACTGGCTTCCTCACTTTTCAGTACAAATTCAGCTGAACCAGACTTCTGCAACCCATTACTAATATCTTTATCAACATGTTGCTCCTCTTGATGTCCAGAATAAGAATCATCATCACCCTCCATATCAGGGGAAACTTTATTTCTCTCTGACCATGACCCACTCCTCCCATATTCTCTTCCCCAATCCGAGCCATAACTCCTAAAGGATCCTCCTCTCCTCCTACCTTTCAAATAACTCTTCAAGCCCATTGAATTATGATCATCAGGGTATCTTCTACGAACAGAGTCCATATCAGAAGCAGAGTTTCCAAGACGGTTAAGGGCTGATGATCGTCCTTCTGAAGGCAGTTGCAAACTATCTCCATCTTGTGACCTGTAAGTTCCATTCTTCCATTTACCAGAAAGTATGCTTGGAGGCAGCAGCCCCTGAGAGACCAAATACTCGGCTGCAAGTCGCCCAGCTTCCATGAAAATTTCACTTCTTCTTGGTGCCAAAGCTGGCTGCTGAAATGATTTAGGCTGGCTCTTGCCACGCCCAAACCCACGATTAAAGCTCCGGTATTCTGAATTGTAAAATCCGTGGCCTCTAGCTGAACCTTCTGGGGACATACCCATCCCCATTGAACTAGACCTATACCCATTTCCAGGACTTCGATGCCTAGCATGCATGTTTCCTTAGTACCTATGTGGTTAGCAAAAGAGTCAGTTGTAATCAAAACTGCAAGAGTTAACAGGTACTTCGACATAAAGACTAAGAAAAACACCACTTGTATTCCACAAAATATGAAGAACAAACTAAAAAATGGAAAAGGAAAAAAGAAAAAGATCAATCTTTAGCAATTATATAGGAACTGGGTTTCCCACAAGGCATTTGTTCTAATTTGTCCCCAGAACAGTGAAGATTATTTGATTTGTAAATCCCTCGGAGAGTCAGAACAACGCACAGCCAAGCCTGCCTTTCTCACGAAAAGAAATATTCTCAACTAGCACAAAATCAGCAAAGCTCAGAATTACAGCTATACAAGCAATCTATAATTTACAGCCGCAAAATTCAATCTTGTTCTTGTGTAAAATAAGTAACAGAAAACCCCTTAAGAAAAATGTTCAGCTCAAGGTCAAGAAACGACGATTTTGCATAAAGCATAAACGTCCGGCGTTAATACAGATCAAATACACGAAATCCAAGAATTGACACGAAATATCGGGGCCAATTATTGGTTCCAAAAATAGTAAGAATCAAACCTTGCCGTTTTTTTGATTGTGTTGCTGGGTTTGTTTTGATTGAAGAATAAACAGATCCCAGGTCAGGTTCTTACAATGATTCGGATCCAGTAAGTTCAGTTTACCTCAATCAGTCCTTCATGTCAAAAACCCTAACACCCTTCTTCCATTACCAAAAAGTGAGAGGCAAATATTTCCGGTCATCAGCAACTTTCCAATTACTTACTTCTTTTTGATGCTTTCAGATTCGTACAAAATTTTATCTTGAAGAATTCTATCTTTATACTGATTGTGAACAGCATTAAACAGCGTTTCTTGTTTGCACTTCTCTCTAATGTTCCTTCCCCTCGTTGAGATTTTTTTTTTTTTTTTCCTCCCTACCGTCAGCCAAGAAATGAGTGCCATGCCTAAACCTAACCAAACTTTTGACAGATCATCTCACGCCCCGTCTCAAGCACGTGTCCACGCGCTCCCCCCCCCCCCCCTCCTTCCTTCGCTAATTTATTTATTATTATTATTATTTTAATCCGCTTAATTATTAATTATTAATGAAAATAAAAATAAATTGACAAATGAAAACAATCGAGGACGATGTGAAGGAACGGATAAATGCAGGGACAATCCTCAGTTAAATCTTCCTTTGAAAATGGAAGAAACTGAATAAGAAAAGCACACACAAAAAGGAAAACGTGTTGAATTCAGAAAATGTCAAGCGATGAGAGGCATCCTTTGAGATCGAATCTAGGAGACTTGGAATCAGCTGCTGGAGATCAGCCGAATAGAAATGGTATACCTACCGGCACTAGCGCAATCAAGGATCTCTTTAAACAATTGGATCGTGGATTTTCCGGCCGACGTCACAGTTTCAAAGATCATGCGCACCGTTCCAACTCGAATTCGCATTCTCATTCCTCGTCCATCGTGGATCATCATTCCGAGGACAGTCGTGATGTTCTCGCGGATGGTGCGCCTCCTGAATGGGCGCTGCTTCTCATCGGATGCCTTCTTGGCCTCGCTTCCGGTTTATGCGTCGCCTTATTTAATTACGGGGTTAGTTGTTCTAATGTGCCTTTCGTTTTGACGGAATTTGATATTATCTCGTATCCAGATTGGTTTCTGAGATTAAGAGCCATCGGTTTGGTTAAAAGTTCTAAGTTTTAGGATAATTAATGTTATTATATAGGTGATTAATGCTGTATGCTAAGGAGCTTCTTTTAGTTCGGTTCAGTTTTTGTGATTTGAAGAAAAAAAAAAAGTTTTCTACAAATAATTGCAAGTATTGATCCCCATCGGTTGGATTTTTGACTTAATTTAGGTTCACATAATACATGAATGGACCTGGGCGGGAACTCCTAATGAAGGTGCGGCTTGGCTGCGGTTACAGAGACTAGCTGACACTTGGCATCGAATTTTACTTATACCAGTGACGGGAGGGGTTATTGTTGGAATGATGCATGGTTTACTTGAGATATTGAATCAAATAAAGCAATCCAGTTCTTCAGATAGACAAGGTTTTGATTTGGTTGCTGTAGTCTTTCCTACAATAAAGGCCATACAGGCTGCTGTTACTTTGGGTACTGGTTGCTCTTTGGGTCCTGAAGGTCCTAGTGTAGATATTGGAAAATCATGTGCCAATGGTTTCTCTTTAATGATGGAAAACAACAGAGAAAGGAAGATAGCTCTTGTTGCAGCTGGTGCAGCCTCTGGAATTGCTTCAGGTATCCTATTATTTGCATATCATAACTATATCGGGCTCTGCATGTACTTTTATCACTAAATCTTAGTTAGCTTTGATCTAGAATATGAAAAATGCTTGATCTGGTACTTCTGCCGTGCTTTTCTTTTTTAACTTCAAAACAAACTTATATTTTCATTTTGTTTTTTCTTTTCTTTGAGTGTAATTCATTTGCTATTCATTTTGTTGCCCTTTTTAATTAACTATAGCTGCTTTGTACAATTGCTTGGTATGAACTTGCGATTCAGCTTTCTTTTTGAAAATGTGCTTTGAGAGTTATTGTCGGGCTTCTTGCACATGTCCGCCTTTTTCTTTTTCATTGTTGAAAGTGTTAATCTTACTTGTTCATTTTTTCTCTTCAGGTTTTAATGCAGCTGTAGCTGGTTGTTTCTTTGCTATTGAAACTGTGTTAAGACCTCTACGTGCTGAAAACTCGCCACCATTTACAACCGCAATGATAATTTTGGCCTCTGTCATATCATCTACTGTATCAACTGTTTTGCTTGGGACAAAATCGGCTTTCACAGTGCCTTCATATGATTTGAAATCAGTTGCTGGTATTTCATTTCATTCTTGATTTATTTCATCAATTTGATTTTCTGGTATGTCATATTCCCCAACCAAATCAAGCCAATGGATCTGTTATAACCTAGATCAATTTAAGCCAGCAAATTTAATAATCAACTTTAGGTTGTGCATCTCTAGCAAAACTTGGGTTCTGTTGGGCCATGAGATGAGGGTTTATGGGCCTGCTTGAACAGGCCCAAGCTGGCCGAGTTGTAGGCGTATAATTATATGTTAGGTTGGAAGTTTTGATCATAATACAAGCCCTATTATTATATGTTAGTGTAGACCAAGGGCCTGGTTGTAACTGTTGTGTGAATCAAAATATATTTTACCATGGGAGTCATCAAACATATATATTTCATCAGTCATATCCACTTTTCTAGGACATTTATCAACATTTGATTTCAATGCAATGTTTCCAATTTTGTATATTTATTTTGACATTGCCTTGCAGAACTACCTTTGTACCTGATATTGGGCATGCTATGTGGTGTTGTAAGCGTAGCCTTCAGCCGCTTGGTTGCTTGGTTCACTAAATCATTTGAATTTATCAAGGAAAAGTTTGGCCTTCCTGCTGTTGTATGTCCTGCTTTAGGTGGTTTAGGAGCAGGAATAATTGCTCTCAAGTATCCGGGCATACTATATTGGGGTTTCACAAATGTTGAAGAAATCCTGCATACTGGGAAAACTGCATCAGCTCCTGGAATTTGGTTGTTAGCTCAACTAGCTGCTGCTAAAGTTGTGGCTACAGCTTTGTGTAAGGGGTCTGGGCTTGTTGGTGGCCTTTATGCTCCCAGTTTGATGATTGGTGCTGCTGTTGGCGCTGTCTTTGGAGGTTCAGCTGCAGAACTTATTAATAGAGCTATTCCAGGGAATGCTGCTGTTGCACAGCCACAGGCATATGCTCTGGTAAATTTTCTATTTTGACATTGCCTTGCAGAAGTATATTTATACTTGATATGGTATGAGGATGATTTTGTTGGCTAATTAGAATTATTTCAAACATTTATTGCAGGTTGGGATGGCTGCTACATTAGCTTCTAATTGTTCAGTACCCTTGACCTCAGTTCTTCTTCTGTTTGAGCTGACTAGAGACTACAGGATATTGCTTCCTCTCATGGTAATTGATCCACGGTCTGTTTTGATAATTTTTTTGGTCATTTCTTGCTGCACATGAAATGCCTAAAAAGATCAGTCTTTTATCTGATAAGCTTTTGACTGAGCTAGATAATTATATAGGTGTACTCCTTCATGCAAATGCATCTCAGTGCTGCTTAGTACTAACGAAATTAGTTTGAGGAAGTGTTTTGGGATTTTGCTCCCTGGGATGGATTTTTTAATCATCCTGATCTGATTTTTCTACCAGATGGTTAGCATATATTTTGGCTTTACTACATGACAGCAATACTGGCTTCATATTATCAAAAGCACTACATAATTCTCCGGATGCTGGATCTAGAGAAGGCATATGATTTCCTTTTTAGTGTGGTTGGACAAATATCTTCCTCCATCTCTCATGTTTGGCATATGTGTGTACGCATTTATTGAAAATAATGTCTTCAGAAACAATATGGATAACAGTAAATTCTCTTGTACTGTGTTAACTTTGCAATTGCATGGGCATGGTGTCTTGTGAGGCAAGCACAATTGGAAATTGTATTACCATATCTTAGGGCTCTGTTATTGTTAAATTGTTGTTTTCCATCATTTTGGATGCAAATGTTTTCCAAAGATCAAAAATTTTTCATTGCTTTATTTCGTTTCTCCAATTTTGCAAGTAGGGAGCTGTTGGATTGGCAATATGGGTTCCCTCTGTGGCAAACCAGACCAAGGAGACAGATGCATCTGATACACAGACTTTGGCAAGGGGTTATTCTTCTCTTTCACCTACTGAAGATAAAAATGAAGTTATGTGGAGAAGAATTGATGGTGCAGATGATTTAGAACTCTCTATCATAGAAACTGCTGCTGACAGTGAAGCTATAAATGAAGATATGGTCTTGGAAGAATTGAAGGTTCTGTTTTCTTCATTTCCTTTCATAACTGGTTATCAAAGTGGTTGGGATTGTTTTATGCTTGATCATTTTGTCTTCTCACTAATTGGTATGCGGCTTCTTTTCATTATTTAATGTTTGCTTGAGACTAAATTTGTTAAATTCTCCATCCCTCCTTGTCAGGTTTCTGGGGCCATGTCAAAGAATTATGTAAAGGTTACACTCAATGTAACCTTGAAAGAAGCAATAAAAAGTATGCATGATGGGCAACAGCACTGTGTCCTTGTTGTTGACAATGAAGATTTTCTGGAGGGAATACTAACATACGGCGACATTAAACGTTTTTTGTCCAAGAAGCCTAGTGATGCTTCCAAGGATGATTCAACAGTTTCAGATGTATGTAATTGCAAGCTCACCCTCTATTTTATCCTCATAAAAAAAAAAAAAACAACTTTGTTACTTTTCCTTGTTCTTAATGCTCTCTCTCTCTCTCTCTCTCTCTCTCTCTCTCTCTCTCTCTCTCTCTCACACACACACACACACACACAATGAAAACAAACTTATCTTCATTTTATGCAACATAATGGTTGCTGATCAATTATTAATCCCTCAGAAGAGTTTGCATACATTTGGTGGCACATATGTTTTCCTACAGAAGTTACATTGCTTCCTTAATTTTGAACTCTCGAACTTTTTGTTCACTTTATCTGCATCTTTAGTGATGACATTCTAGTGATAATTTTTTACAGGTGAATGCGTGTCTTGTCTCTTCCATTTGTACTCGAGGCATAAGCTATCGGGGCCGACAGCGTGGACTTCTAACCTGTTACCCAGACACAGATCTGGCAATTGCCAAGGAGTTAATGGAAGCCAAGGGGATCAAGCAGTTACCTGTAATTAAGCATGCTAGAGAACTCCAAAGTCGAAGGAAGCAAAGAATTGTTGCTATTCTTCATTATGATTTGATTTGGAATTGCCTCAGGTTCTTACTGGTTTTTCACTCTATGTTTTCTTTTCATTTCCATTTTTAAACATTTTTTTTTTATTCACCATAGATGATGTCTGTTTTCTGGTTTTCATTCTTACTGCATTGGAAGTCCAATAATTTTATCTATTGATCATCAAACTGGTAGCGCATATTTTAGGAAAGCAATAAGCCATTAACTTCTCTTATTGTTGAACATATTTGGATAGTGTAAAGGCATGGCAGCACTAATTGCTGTTTTAATTACGAATTAGTTCAAAATTGGTTGCTAATTCCTTCACCTGGATTAATTTCTTAGGTGCTAAATAAAATTTCAAATTATTGAACCATGGCTTACAGTCTACTGTTTAATGTCTTTACAGAGAAGAGATAAATCACCGGAAATCGGTTTATCAACAAAGACAAGACAAAAGTCTTGAGGAGATCCATTGATGTGGTGATGCAGTTGATTCATGATTCCCAAATGATTCTGAAACTCTCGTCTTCATAGTCCCTTCACCAAAATATAAATACCTTTGTTTCCCATTTTAGGTTTTGCCGATATCCCAGTCCCTGTAATGTAGCAAAATTACACCTTGTACATGTTTGTTTACACATCAATATCAGTAGTAGTATTTTAGTGGAGAAAAGGAATTCAAGAATCAAGAGTTCAAATCCAAATTTTGCTCTGAAGCAAACTAGCTGTATTACTGCTGCAGACATCTGTTTGGTAGCGTGTTCTCTTTAGCTGGCCTTCATATACTAATATATTTGATGTCTGTTTATTTTATTGTTTCTGGTCTATAGTTGAACAGAACTTGATTAAAAGTGAAAGAAGAATCTTGACAGAGTATGTGTGTATGTATGTAGGTGCCGGCTTTGTCTTTCCTTCGTTTGGTGCAAAATACAGAGGAGAGCATAAATGTGGGAGAGTGCTCCAAATAAATCATTATTTGCCATAAATTGAACGCTTGCCACTTAAAAGAGAATTCACAATTGAAGAACGAATTGATTTTTAAATTTACGAGGGAGAGACCAAAGAGATTATATGGGGGAGAGTGAAAGCATCCAAGTGGCGTTAAAACATTGCTAACTATTTATTCTATGCCGAAAGTCTTGCGCGCGCGCGCTTGTTTCTATAAAAATTCTGGCAGGATTGCACCACCTTCAGCAGGAACAAAAGGTGTCACTCCCTGTCATGTCATCCATTATGCAGAAATTCCACCAATATCTCCAGCGGTCCGTTGTCTGACAGCAGGCCAGCAAGTTAAAAGAATACAGGCAAGCAAATGGGCAAATTGCTGCTATAAGAAGTGAAATTGAATCGATTGTTTCCATTTTGTTGGATCATATATCAACTATTGTCGAGATGAACATTACACCATGCAAAAAACATGTCCACTTGGGTATGATAGGAAGGAATGGAGCTTAGCGTATTTGGAATTGGTAGTCTTAAAGAATGTCATTAGAGAGACCGTCAGACATAAAAGGAAAGAAGAAACCCCACGTATTATCTCATCACATATGATAGGAAGGAGTGCTCCACCACCCCGCAAGCGACTTTTCCTTGCCGGTTTCTGATAAGAGTACAGCCTTTTACAAGTGAATGCATATTTCATCATTTTCCAATGCATGAAAATTTAGCACAACTCTACAGTGACCAAAGAATCAATCATAAGATGGATCATAAATGAAACTGAAAATTTATGTATAGATTTTTATAAATGTTACTACTTTCCTCGGAACAACAAAACGGTAGCAGTGATAATCATAATAATAATTATAATAGAATAAAATCCAATCAAATAAAAGCATAAGCATTTACATCTGAGGTCCAAGCGGTAGCCTACTCATAAGCTGCTGGTAAACTGCTGAATGATTCGACAAGTTCAGACCAGGTTCAGATATTGGTTCCACCTTTGGTTCTCCTTTTGGCATCATGAAACCCATTTCACTCACCCGGCGTTGCTGTGCCAAGTATGGATGAACCGGCAAAACAGGCAGCTCTGCTTGCCCAGGGCCCAGTCCTGCCATAGCTAGATTGGCTAGCCCTGGTTGATTCATTCCAAATGAGAAGCCAGGAGAAGGTCCCAGCTGCTGCCTTCCAGGTACTCTGAAAGAACCAAATGATGCAGGTCTATTAAATCTTGCCATGCTGTTGTGAATTTGTGATGGCTCAGGCCTGTGTATTTGACCAGCTGCAGCAGCAGCATGTGCAGTGACTGCACTGGAGGAGCCAGAATTAACATGACTACTATTGCGAGCAGCAGGTACATCATGGTTGTGCTTTCCCTCATATGTGGTGATCACCGACTTCAGGTCATGTGATGCCCTCTCCACATGCTTTCTCACTGTGCAGCCTGCACTAGTGCACTTGTAATAACTCCTACAAGATATCAAGAAGTTTCAGTTTAATGCTGCCGTTAGAATTGGATTATTGCTTTAAACATGCTGGGCCAATGTTTTGTGAGAGTGTGAGAGAAATGAAGACCAAAGAAAGTAAAACTAGAGGATTCCAATCACAACCTTGGATTTGGATTTCCTTTCACAACTTTCTGCCCATACTTGCGCCAACGGTATCCATCATCAAGGATGTCCACCTCACTAGTTGTCTGGACCACAACTCTAGGTTCACGAATAGCTCTAGTGGCTCCACTCATTTCTGTTGCATAAGCTTCAATTTTCCTGAGATATCAAGTAAAATTAGAACATTCCCACATTGAACTTATTATTACATAGTAGATATCATAGCATAGATATGGAAAAAATTATACCTCCTCTTCGACTCGGATTCATCTTCTTCACCATCATATCCAACACTGCCATGTGTTGCTTGATCATCTTCATCTTCTTCATTAGAAAAGGTAGATGAGGCATCCAGTGCATCACCTGATTCAAGGTGATTACCATTTTGGGCCTGTAAAGAGGAAGATTGATTGTAGTATTCAGGACCCACAGATGCCGATGATGTCACCTCTACATTGTCAAGTCTCCACTCAGGAGTTCCACCACTAGTCCCTTTCTGTGTATTTGCCCACACAGGATCACCATCAGCACCACTCTGCATTCCAGCCTGCTCAGGGATGTCTAGCTGCATGTCAAGAAGTGGGCTAGACCCAATTGCTGATCGGCGATTTGGTGGTGGCTTCGGGTGGTTATGAGTCCCTTTATATATGATCTCAGTTATGTGCCCTTCATGAGATCTCTCCACTTTCTTCTTGACCGGACAATTCAGATGTGTACATTTGTAATAACTACGTGGGTACTCACTGCCTTTCACTTGTTTTTGTCCATATTTTCTCCAATTATACCCATCCTCAGAGGATGCACCTCCACCACCAGCAACCATGGTATCTGCACTGCCTCTTTGATCTCCTTCTTCATCCTGTTGCTCATCGAGAGGTGGAGAATGTTCAGTACTACCACCGACAATATCAAAAACCCTTTGATCAGCTGACATGGTATTACACCCATTTTCTTTTTCAGTTGATGCTCTGGAGAAGTCTGTTTGAAGGTTGACGCTATTTCTGTAGTAAGAATGGACTTTGGTAGCTTCTACGTTTTGAGAATGATGGGGATTCTCAGCCTGAACAGAAACCTCAATACTAGGAAAGCAATGCTGAGGAAAAGTAAAAGTCATCTGTAAGTACTAGTCAAACAATATTCAGCAGACAGAAAACGAAGAATTGTTTAGCTTGTTGCATAATAAATCCTCCTATATTGTGCTTACCTTATTTGTTGCACCAAGGGAAAAAGAACCTGATTCTGCAACAGACTTAAATGCAAATGCTGTATTAATGTCCTCAAAAATGTAATCTTTACATTTATCAGGGGCCTCCGGCATAAACATAGAACTTTTACCACTACCATTTGGTACAAATGGAAACTTTCCAGTTGTAGGAGATGGTTGTGCCTACAGTAGTATGGGTTCAGTAATTAGACAGTGCCACCAAAAATTCAATAAAACTAAATTCACTTTTTAATGGAGCTATCAACCGAAACAACCTTCACCTCAGCATAAGCAAAGACATGAACACGACATACAAAAAAGACAAGAGCTGGAATCTTATTTGGCTCCTAAATGTTTTACACTATTATTTGAGAAGACCTATTGCTAGATTCTATCTTCTCAAATTCCATACACTACTAAGGCGTCAATCAATCACCATCAGAAAGATGAGAATCAACAAACAACAGGTAACATTTCTGTAAATAAGCTCACCAGAGAATTTGAAAGGAAAACTGGAGACTCCAGTAGTGTTGTTGGGCTGAGACCAGGTGGTATTGTTAAGTAAGGAGATCGAACATCAGGGTTCAGAGAAAGGTCAGATGATCTAATGCTTTCTGTATTCAACCTCGGAGCATTAAACCCAGCTCTGGCCGCCAACCTTGACTTCTGCTCAGAAATTTGACCTAATTCAGTGGACGCACCTGTTTGCATCGTATCTTTTTTGCCAGTATTTCTTGATTTCATCTGCTTTTGAGATCCTAAGAAGAGCCCATTAGCTCCATTTTCACTAGGTGATTCTCTTGAGCTAATATCATCACCGGATATTGCTGCGAGAAAGGTTCTTGGACTTGGACTAGGAGGCACCCAATCTCCAATTACTGCAATGTTATCATCAATTCCAGCCATGAGAATTCCAACTTGTCCAAAGGTCAGGTCAACGTAGAATCAAGGTCTTGCACAAAGGTTGTATTCCTGAAAGGTTCATTCACAAAGTACACGATGGAATCAATGACCAATGGCTTACAGAAAAAGTAGAAATAGATTGGAGAAAAGGATTTTAGCCGCAGATGAGATGTGGGATTGTATTAAAACAGAATTTTCATTTAACTTAAAGATATACAACTGTGTAGTGGATGTAGGTTCACTAAAGACAACCCAAAAAAACCATGAAATCAGAAAGTTCCATTGTAGGTTTTTGATTCTCCATCTCAGAGACCAAAAGGAGTATAAAGCTGCAATTTTGACTAGACGTTTATCAAATGATTTGATATAGACACAAGAGAATCTTCACAAAATTGCATAGACATACTGGAATAGATGAAAGAACACACATGTAAGATTATCCAGAACATGCCATAATTCATTAATGAAACAACATTATCTCTTTACCTTCCTCAACTCAGCAATTCACAAGGGTAAGTTTCCTAAATGAGAAAAAAAAAAGTCCCAAGATTTAGGACGAAACCCCAAAAATTTATCCTTTAAGAGGAGTGAGGAGATAGCAACAGAAAATCTAAATGGATGGGAGATAAATTGACAATATTACAATTTTGATAAAGTTGAGTTGTAGGAAACTAATCATTTAAATCCATTGAACCTAACAAATATAGAAAACCAGTTGTTGAAGTCATGGTGCCCATCAATCAGGATCTAATAATGATAAGAAAACTGACGTTTAAATTTTTTTTAAAAAAAAAAATGCAGATTAGAAAACGAAAAAGAAGAAATTACATAGATAATAAAATCTTTCAAAAGATCAGCAGAGTGAGTGGTACCTTAAATTTGCATATACATAGACAAATATTTTCCAAAATGGAGAGTCACAAAACATAAAGGAGCAAAAGCAAACCAAAGAAAGAAAGAGATAGGAAGAGAGAGAAAGAGAAAGAGAAAGAGAAAGAATGATTAAAAATGATTACCTGATTGATTAAAGAGTCAAAGCTAAACGAACAAGACCCACCACCACCACCACCACCACCACCATCAACAACACAAATTTCGCAAGAGCAACCCCTGACCCAACCCGGCCCGACCCACCTTAGATTTTTCTTCGCTCTTCTTATTCAAAGTGTAAAAAAGGAATCTTTTTTTCTCTTCTGGCGTTGGTCTTATAGCTCAAAATCAAACGAAATGATGACGGTATTTTTTATAATTTCAGAAAAGCTATAACAGAACCCAGAAGAAATACATCGTATAATATTTATGTCTTCAATGCAATCTTTGAAGAATGAAAAACGAAAATAAAAAAGAAAGAAAAGCTCAACAGCAACAACAACGACAACAGCAACAACAACAAAGCTTGCACATTTACCTCCCTCGTTTCATTGATTGCTGTACTACTATTCCTTTTAACTAATCATTCATCTTTTTGTTTGTTTCAGGACTGGCCATAGCCAATAAAACACTGCCATGTATCACCCGTTGGGGATATAATTGTCCTCAAAGTAGTGATGTAATTGGTTGCATGGAAGAATTGTAGGAAAGTGAGTTGTAGGTGACTTGTTTTGGTGCAATTAACAATAATTGTAAAATTATAATTGGTGAATATGTGTAACGTTAAGGTGTCAAGTGATTTGAGTGCCTAACACCTGTACCCTTGTAAAGTGAAAGATGTTATAACCGCCAAACCCAAATCCTCTTTTTGGATTTGTGCTTCCATAATCTTGAAGATGTATGTAGAAAACACAGCCCATTTCCCATTTTGTTTTTGTTTCTGTTTTCCTCCTTTGGTAATCTAATTATACATCCATGGTCATCTTACTATCTGAATTTTGTATTGTGTAAGTTTTATCTTGAGGGTATTCAGTCATCAAACCAATTTGGTACTCTATTAACTCAATCAATTCATTCAATGATTCAAATTCATTGGATGGAGTAAAATTAAGACACTACTTTTTTAGTTGGGGTGAGAGTTCTTAAATGTTATTTTTGAATGGTAAAGGATCAAATCATAATCACAATAACACCACTTGTTGATTGATTTGCCAGGCGCCTTATCTAAACATTGATCCAATTGATAGGATGTGTTAAATTATGCTATAACTTTAATCCAATCACTTCAATACATGAATCATTGATTTCGATAAGTTCATTAAATCAAATTAAACCCTTGTAATTCACTTGATTCAATACTTACAACATACAAATACTCATGTGCCATGCATATCTTACAAGAATTAAGCCTTGAATATGCATGAAAACTATTATATTATTGAAGCAAATTAACAAATTGTAATGTCAAATGTTAACCCAGTGGATAATCGGAGCCACCAAGAATGGAATGGGAGAATAGTGGGGATAATACAAAGGCCACCACCTAATAAATTCTTAGAACACCGTTTAACCCACTAAAGATGATACATTGGAAAGGACAAAAAGGAGAACAATTCTCAAAATTTTAGCCATAGATTTGGAATTTTATGAAAATAGTGTACATTATTTTTGTGATATAATATAGCAGAACGAAAAGGGAATCATATTGGAATTTTATGGATAGTTTATATTATTGTTATATATAATATTGCAGCACGAAAAGGACTGGTTGATAATGAATTGTTATCTCCAATTTTATTCTAAAACCTAATGATATCTTGCCACACCCACTTGCATAAATTCTGGTAATATCTTCTTTATTTTGTTATTGGTTTGCTTATTGTTAGTTGCCCACTACTATATTATAAGGTCATTACCAGATATTCCTACAAAGCTTCTACCCTGTTCTCTCTTTCTTTTTTATTAATTTATGTAAAATGATTTGATTTGATTTGATTGACAAAACATTGATAGATTGTTTATAATTGTATGTTCATAGGAGAGAAAGAGCTAAAACCCACATGGGCAACCAGAGGCAAACTTCTGTTAAACCAATTTAGAATTTGAAAAAACATTGAAATTGCATGAACTACAACCAATTAGGTGAGTTCAAGATTCAAGTTGTGCAATCTCATGAGTTGCATTGTTGTTGTTGGTTGAATGGGATGATTTGATTTGACATTTAAAGTCATTCATTAATGAATGATGGGATAATTAATTATACGTATAGTTATTATCATCATCCATGGTTTTTGGATTCATTTATAAGAACTTGGGGCGGCAATTGTCTGAGATTTTGTTTGGGCTACATATGTCTTGGGCAAAACTTTCAGATTTTGCTGTCTGTGGGGCTTGGCAGACCCTGCCGGTTTCATGTTTAAAGCAAGCTATTAATAATATATAACTGGACAAAAAAGAAATCTTTGAGTTGAATATTTCAAAATAACTGAGAAAAAGAATGGACCAAAAAGGAAAAAAAATTAAAGGAAGAATGGAGGCAAAAACTGGCACCAGATCAGAGCATGAAAAAATTGTTTGATATGCAAAGAACGTGCCAACTGGGTAGATAACTGATGATGCATTGCATGGAAAACTAATGCATGCATGTAAAATAGATAAATATCAACATCAATAACAGCTAACAAGCAGTATTTCAGTCTTCTTCTTCTTCTTCTTCTTCATGTATATGAACTACTTTCTTGGTGGGCAGTTTTATTTTCCCCCGCCAGTCAAAAAGATACTTTGACCAAGTCTTTGTCTCTTTGCACGGCAATGTTGCCGCCCTTGCCAATGTTTTTGTTTTTTAAATCTTTTGTTTTCAATTAACCAGACACAAAAACAAAAAAGTCTGGTGGAATCACTCCCCATAAAGGGATTGGATGATACATTGCTTTTATGTTAAAACCTTGTATGCAATCTTCATCAATCATAAAGAACTGCAAATATAATATAGTAGCATCTTACTTTTTGCGGAGAGAGCCATGAATAAAGAAAACCAAAATATGTTACAGAATCTGCAATTTTAACAAACAGGGAAATTTATCAAATAAAGAAGTGGCTTCAAGGGTTTAAATTCGAGCAGCATGTTATGTGTATGATTTGTCAAAGATGGGTGTGTCAGAATTGAGGACACAGAAAAGAAATGTGCTCTAAAGGTGGGTACCTGGGAGAGAAAATTTGGGAGCCAATAATGCTTGGGAGTCTTCCATTTCCAATCAACAACTTTGAGTTTTCGGTCAGCTGGTTAAGTAAATCAAGTTTCTGTCAAATTGGGACTCTTTTCTGGACTGAATTGCATGACTTGCTACATGAGGTAGTGCTGCAACGCTGCTAGAGGGGTCCCACCGCACCTTGGCCATTTAACATTGGGCTGGGCCTGGACTTTTAAACCCATTATGGCCCAGTACTTCGGGTTCTGGACCTGCCCGTGGCCTTCTGGAAATAGTGGCAATGTTGGTTATTGGATGTACAGCAACACCATTTACTTGTGTTTCTTCTTTTTTAAAGGGCATCATTGATTCATTATCAAACCACAGAGATTTTAAGTCAAAAGTTTAATGAGTGATTACAGAACAAAGATACCAAAGTACTTATACTCGTGAAGAGTTAGTGATCCCAGATGGTCCAAAAGTGACAGCGGGAAAAGAATAAGCAGACAAAACTCTCATATCAAACAGTGTAGAGAACAATCATGCAAGAACATGCAAATGAATGTTTGATGACACAAATGTGGAATTAAAAAAATTTGACTATGAGGGCTAAAGCCAGAATTCTTAGGCCATAATTAGAGACATAACAAATCTTTGACATTCAAAAGCTTATCAGATTATGTCGAATATCAAAGGAGACAGGTGTTTACTTACTGTAGACTGTTTAGCAGGATCATCTAATTTTCTGCTGGATGGAAACAAATTCTTCAAGCTGATGATATGAGTCTGCAGATCCATAACTTTATATATGCAGAAGTAACAGTGATTTTTGAAAGTCATTGCTCTTTCATTTCATAGTTTTAATGCAGATTCATCAACTTATGGATGGTCAATGCAGAATAGTAACTACAAATATAGAGCAACTCTATGATACAACAGAATGCAATGGTTATACATAAACATTCATGAAATCCCCGCCTCTGTTTCGTAGACACATATTCAAATTCCAAATATTCAGTTCAATTAGCTGCGGATGAAGATGCAGCTTGATATCTAATAGGCATTATTAACTCCAAATACCTCAGGAGTTCAGGTTAGGAAGATCAATTTGATGGTTCAGGTAAGGTTAAGCTTTTGCCAGGCCAAAACAATACAGGAAACACAGCCAGTATAGATGCAGATATACAGTTTATCCCTGAATCAATTGCATAAATCTTTCTGTCAAATTCAATAATCAACAGAATCAGTTAATTGTGCCATAAATCTGGTGATAATTATGACTTTAACTTTCTCAAATAATGCTATTGCTACGACTTTACAAAACGTTTATCTCACTTATCACATTCCAACATTCTATGAACAACAATTGGTGATTGTGACAAACAAATAATAGAACATCAATTAGCAAAACTGCGACAGGAAAAAACTACTGGCCAAGGAACAAAGTCTTCAAGTCTCTACTAACAGAAACGATGATAAAAGGAAACAAAACATAACTTATCCAACTTACAGCAGCTGAAAGACCCCCATTACTTTGTTCCTCAATGTTTTCTCTGTCTCAGTTAGTGTTCTATTTACACTAGGGAAGGATAAACCTCATCTCAAATATCAGAGGTTCAACTCACTGATACTGCATCTGTTTAGCCTTAGCATGACCACATGGTAGCAAAACATTTTACTCATCAACCTGAACTAGGTTCTTTCTCTCGCAATTCTTCAATAACTGTGTCTTTCAGTGTGAAACTATCAAGGCTATCACTTTCTGTATCAACTTGAAGCTCTTTGAACATGGCCATTACCTGTATCATGGTCGGCCGCTTGAATGGCCTATCATCTAAGCATTCAAAGGCAATCCTCAGATACTGCAACAGTTCAGTCTCATCAGATTGCTCAGTTATCAGCTCGGGATCCAGTATCTCATTGCTTCTCTTCTCTCTATGAAGCTGCTTTGCCCATCCAACTAGGTTGTTATCATCACCAAACTCAGATGGATCTATTGGCCTTTTGCCTGAAAGAAGCTCTAGCAGTATGACGCCATAACTATAGACATCGCCTTTTGTTGTGCAACGGAAACTCTGGTAGTACTCGGGGGGAACATAGCCAGGAGTTCCTGCAAGGGTGCTCACACTTAGATGAGTATCCAGAGCATTCACCAATCTTGCCATGCCAAAATCGGAAACCCTGGCCTCAAAATTTTCATCTAGCAGAACATTACTAGACTTCATGTCACGGTGAATAATGTGAGGTATGCAGCTATGGTGAAGGAATGCAAGGCCTCTTGCTGACCCTATAGCAATCTTCTTTCTAGCTGCCCAGTCAAGTGTTGTCCCCCCTCCTTTGGCCGTCTCATGAAGGACAGACTCCAGACTTCCCCATTTCATGTACTCGTACACAAGAAGTCTCTCCTCACCAATTTTGCAGTATCCCAGCAAAGGAACCAGGTTTCGGTGTTTAATCTTCCCAATAGTTTCCATTTCTGCCATAAATTCTCTATCTCCCTGACCTGTAACGTGAATTAATTTCTTAATTGCAACAACGCAGCCATCTCTAAGTTGTGCCTTGTAAACCTCACCAAACCCTCCAGAACCTATCAAACTATCAGCACTGAAACCATTAGTGGCCTCAAGCAAATGGGCAAAGGTCAGCTTCCGCAGAGGTTTCTCAAATGTAGCAACATTGATGCTCAGTGGCTCAGGAACACTGGAAAGTTTCCAGCTACTGCTGCCTGAAGTAGGAAGGCTTTCAATGTATTTCTCTCTCTGTTCGTCCTTCTTCTGGTCTTTCCTCACTTGATATAAAGCTAATGTGAGTCCAAGGATACACAGTAAGAAGAATGCGATTCCAATGACCACACCTGCTTCCACAGTCTGCTTCTTTTCCGTGGGGTGAAAAGTTGCTGCATGGCTACCAGAGCCACAAGGTGTCAAGGGCAACCCGCAGAGGCCAGAGTTGTTCTCATATCTGGAGGCTGGGAAAGTAGTCAGTTGACCTCCGGAGGGAATGAGACCAGATAAGTTGTTGTTGGACACATCAAGGTCACTGAGAAAAGAGAGAGCCCCTAATGACCCTGGGATAAATCCTTGAAAATAATTGTGAGAGAGATCCAGAACTCCAATTGCTTTCAACCCTCCAAAGCTGTCAGGAATATGACCCATTAACTTGTTGTGTCCCAAATTCAAGACTTGCAAATAATTCATTGAACCAAAACTCTCGGGAAGAGTTCCTGACAAGGAATTATAGGAGAGATCAAGGTAGATCATGCTGCCGTTGCCGGTGAATGTATACATTGTCATGCCAGAGTAAATTCTAGTTGATGGGCAAGAGTGAACCATGGGAAAGCCTTCCAGTCTCTCAGGTCGGACCCCCTCAAATTCGACTAATCCTCCAGCACCCCTACAAGCTGTACCACCCTCATTTCTCACAAATGCAAACTGCTTTCCTGAAACAATTCCGGGCATTACTAGGCCAGTTTGGTCAGCGAGTGCAGATGGGAGAGAACCACTGAGGTTATTGCTGTTCAAATCAAGCCAAATGAGACTCTTGCACTTGCCAAGCTGAGGTGGGATCTCTCCACTAAGAGAATTGTTACCCAATTGGAGTATTGCAAGATTAACAAGATTTCCGATGCCACCAGGGATTTCTCCAGTAAGTTTGTTGCTTGAAAGTGAAACCCATATCAATTTTGTGCAGCTGGCAATGGACTGTGGAATGCTTCCATTGAGGTGATTGTTGTTAAGAATTAAGGTCTCCAGGTTTCCTCCATTGACACAAATGCCTTCTGGGATTTCACCTGTGAGGTTGTTTGCCCAGATAACCAAATCAGAAAGATTTGGCAAGGACCAAATCTCTGATGGAATTGGACCGCTCAAGCTG
This sequence comes from Swietenia macrophylla, assembly GCA_032401905.1. Taxonomy (NCBI): domain Eukaryota; kingdom Viridiplantae; phylum Streptophyta; class Magnoliopsida; order Sapindales; family Meliaceae; genus Swietenia; species Swietenia macrophylla. The sequence continues at coordinate 7,954,170 of CP135565.1, read as the reverse complement.
TTGAAACTAAGATCAATCGATTTTAAATTCTTGCAATTTCCTAGCTCCAAGGGCACAGTTCCTGAGAGGTAATTGTTGGGTAAAACTATCTTTTCCAGAGCTGAAGGATTCGGAGACGAACAGAACCCTGATGGTATATTTCCTGTAAAGCGATTAGAACTGAGATCGAGTACTCGAAGTTGAGTACAATTCGTCAGAGGCAGCGGAACAGGACCACTTATGTTGTTGTATGGTACATAAAGAAATATCAGACTCGAAAGCTTACTTACAACCGTACTGAGAAAATTTCCCGAGAGAAAATTGGTGCCAAGATTGAGGCTGCGCAGAGAAGAGCACGATGTGAAAATTGAGGGCAATTCACCAGTAAACTTGTTGAATGAAAGGTCAAGCTCCTGGAGAGTCCCACAAGCCTGCCCCAAATCATCAGGGATCTGACCAGAAAAATGATTATGCGCTAAAGACAGCTGCTTGAAATTCTTGAAATTTCCGAAGAGCAAACCGGGAATTTCACCCTGTAGGGCATTATGGGACAAGTTAAGCGTCTCCAGAAGCTGACAGTTCTTCAGGCTTGCTGGAAATTCAGCCCCAGAGAGGATGTTTTGGGAGAGATTGATCGCAGTGAGGTTGCCACAGTGTCCAAAATCAAGGTCGGAAAATTTGCCAGTGAAGTTGTTGTGGGTGAGATCAAGATACTTGAGAGATCCTGGCGAGTCTGCCACGAAATTAGGCGGTATCTCCCCCGACAGAAGATTGTACGAAAGGTCAATAGTTGAGATACTCGTGCAAGACAATGGAGTCGTACTCAGTTTTCCAGCCAGCTTATTATCAGAAAAGTTGAGCAGATTCAAGTTCTGGCAACTAGAAAGACTATCGCTCAAAAGGCCAGAATCTGAAATCCGATTGCGAGACAGGTCAAGCTGGAGAAGAGAAGGACCAATATGGAGACTACCACTAGATATTGAATTGTGAGAAAGGTTAACATAAGCCAGACGATCACAGGAGTGAAAGAAAGATCTACCAGGAAGAGGGCCCGTGATGTTGTTCGAAGAAAGGTCAATTGTCTCGAGGCTGCAGGAGCTAGTTTTGGATGTTGATAGATCACCAGCATAGAAAAAATTGCCCTGCAAACTAAGATATCGAAGATACGGCAGGGCTGTGAGAGTAGGGAGATTTAAACTACCAGTGAGGCCAAAGTTGTTGAGGTTGAGGGCGGTAACGTGGCAGTCGACGGAGCAGGAAACGCCTTGCCATGAACAAGGAGTTGAAGAATCAGCAGTCCAGTTGGCCAAGTAACCCTTTGGATCAGAATCAACAGAGGAGTGCTTGAAAGCCATCAAATTCTGCAAGTCTTCATTGCTGCTTTGCCGTGAAGATAACAGTCTGGCATGTGATTGCATTATTGGCAGGTGAAAGAGAAGCAACAACACAAATCCAAAGATTCCCATGATGTTTTTCCCGTGTTGTTTTGATGATGATAATGATACCCTCCATTGTCTCTTCATGTTTGGTCTCAAATTTACACCAACCGGATAACCAAAGAAGCTGACATAAAACAAAATAATCTTTTTTTTTTCTTTTTTGGTTTTTATTTTTGAAGTGGTTGAGAGAGTAATTTTCTGTTTGCATAAGTCTCGACTGCATTTGAAAGCATAAAAGAAGAGCAAACAAGATTCATAGAACGAGTCTCCATTTCTGAACCTCAAACTCCTGCAATGAATCGTGTTCTTCACTTTCAGATCTGCATTTTCCAGAAAGAATTCTTTTTCTTGCCCCGATGGCTGAAATTAAAAATAAAACAAAATATAATAATAATAATAATAATAATAAGGTGGCGGTGCTGCTGCAAGCAAATCACTTTCAAAGATGTAATAATCAAAGTAGATTGAAATTCAAAATCATAGGCCAATATTAGATAATAAATGAGAAACAGAAACTTTACATTAAAATCGTACATCTATGACATAAAAGGTTCAACCCTAGTAAACAAGCATAAGCATAAGACGAAGAAGAAGGAATACCCGGTCGTTATGTAATGGGATTGGAGGTGAGAATATTAGTCAAGGAAGAGGATATCCTGGAGTGACAGACACAACAAAAGTACGAGGTTCAGACATGTCGGGGCTCATCCAAACTTAGTAATATGATAATTTAGTTTTAGTTCTACAAATTTACCGCGAAAGTAAACCCCCCAACGAAAAGGAAAAAGAAAGAAAGAAAGAAAGAAAAAAAAAAACCGTTTGGCAGCCGAGAAATCTACAGCCGAATAAGGAAGAAAACGATGCCTCTGAAGTTGTGTGAGACTTTGGGGTTGCAGCTTTTTCACAGGTCTGCCATATTGTTAGGGAAAGAGAGAAAGAGATAGACCAAGAAAAAGAAAGAAAGAAAGAACGAAAGTGAAAAACTCAGAGGGTTTACAAGGAAGAGAATTAAAGAATTAAAGAACGAAATAGAATAGTGATGACAAGTTGGTGGCTAGCATTAGCATAGAAACAAAGACAGACAAAGAAGACAGAGAAAAGAGTAATTTGTGGGAGGTGGGAAGTGATGCTCATGCTGCTCTTCCAATCAAATGATTTCCTTTTCTCATCTTTCGGGTCCAGTCAAACTTTGGATTTGATTCTCAAAAAGTCTGCCTTTCTTTTTCGGATGAATTACCCGCCCCCCCCTCCTCCTATTTTACGTATAGTTTACTCTCAAATCCAGCATTTAAGCCCCGAATGTAGATGTAGTTGTTGGGTCTTCGGAGAGGGCGACTCAAATCTTTACATTTAATTTATTTATTTATCTTTGTCTTCTATCTCTTTTTTTTCTCTAGGGAAGAAAAATCCCTTTGATTAATTATAACTTATCTTTAATATTAATGTATAGTATATAGTGAAGAGATAAGTTATATTGACCGGTTGCTTGCTTTGCTACAATAAATTTCTAATATAAAAATGCATACATTTTTAATATACACGAAGATTCGACGTGATATCGTTAATATACAGTCTTGTCTTGTGTCATAATTTACATTGAATAAAATACAAGTTAATTCTGAGTTTATAAAAATAAATAAATAGTATCACTTAATAAGTTAGTATCTTAAATTTACGATAAATACTTTATTCGGAACATATTTAAGATATTGTAAATATCACTTTTTAATGCATTATTATGCCTATTAATTTTCCTAAAAAGTTGACCCATTTCTTACTTGTTGATTAATCTTTGTCAATTACAATATAGAGTAAATAAAGGTTAAATAGTAAGTTGTGATATTTTCTCTCCTTTTTCAATTCATATAAAAAAATACATATATTCTTAATTCATATTGTATTTTTACAATAATTGAGTTTATATCAATTATGTACACATAGAGACGTATAATTTTTGTAATAATATTATATGTTAATTGTTAAATAAATTTTGATAATTAACTAATATGATCACGACGCACTTGAATTATATCACTCGAGAAGTAACATTTTAATTCTAATATTTTTTTTAAACCTTGAAATCATTTATAATACAAAATTGTGGTAAACGAAAATGATCATGTTAGGTAACAAAATCCCAAATTAAAATCACTTAATTTATAGCAAACCATATGATATAATTGTAGCAGCAGCAGCAATAGTAGTTTAGGTCAATGATATACATAAACCAAAAAGGATGAACACACACAAGCATGCATGCTCTTCATTCTTACACCATTGATATTGAAAGAAAGGATGCAAAATTGAATTGTTAATGTACTATACATAACAATGAAATGAAAGAGAAAGAGAAGAGAGAATCCTTCGATATTATTTTAATGGGAAATGAGAGACAATACTTTTTTTCTCGGGAAAGTGGTGGGTATCATACATGTACAGAAGTATGAAGTCATTAATGTATTTTGGGTTAGGGTTAGGGTTAGGGGAATAGCGTTGGGTAGAGTTTTGAATTATAATTAAGACAAATCACAAAACCATTAATGCTTTTAGGGATGGGATTAGTAGCATTAGGGCAAGGAACGTTGGGTAGGGTTTTGAATGGTAATCATAATTAATTATAATGATTAATCAATACAAAATATGGTAGTAGTAGGTGATGATGATACGGCAACAAATTTTGTCAGTATTCCAGTACGCACGAGTGCATCGTAATCTAACCAAAAAAAAAAAAAAGAACATAAAAGAAGTTGCCGCTAGATTCGGGGCTTTTTTGCCTCTCCCTGTTTATGAATTGATTAATTGATAATTAATTAGGATTAAATAATTTTGATAATAAAAACGGCGGAATCCTCGCAAAGAAAGCAGGGAGAGGTGGTGCCCCAGCCCCAGCCCTAACCCCACTACTTGGATTACAACATTAGAAAAGCCAAGAGTTAAATCTACACGAAGGAGCTGAGCGTCCCCCAAACAAACCCATGTGTTTTCAATCATTTTCTTTCCTCTCAATTATGTTAATTTGTCACGTTATGAACAACCTACCTACTACCATACATATTTTGTTGCTGCCCACACAATCCAATCCATGGCAAGGACGTCTTTCTTCCCTCCCCTTCCCTTCCATTCCATTACACATGGACATATCAATGGATGATTGTCATAATCACATCCATTGAGATCTTAATAGTGGAGATTTGTTACCATTAAGTGTAATAATTAATCAATATGTAGCATCAATTAATAAAAAGTAAAAAAAAAAAAAATGTAAATAGTGGGTCACCGCCTATGAAATTATACTTCTTTCTGAATATCGGAGGCCCCTCTGGCTGTGGCTCCTCAAGATCTTCAAGTGATTTGATGTACCAAAGATTAAACAAACGCGTCTATCCATAAAAGATGTTATTTGTGTTTTGACATTTTTAACCCACCCTAATTATGAGTGAAAGAAACCAATTGTAATTCATAATATTGCATGCCCACGCTGCTTCTCTTTAAATGCTCTGATTATGATATCTTGGCAAGGTAAAGGTAAAGTCCAACGGGCCAAGTCCAGTGAGCAGTCCAGCCCACCCCAACCGCCTCGCACCAAAACCGGTTGAATGAAGAAAATGAATGTGTGCGGTAACTAAATCGTACGCCTTTCGCCTCGACTTATCATTCAGCTGCTAAGCTCCTAATTCTGCATACTATAGTTTCATTCCCTCTTTTTCTTTCTGGGATTTCTCTTTACACTAGCTCCAGTTTAGAACTTTTGTCATTGTTATTATACTTGCTGTTCCCTAATAGTAGTTTTAGCCAGGAGCAGACATGGGATGATGAAAATTGAGAAATATGCAGCCTCGCTCAGAACAAGACACAGCATTTGGTAATTCTTTTGTAGTGATCATCGTTTCACATCTTTATGACATTTGTATACTTCTATTGCAGGACAACATATGGCTATGCTATCAACTGCTGAAAGCCATATTACCATTACAGGACAACATTAGTGAAGCCTCAAACTAAATATATGTTTCCAGCAGGAATGAATTTTTCTCTATTGATGCCATATTACTAACAAGCACTATACAACAGCAGTCTAACAAGAGATTAAAATTGAAGGAACCAATCTTTACTTTGCAGCACGGGAATAGTCTATTATTGCAGGTGGCATTTGAAAACTTTCAAATCATCTATGAATAACTCAAGGATGAAAGAAGACTCGAGCAAATACCCCAAGTATCAGTGTTAATTTTTCTTGCACATTATTGAATCCTGTGACATACTTGCCATGTATATGGCATGTGAGACCACAAACTCTTGGAAATTTAAGAAATTATAATATTAGCAAAATGGACCACGACTACATTGAAGGCCTCGCGTAACGTAGCATTGCTACTTTCTTCCACCAGTCCAGCAAAACCTAATCAAAACAAACTGTGCAAAATGCATATCTGGAAAGAAGGAATAAAAAAAAATAGAGAAAAATCTTGTAGCCTTCCATTTCTTTTCTGATTTGTCTATGTACTAGCTATATAATTCCTAGGCTTCTACGTGCTATGCACACCAAAATAAACAGCTGCAGCAAGTAAGTTAACAAGTCAGCAACGATGCCAAACAAGAGTAACCAGTTTTAGATAAAAGTGGTCCGTCCACCCCTACGACTATGCCTGTCATATGCAATGTTAAACTTGTCCACCAGCTCATTCATTGTACTGCCCAAACATAAATAAAATAAGAAAATTAAGTTAGAGTGCATATGCAAGAGAAACCTCTTAAATTAGAGTGTATATCACAGATAAACCTATGAAATCAAATAAATAGATTACTCAATGTTTATGAAAAACCAATCACCTACAACATTTTCAGCCATTCAAACAATTACTCAGTACACATCACTGTCTTATGTTCAATATGAAACCTTCTCATTTCGTATAATTACAATAACTTCTTTACAATTCAAATAAGACAATAACAACTGCCTGAATAACTACCATCAAGCATATGTTACCCTAATAAAGCAAGCATGTTATCAATATTGAATATGTTTCACCCAAAGCAGACAAGACTAGAGCCTAGTTTGGGACAGCTATACTTCCGAAAATCTTAAGATTTTTCCACTTATAGTGATTTCATTCCATAGCAGCTTAAAACTATAGCACCCTAAACATTGCTTAATTCTCCTACTCAACCCACTTCATTTGCCATTTGTTCTTTTTCTACTTATCAAGCATTTAAAAAACTCAGTTCTTCCATTAGCTGCACGTGAAAAAGAAACAAAATTTCGCAAGAAGATAACATAGCATACCTTGTACAATTGGTGAACATGGCCAGGTAAGCAATCAATAATGTATCATTGTATTCCTATAAGAGGAAGAAAAATCATGAGCAACATAACCCAGTTGCACAAGAAAAGATATCAATCATTATCGTAACTCAGAATTACATGGTGCTGTATGTATATAGCCTGACTATGTTGATGTATTAAAAAAAAAACAACAAACATAAGACGGGAAAAGATAATTTCAACTTTTATGTAGTTAATGAAGAATAAAAGTCCACAAAATTTAAGGGTGGCAAAACAGTCTGAAACAACCAGAAACTGCGTCAGCCGCTCAAAACTACGATTAATCTGATGGCAATCAGATCATAATAGCAACTTTCATCACCTCAATCCCCATATTACCCTATTAAAATCACTGCCACCATAATGCTTCACCAACAAATCTACTGTCCCCCGTAACCACCAACATCACAACCTTCAGTCTTCCAGTGCTGTTGTAATCAGTCACCGCACTGCCTGATCAAGCAGCCGACAGTATGTACCATAAACTGAACTACCATCTACTTCACCAAAGCTGCAGGTAAGTACTCTCACTATCTTCTTCAAGATTTTAACTGTCAGCAATTGCCATTACTTCCGCTTACCAAAGGTTCCATCAAAATAAACACAAACCCTCAACTCAAATTTTCACACAGCATATATTAGTGCAAGAAAACTTCCTACATAGAGCTGGTGGCCGTGATGTTGGGTTTGATGATAGCAGGTTTCAACCCATGCCATTGAAGGGTATGAGTTGCCTTGGACTGAAGGGGTCGATGCCATAAGAGATAGATTAGAACATTGAAGGAGGTGAGATTAGTCGAGCGGCAAGCTTGAGGTTCTGGTAAAACCATATTTGGAGAGAAAAATTATGCCAGCTTTTTCTCCAATTATCAAGAACAGAAATCATGATAATATGCTTTCTTCCATCATACAGGGATTATGAAGAAATTTTTTCCCCTTCCATTTTCAAGAAAACAAAAGCCATCAAAAGAGGCAGAAAATTGCCTCTTCACCAAGGGGCAGTTTGCAGTTTTATTCATGTGTCATTGGTAGAAAATTATGCAGACATCCAGAAAGGGGAAAAAAAAATCAAACTCACCATCAAGAAATCATCTTGAAAATTTTCAGATTCAATGGCTGGCAATCTTCTCAGGAGGCTTGATACCTGTCTCAGCAGAGAATTCTCGCAAGGAATTTCACCTGCATTTAGACATAGAAAAAACAACTGAAATGAGCTGTGGTATTTTATTCACCAACAAAAGAGGCCTTTGACAACATCCAGCTTATTAAAACACATGCACATGAACATAACACACGAAAAGATGCAATTTTCCACCACAAAAAAAAAAAAAAGAAAAGAAAATTCTATACCTTTCTGCATCGCAACAAGATAGTGATGAAGCACCCTAATTCTGCTATTAAGCATCTTGACGGCACTATGTATGCCGGTAAGGTGAGCAGCCACTACACACAGAAGATAATTGCAAAAGGAAAGAATCACATCCCACAAACTTCCAGCTATCCTCCAGGTGAGATTTGTATCGCAAGAAATCAAATAAAGAATTGGAGGAGGGGAAACTTACATTGCGTTGCTGCTGAACCTCCATCAGAGGGTTTGAGATGTGCAACATGATCTACTGAGATCCTTTCGGCTTCTACTGTCTTCAAATTCAGAATAAAAAGAAAGTAATTCACTCAGCCCCAACCTCATAAACAATAATTACATGCTGTAGGAGCGGATGAACAGGTAGATTTTACCTCGATGGTATAGCTTGAACGAACAAAAATAAGCTGTGGAATCCCTTCTATGACATGCAGCTCTGGATTTACAATAATCAACATCCACAAAATAGGAAAGTTAAGAAGTGAAAAGACAAAATTAACATATGTCCTCCCAAGTTATACAAGAAGCAGGTCTAGCACATAAGCATTTAGGATGCCATGACTGAAGTTACAGACTGCATGTGCTTTTAAGATGATGTTAAATAATTAATGAGCACACAGCAATTGGATTGAACAGTAACTCCGACATAAGCTAAATAAGAATGGGTGAATTATCTTACCACTTTCGAAAATAGTGATAGGCAGATCCTTTTGAGCATGATTGATTGAAGGATTGAGGAGAACATAAACAGGACTTTCGTTGATATCCATCAACTATTAAGCATGTACGACTCCATAAGCGAAACCAAGCGGCAATAAAATAAAAGAAAAACAAAAGAAAAAAAAAATACTGACATACAGCTTTATGGATATGCATATCGGATTCCAGGGCATCACTCCCCGTAGAGTACCATCCAAGTATATAGAAGTGAGGGAAGACCTTCTTATCTAACGAAACACAAAAATTTATTAAAAATGAAAATATTCTAAAATTGAAAATAATGATTTTTTTTTTTAAAAAATAAATAAAGAGAATGAAATATAAAATTAAATTACAGAGTTCTTGCTTCTTCTCGAGGAAAGCACGGTCGAGAGAGTGAGTAGAAGGATCATAGAGAAGCTCGAAGCTGTTGAAGATCTCGACGGTCCGTCCTCTTTGAACACCTATGACGCAACCGTAGACACGTGGCTGTGTGCCGTTGTTACTATTAGCGGAGGACGGAGGATTCGTCTGAGACTTTACTCTTGTGTAATGATCTGAAATATTTACTATCACCAGTGGATGTAACTTGAACGTCAATCCACTGCTCGACGACGACGCCATTCCTCTCCACCTTCTCCTCCTCCTAAGCTGTTATGCGAAAATCGCCAAAAGGGAGGAGGGGCAAATCACAGAGTTCGGAATCGATTCATAGCTTATCCTTCTGAAAGTCATTTTTATGTTTGGTATGGGCTTGCTGGGCAGAGGCTTTCTGTCCTCAGCTCAGCCCATCCAAGAATTAAAGATAATTAAATTCATAATTTTGAATTTAACAGCAATTATTAAAAATAATATGATAATACCCACCTTTAGCCCCAAACAAATACATACGTTCGTATGTACGTACATACATACATACATATATACATATATATATTTATAAGAAATAATATATACGGTGGGGTGTGGGCGAGTGAAAAATTTTTGACAGGAAAGAGTCGACTTTTTATCGTCATAATTCATTTGAAGAGGCGAAGAAGGAATAGGAGTGATGGCGATGCGTGAGCTAGTTTCAGGAGGAGCTGCTTGTGCGGTTCCTGGCTCTTCTTCTTCTTCTAATCCTCTAGGTGCTCTTGCCAACGCTCTTATTGGCTCTTCTTCTAAGACCCAGGTCGTCTTCTTTTCTTCCAACTTTATTCATGGTTGTGTTATCTATCTGTATTTGTCCCTCATTGTTGATCAAAACTGAATTATGATTTAATTGATTGACTAATTTCGATATCTTCTAGAAATTAACTAGCTTACATGATTTAGTGGTTCTTGAATTGTCTTGGGGCAGAAATTATGTGAGGTGGTCTTGTGAGCCCCATTTGTTGTTATGAATTGATATTTATTTATATATATGAAAAATTTACAGGAAAGGTTAAAGGAGATTCCAACTTCCGCACCAACTCCTGAGGCTAATTTCTATTCGGAGACTGATGACGGTTTGAGAACACTTCCCGGTTCTGAGTTTGATCAGTCCCTTCTGCATCCTAATGCACAGGTTTTTCTTTTAATTAGTTTTGGCAATTTCGGATTTTTGCTTCCATTTTACTCTTTTTATAATACTTGTTTGCTTGCCTCAGGACTCAGAATTTCTTCGTGGCTTCCGCTCTGCTGATCAGAATGGATTTGCAGATGCATGGGATGAGATTCAGCATCGAAGGCAAGCTCCTCCTTTCGACCACTTTCATCATCGGGAGCCTGTTCCTCAGCTGCAACCAACTTTGGATGGTAGTTCTTTTTCTAACATTTAAACAAGTCCTTAAAACATCAATAAATAAGATTACTCAGTCCCAGCATGATGAGGTTTAAATTAGTATTGAAAACATTAAGAAGCTTTGCAGTGTTGTGGGAAGAAGGCAAATTTGAGTTGTAATGATTTTCTGTATTTCTTTCTTGCTTTCCTTATTGCAGGACCACCACAAAGAGTTTTATCAAGCTTCCTGCATTCATTTGTTGAGAGTAGCCACGGTGGGATTCCTTTCCGTCCTGCTTCGCTTCCACTATTAGGCTTGTCTGAAGGTGACAAACAATGCATACGCGATCGTAGCAGTATAATGGCAAGGCATTTTTTCGCTGATAAGAGTGACGATTTCATTAATGCTCAGGTTCACTTCTATTCATTACTTAATGAGAAAGAATGTTTTTTTAATTTGTAAATTCTCCATTCTTCTTTTGTTTTCTTTTCTTTTACCCTCAATCATATCACAAATGCTTTAGAATTTATTTAGTTGATTCTCCTTTGACCATATTTGAATTGTCAACCTTATCTTTTGATCCAGGTAAATGCGTTATTGTCTTCTTTGGAAATTGACAATGATGCCCGTGCTAAGGGACCTCTGCCTGGTAGATTTCGAGAGCTCGAGGATTATTGGAATGAATCCCAAGGTATGCTTAAACCCAGTGCTCACCCTACAGATGGATGGGTTGTTGAATATAGCCAGCAAAGAGCTGCACATGGTAATCCTGATGCTTGGGCCCATTCATTTGAACAACAACATGGTGCCAATGGTTGGGCCTCTGAATTTGAGCGAGTAAGCAATTACTACAAAACTTGTGTCAACTAATATTTTCCAAAGCTGATGGGTCACATCAATATGTTATAATGGTTACTGGTTCATTTGGACCTTATGACTATTAGATTCATTAATGATGGAGTGGTAGCAACTAGGTCATTGATATATGGTATTATTAGTCTTATTGGTTTCTAAAATCAGCATAATAGACCTAGCTGAACGTCCTCATTTTTTTACTATAGCTTCTGAACAATTGACTATTAGTATTGACACTTTATTGATTGCTACTACATCTAACTGTTATAATTGATAAGCTATGGCCTTACTGCTACTCTTCAACTTTCATTTTTATATAAAAATCATATAACGTCAACTTGGTCATTTTTATTGCTAGTTTTTTCTTCATATCCTAATTGGTTGCAGGAACAAGCATTGTTGACAGATCAAATGAGAGGTGGAAATATCCCAAACTTAGCTGCGATGGAACAAACTCGCATGCTTGCACATACACTAGCCCAAAATAATGACCCTAAATTTCAGGTTCATATGATCTACCATGACTTGAGATGTCCATGTGATGTGCTTGTGCTTTTACATTTTCCAACTTGAATATTCTTGTCTTGAGAGTGTGTTAGTTAGCTGAGTTCTGTAATCTATGTTTTCTGAATTTACACATCTTTACATAATGGGTATGCTTCACTTTTTAAGTAGATATATTTTTTTTCATTTAAGTTGATTATGGTAACATACTTTCTTCTCTGGCCAACTATTACTGTTCCAGTAATTAGTCATTGATGACACATGCTTGATGCTTAGAAAACATTGTCCATCTGCACCACTTCTTAGGCAGTGTTCTGTGGTGTAATCTTATGACGTGACCTCAGTCTAGAGGACAACTTAAAGAGATAAAACTTGCTGATTGCATCATTTTTGAAAAGGGTATCTTTATATAGCCACTAGACCACATGAAAAGCTGTACCTCCTATTATGCATGTTGTTCTATGGAAGTAATAAACTATTATTTTGTGAACAAGGAAATAATGAGCAGCTTGTCCCTAGGGCATAGCTTTGTTGATTAGAGCTCTTAGCAGTTTTGGTGGGGAGGGAGGAACGGTGTCAGTTTAATTTGTGTTTGTGCATGGGGAGGGTCGGATGAGAAGTAAGGTAAAAATAAATAAATAATAAAAGCAATTTGGCACTGATGACTAAACCAGGTATGTGGGGATGGTGCTTGTACATATTTTTGCTCAAGGCCATTTTTATATATGGAAGGTTGATTTATACTTGGGCAATTTTTGCTCTGGTTTTCGTAGTCAATCTATCGATGTTTTAGAAGATTAAAGTTAGGTGGAGTGGATGCAAGAACTCTTAAATTACCCACCTCTTTGTTTAAGGGAAATTGACTATTTTACATCATACATGTGATCAAGCCAATTTACATAGAAATGTTGGGCCCAAAGACTAAATTTGTTCATTTAGATGTCACCGTTTCCTTAATTTTTCATGTTAGATATTCATAAGAGTCTCTGCACATGCAGAATTCAAGGTTTCTTCAATTTGTGTCAAAGATGAGTCGCGGAGAACTTATTATCGATGATAATCAAGTCAAACCAGCCACGGTATCTGCACCTGGCGATTGGGCCGCTGAATATCAGCAACAATATAACAATGCTCCTGCTTGGGCTGATGAATTTGCACATGACCAGGCAAGTAGAGAATGAATTTAAGCCTGGAAAGTCTATTTTCCTTTACGTCTTATTTCAGCTTTGGTTTCTGAACCAAAAAAAAAAAAAATTAAGACTTCTCACATTTACATTTCTGTATTTAGTTGTTAATTTATTTGTAAATAATATAGACTATAAATATGCAAATACTAATGCCTATATTAATGTAGTTCTTCAATATATATCTCTCTTTCTTGGCATCTGATATGCCTAATTTACAACTCTAAGTTGGAGTTAGGTTTTTTGAAGTCAAGTGGAATGCAATGTATATTGATCTATTTATATATTTATTTTTTGCATGAAATGAGCTGTTATGCATGTTGATATATGCTGATCTGTTTTTATTGAGTTGATTAAAATAACTATGCTTAATCATAGAATTTACTCAATTAAGTTTGTCTCATTGTGCAAAAATTTTGATATCTACTTTTGGTGGTTCTTAGCTTTCTCATGGACCTGGATGGGTGAATGAGTTTACTACCGAGCGAGAGCAACATGGTACAGTTGATGATCAGTGGGTCAATGAATTCTCCAAATTGCATGTTAATGACTGGGCGGAAGAATTTGGGCGGCAGCTTGGTGAAGGAGCTTTGGGGGAGACTTCGGGTGATAATTGGGCAAACGCATATGATGAGTAAGTCTATTAGCGTTATTTTGGGCCATAACTTCTTGTGTGCTCCCATGCCCCTGTTTTCATAAGATAACTGATGCAGCATGATAGCAGATCATTCCACCTGAATTCCAGCTCCTGCTAGCTTGTAACTTTCCTTGTCATTCTACCTTTCCTGTTAGTAATGTTTTGTGTATTGATCCATACTCAGATTTTCTTTTTACTCCATATTGATCCTTGCATTGCTAATCCATTTTATGTTGGTTGAGGTTTATTTTGAGTTGAGTAGTATCTATGATTATGATAATGGTCAAACTTAATGATAATGGTCCAATATATTTCAAATATTGGAGCTGTTATCTTTCCATTTTTTTTCTCCATTCTCCATTGATTTAGTTGTCATGTGCCTTTACTTGAAACCATTTTTGTGACTACATTATAGGTTCCTAAATGAACAAGTAGCTGGCAAGAAGCGGTCTGATGCTTCAAGTGGGGTCTATGTCTTTTCGGATATGAATCCTTATGTTGGTCATCCCAATCCTTTAAAAGAAGGCCAGGATCTGTTCCGCAAAGGGCTTCTAAGTGAAGCAGTGCTTGCTCTGGAGGCTGAAGTTTTAAAAAACCCTGACAATGCTGAAGGTTGGAGGTTACTTGGAATAGCACATGCAGAGAACGATGATGATCAACAGGTTATTCAACTTTTCTTATGATAAATTATTACATTGGGATGGCTTCTGGATCACTTTACCTGGAATTGCACACGCAGAGAATGATGGTTTTGTTTTAAACCATCTCACTATATCTTTTCAAGGAACGGATCAATTATCATTCTGATGCAAAGATGGATTTTAAAATTCAATATGGAATAGTTTCATTTCCCAATTCGCTTTGCCCCGTTCCTCCAGTCTGTCCCTTGATAGAGATGATGCTTGGCCATATAGCCTCGTATATAGAACATCTAAAGACTCTCCTCCCTTTTTGAGAAAGTTTAAAACGAGTTATAGATTGGTTGTTTTCCTTTCGAAGTTGTTAGCATATTTCTGCTGCTCTACTAGCCATCTTATTTGCAAATTAGCCTCGTGATATATCCCTATGCATGAGTGCTAAATGTTGATTAGCTTGACCGCTCATGACTATATATCATAAGTGTATCAAGAGCTTCAAATGGTTCTTCTGCCCTCAGTTTTGGCTGATGATTATGTCTTCCATTAAATTTTTGTTCATGAGAATGTGGCTCAAGTTTGATCTTAACTCTTTTTCGGTTTTGTGCAAAGTTTGTGTGTATCACAGTTGTCTGTAAAGAAATTTGGTTACACAAAATTACTTCGTGGCAGAGCATATGAGAAACTGAATTGAATTTTATGCAGGCTATAGCAGCCATGTTACGTGCACAGGAGGCTGATCCTACAAATCTGGAAGTGCTTCTTGCTCTTGGTGTGAGTCATACAAATGGTTAGTGACTGTTCCTCCGCGTATATACTGCATGTTAAACAGATAACAGATTACTTAGTTTATAATATTTAGTTATATCACATCTAAGGAAGGAAATGTTAATTTTATTGAAACCATGATGAGATCCTATGGTCATTATGTTTGTATGCTGAAGAGAATATGTAGTTATAATGATGTGCAGACTTTCTTAAAAAGATGTGACACTCTAAGTCTCCCAGATATATGGGTAAAAAAATTTGTTGACGTATCAAATCTGAATTTGAGATGGATTATCAGCAATGACAAAGTCAGTGGTTTGTCAAAATTGCAGAGTTGGAACAGGCAGCTGCGCTGAAATACTTATACGGGTGGCTGCGTCATCACCCGAAGTATGGGTTACTTGCCACCCCAGAGCTTTCCGATTCTTTGTATTATGCCGACGTAAGTATTCTTTTGGCAATTGAATGACTTCTCATTTTCTCTAAGCTGACTGTGTTAGCTGTAGTAGTTGATCCTTTCAAGATAATTTATGCCCATCTCCCTGTGACTTTTTACAATTCAACTTTTATGGAATGGTACATAGAATTCATTACATTGCTTTGGAAGGTACTTTTCATAACAAATAAGTGGAAACTGGGAACTTGTATAGTGAAAATCCTGATTTCTTATAAATATGAGGAGAAACATGGGAATTTTAGTATGGAGTGTGGTGAATAAATTTTACTAACTGGACAATTTCCAAACTTTTATTCCAGAAGTATGTGATACCTGAATATCTGTGCTTTGCCTAAAGTTAATAATTGGCATAGAATACATCTAACCTACTAAGCATATCTAAATATATAGAATCAAGGACTCTCCTTTCTGTATATGGCAACAGTTACCACAGAACATCATCTAGATGATACTGCTCAGATTTTGTTGTATCACATCTGTTTATTCCTGCGGAATGCAGATTGCCAGATTATTTGTTGAAGCTGCCCAAATGTCACCCGAAGATGCTGATGTGCACATAGTACTTGGTGTCTTGTACAACTTGTCCAGAGAGTACAACAAAGCTATTGAGTCCTTCCAGACGGCTTTAAAACTCAAGCCGCAGGATTACTCTCTTTGGAATAAACTTGGTGCAACACAAGCCAATAGTGTTCAAAGTGCTGATGCAATACTGGCTTATCAACGGGTAAACCCTGCAATTAGCCTGTCAATCTATATGTCATGCAAAATTTTGAGCATACTATTGCATTTTTCTTTGTGTTTCAATTAAAAGTTCTGAATATCAGAATGCTGAGAGCTTGTTAAAGTACATGTGTTTACAGTACTCCAAACTGAGACATTAGAAACAAATGTCATGAAATTAACTACTGGTAAAGAAAACAAGTAGTCATTCAGATCATTCTGTGATCAACTGCTTTCCAGTTTCCACCCTGGGCTGGGTTTTTTGTCCTTGTAACTTGAATCTGAATATTTTTTTTTTTCATTTCTTCTTTATGGATTTATCTGTGTTTCCAGGCACTAGATTTGAAGCCTAACTATGTTCGTGCATGGGCAAACATGGGTATCAGCTATGCCAACCAGGTCTATTCCTATTCTTGACTGTTTATATGGCAAATAAAAGCTTTTCAGCTCTTTTGATGCAGCACTGTCATTACTCTCAGGTTCACATATTGATTAATTTGTATAGAAAAGTATGATCAATAAAAGGCATATAAACTACTAAGGAAATCATTTTTCTGGGATTAGAAAATCAGTAAACAGAATGAACATGTTTGGAATGGTAGAAACAAAAGTCTCTCAAATATAATTGGTAATTTACATGCTTATCCTTGTAGGGAGCATAAGCAACTAGGTATTATGGTGCCTGTTGCTTTCTTAGTATTGAGACAATTAAATGTAAAATATAGTCTCCATTGGTTATCTTTTCCTAGGTACTTGATTGAGGTTAAGATGAAATTGATGCAAACTACTGCTTCAATGCCGTCCTCTTCATACATAAATAAGCAAAAAAGACTTTATATATAATTGGTAATTTACATGCTTATCCTTGTAGGGAGATAAGCAACTAAGTATTATGGTGCCTGTTGCTTTCTTAGTATTGAGACAATTAAATGTAAAATATAGTCTCCATTGGTTATCTTTTCCTAGTTACTTGATCGAGGTTAAGATGAAATTGATGCAAACTACTGCTTCAATGCCGTCCTTTTCATACATAAATAAGCAAAAAAGACTTTGTATATAATTGGTAATTTACATGCTTATCCTTGTAGGGAGCATAAGCAGCTAGGTATTATGATGCCTGTTGCTTTCTTAGTATTGAGACAATTGAATGTAAAATATAGTCTCCATTGGTTATCTTTTCCCAGTTACTTGGTTGAGGTTAAGATGAAATTGATGCAAACTACTGCTTCAATGCCATCCTCTTCATACACAAATAAGCAAAAAAGACTTTATGTATAATTGGTAATTTACTTGCTTATCCTTGTAGGGAGCATAAGCAGCTAGGTATTATGGTGCCTGTTGCTTTCTCAGTATTGAGACAATTAAATGTAAAATATAGTCTCCATTGGTCATCTTTTCCTAGTTACTTAATTGAGGTTATGATGAAATTGATGCAAACTACTGCTTCCATGCTGTCCTCTTCATGCATAAATAAGGAAAAAAGACTTTATACACACACACACACACACACACACACACACGCACGCACGCACACACACACATAAACAATGACGTTTTGAAGGACAAAATAAGTAAT
The DNA here is from genome assembly GCA_032401905.1 of Swietenia macrophylla. Classification (NCBI taxonomy): domain Eukaryota; kingdom Viridiplantae; phylum Streptophyta; class Magnoliopsida; order Sapindales; family Meliaceae; genus Swietenia; species Swietenia macrophylla. The sequence goes on along the minus strand of CP135565.1, from coordinate 7,936,289 downwards.
GGGTAATTGAGGTTAAGATGAAATTGGTGCAAACTACTGCTTCAATGCCGTCCTCTTCGTGCTTAAATCAGCAAAAAAGACTTTATATATATATAAACAATGACATTTTGTATGACAAAATAAGCAATGGTTGATTTGTTAAAAGTTATTTCAATTAACTTAATTATAGCAGTTTTCTATGTAATTTTTATCTGTGATGGCATATTTTGAGATTTAAAGCCTTGGTAATTATCCTTCATGGCTTGAAATCTTTAGATTTCTGCCTTTTCATTCATCCAAAGCATCAAGATTTATTGTTTTGAGTGAATCAAAAATCAGAACTAATCAGACGTGTAAACATATTACCTGAATATAGGGTATGTATGAGGAATCGATCCCTTACTATGTCCGGGCACTAGCCATGAATCCCAAGGCAGATAATGCCTGGCAGTATTTGAGAATTTCTTTAAGGTATGTTGGTCTTTATCCTAAGCATCAAAGGGGTGTTGTTGTAACTTGGTATGCCGTTTAACTTGGAGCTTGCGTCTAATTTCATCCTTTTCATTTTTTGTTTTTCAGCTCTGCTTCCAGGAATGACATGCTGGAAGCTTGTGATTCACGGAATCTTGATCTTCTTCAAAAGGAGTTTCCATTGTAATATCTGTATCTGTTTCCGAGCAGTGAAGTAATGGGTGATGGTTAATAGTACTTGAATTGGAGCCCTGAGCAAATGCTGTGCTGATTTTGGTACAGCGGCTCCAAGAGACGATGATGGTTATCAGTAATTTTGAGAATGTAATAATTGTATGCAACATCGAACACAATTCGATGAGGTGCAATAGTGAACGGTTGGATCATAAACAAAAATAATAATGTGCAATCAATTAATGGCACGGGTTTAGTGTACTTGCATGCGAGAAAAAAAAAAAATTAAAGAACTGTGGAAATTAAAGGTCTACAAGTAGGCGACCTTGTGTTAGAATGATTGATTTTTGTCTGAACATTGGCATTTTTTCGGATATAGAGATGTACCAAGTGCTTCTCTTAATCAAAAGGCATGTTGAAGAAATTTGTTTGAAAGTTATAATTCAAGATATAGGTGCAGAATGGGGTGTGAAAAACTCATCCATTTTCGAGACTTACGGATTTTTTATAGCCATATTAGATATGTACACGAATTTAAGATTTAATATATTCTTTATAAATATATTTTGTACGCGTAAATATTTAATTAAAATATTAAAATTAAAATAAGTTTAATTTTGATATTATTTTATTATAAATTAAATATTATTTTATTTTTAAAAGATATGTTTAATGAAAGACGAAAAATTTATTATTATAAAATTTAAAAATATTTTATTTTTATTCAATAAAAAATTCTGTCGTAAGCAGATACCTTCCCTTATTCTTCAAATTCTCTAAATATAAGCACCAAACGATGTGTATATGTTTCACGAAGCTACAGTACAGGGATTTATATATATTGGAATTCTCTCTCTGAAAATCATATCAAATGGGTTGGATTTGGGTAATATGATGTTCTTCTGATGGAATAAAGAGGCTCGGATTGGACCCAATACCACCAAGTAAAGTAGGGTAGGTGATGCCTACAGAGTATTTCTATTATTTGTGCGATCTGTACACTACAACTAATGAATTACAATTATGTTGCACGACCTCCCCTGGCTCATGACTTCCAATCAGTGAGAACTTGTATGTATATGTATCTTCTTGCACGGGTACACACACTGTCCCATCTGCTACCACAACCTTTAGCATGTCTCTGTAGTCCGCTAGCTATGATATTCCCTCATATCGTGAGTCAGTCCAAATCTCTCCTATGTTTTCGAACAGAAATTACATCAGTATCCAATCCAATATAATGCAAAGCAAAGAATCCAAATGTACATAAAATGGAATATGTACAGTCCATATCAAAACGTTGTCCTTTTCACACAACATCAACATCAATTCCCACAAAATCTTTCATGTATCAATTTCCTCTCCTCCTGGTTTTTTTCCTCTCTTTTTAACTTTTACAGTCGAAAGCCATTTACTAAAAGTAAAACATATCTCAACTACATAATCTGTCTAGAGTAAACATGCATAGAGTATGAGGAATTAATGACTCAAGGATAATATCATATGTATGGTGGTTGATTCTTACTGTTTCCTGAAGCCTTGCTGCATCCCAACTTGTATTAATACATATAAATATATAAAAGTGCATTTGACGAGTGCTCTCATCACTTGGTTCACCTAATACTTATGTACCATACATCTCAACCGAATGATAATGCATTCCATCAATCCCATGACTAGATGATATACTGTAGTATCTCTGGACCTTTTACATAAGCTAAGGAATGGCAGTTCTATTACTTTGTATCTTCTAACACCACCAGATGAATGAAGCTTTGGATTTCGAACCTTGATTTGAAGCTTTGAATAATTAAACTCTCCCACATGCAGTTGTTTCAAGCTTTTGAGGAAGAATACAAGTTTAACTCCCATTGCATACACCTTGGTCTCACATGCATGTCCAACCGTTGGTGACTAATTTCATGCTTATATATTATCCTTGGTAAGAACAACATAACTAATGGCCAGATAAATAATGTTCGATAATGAAATTCCAAACCTCTTCTACTTTTGCCATCTAATTTGTTCTAGAGTCAGAAATTAACTGGTGTGTTATATGACAGTGAAAGTCCTTTTTCCACCAAAGTCTAGCAATGGGGTTGGGCAAATTGAATGAAAACTATGAACTCCTTATGCCAGCAGGAATCATTACCTGTTCTTGTTTGATGTATATATTAAACTATTATATCAGTTCATGTTGCAATAATTTTATTGCTTTTTGAATGATTGAATGTCATACTCTCCCCCACAATTTTTCCCCGTCCACATAATGAAACGCAAAAGAATAAGGGAGGAACTACCACTCATCCCATCAGCACCAGTATAGCATATAATCGAATTATATATATAACAGTTGAAGACCACAAATTTGTGATCGTAAATTAATTATTATTTGTGCTTCATTGGTCAGTTTCGACTGACTCTTCAATTGAGTATTGAGTTAAAAGCAACTCTCTATCAAATACGAAAAGAAAGAGTGGACTTAGTAATGAGAATCGTTAAAGAGGTGGAGAAGATACCCACTATCTGTAATAAATTACTAGAATAATTTCCAAGGAATATCCTTCTCGTAGCAAATGAATATCAGTTAATATGATCGAAAGCAAGCAAAAAGAATTAGCAAACTAATTAATTAATGTGCACACATCACAACAGATCTATCATTGCAATAATTGCAGTTGCTGAGGAGGAGGAGTGGGAGTAGGAGTGTGCTTGTATTTCTATATGTGAATGAATGAAAATTGATGTTGAGTCTCTTCCAAACAGAGGCAGAGAAGAGACACGAGAGGCAAGGTTACGTCTGAATCAGATGGAAAGATAGATAGATAGAGTGATGAATGGATTCTGTCATGCCCTTGCCCCATGCCCATGCGTGCACCAACCCTAGGTTCCCCTGCCTGACTCAGTTTTAACTCTCAACACGCAAGCTATATATACAAACTTTGCGTTTTGCTGCGCTATGCGTGGGAGTTGGGACTGGAAATCCCGTCACCCAGCTCAGCCTTGTGACCATCTTATCAATCAATGTCAGATAGACAATCCAGGAAAAAAAAATGAAACCTAGAAAAGAGATTTTATTCATTATTGACATTGTTTTGTTTGTGTAGTAGCTAAATCTACATGACATAGAACTCAGTACTCACACCTCCCTTCTCTTCACTCACCATCAATCATCATCCAGAATTTTACTACTATTTTTTTTTCTTGGCAGATTCTAGTCTTTGAAAGAGAAAAGGTTATATGATAAACTAAGATATCGATCGATCAAAAACCCATATCAGATCCTTAATCGGTCGGTAAGAAGTTTAATTATTATGGAGAGACATGACGAACAAGAGAGATTAGTGGTCCACGAAAATCCACAGAACACGAGAGACCCCTAGCATGAGATAGAGTTTTCCAAATGCATGGTCATACAGGAGGCAAGGTGGACATGAAAAAGTAGTAGTTTGAGAAATTTGATGGCTCTGTTTAGGGGACAAAAGGCAGAAATTATGGTATCAAATGGTGCAATATAAAAGACAGCAACAGGTATATACGGAACACTTATTGCAGAAAACAAGAACCCTCGTATCCCTTCTTGAAAGCACACCATTGACGGAGGCAATGGAATTTTGGTGAACAAGAGACCACACTATTTCATTTCATTACTTTAATATGAGAGAGAATATATACAAGAGGATGAGACAGCCTGATTGATTAATTAAGTCAAGCAACCGAAAGCATCGTTAACATAAAATATTGCAAAAAAATCAACACACCAAAGGAAACCAACAATTGTCTTGAGGAAGATCATGGTGCTTCAAAACTTTAATTGGGGTTTATAATTATAAATATATATTAAATTAATTAATTAAGGTGATCATGAAACAATTCATATCCCACTTCTTACCTACCCTAGCTAGCTAGGCTGAAGAGGAATTGTTTGCAGGTTTAATTAAGAAAAAAAAAAAATCCTATAAAAAAGAGAAGATAACTAATTGGAAGACGAAGAAAAAACAAATATGTCAACTTACACAACAATTAAAATTTATATAGTTTCAGTTCCCCCGAGAAAGAACCAACTGAAGGTGCGCGGTGAAGCTAGCTAGCGGGAGCTTGGCAGGCTCTGAAGGGCGCTTTAGCTTTTTGTTCCAAAAACGTTTCATGCAACGTACAGAGATTCACACTATGTCAACCGCATCCGCATGCATACTGATCATCACTGGGTTACAAATGTAGAGCGATAAGCGATGGGGAAGAGGAAGAGCTGGGGATTGGACTTAGGATCTTCCAACGGGATTTCATTTTGATTTCCCGTTTTCTGGATTGTGCAGGAAGATGAAGCAAGTAGAGAAGAGAAAAGGGTCTCCATATATCCCCTTTTTTTTCATTTACTGTTAGCCCTTTTTTATTTTTTTCTTTTTTGGTGGAGTGGGTGGGGTGGGTGAGGATCTAGTCATAAGCTAGGGCATAATAATCGATAGAAAACAAGGATTTATAGATTAGTGCCAAGAAGAGACAGAGAAAAGAGCACGATTCTGCCATCCTAGGAAGAAATAATTGTTAAGAATCTGAAGCTGATAACCTTCTGAAGGGTAATGGAGTCTTAAAAGGAGTTTTGCTTGAGACAAGGAATAAGCGCTTAAAGGGACATTAGTAAAGCCTGAGCTCCTAAGAATCATCTCCCATGATTCACGCCTCTCATGCCGCTCTCTTCTACTTTCTCCCTCTGCGGCTACTATCTCCACTATTTCTCTTCCAAACCATATTTGCTCAACTGCTAGCCTCTCCCTGCTATTCGGCGGCAAGGTGGCCTCCAGTGAATCAAATATTGCCGTGTAGTGATCCACCGCCTCCACGAATCTCTGCAAGAAGTGGGGATGATTGTGGTTGGCTTCTCTCTCCGCGATTGTCACCACTTTGGGGTTTAAGGCCTTGATTTTTTGGAGGAAGAGGCGCAAGTCTCGATTATCATCCTTAAGAAGTCTGTGCAGATATAACATGCAGTTAACAACGAAGGTTTCGTCTGGAAGAAGCGTCAACGCCGACGGAAGGTAAAGAGCAACCGACGTAGGGTCGTCGTTGAGGAGGAGAAGCGGGTGGAATTGGAATCTGAGGCCGAGAGACTGTGCAAACATCAAAAGACGATCACCAGTCCTGCGGAGGGTTTCCAAATCATGGCCGGTTCCCGTGATTCGAACCATAGGAGGAGGGTGAAGAGTATTGTTCGCACGCTCGGCCAAAGCCTGCATAAGAGGAGGCCATTGCACACCATGCATGATGTCAAAGTCAAGGATGTGTATAGCCTGTTGCCCTACTTCTATTGATTCCAATATCGCCTGATTCGCAGTGAGATGGCTGAATCTTAAGAATGGTGTTATCTGATTTAGGGATAAGTAACATGCTTGAAGAGACGAGGCGTCGCTACTGGTGAAACTAGCAGCAGTACTCGAAGCAGTATTTAATGCTGTACTAGTGCTAGCATTACTTATATTCATCATCAAAACAGTAGCGTCGGCATGTTGGCGATTGAGGCGAAGAGAAAGTGCTCTGATAAATTGATGAACCAACCTTTCAATGGAGTCACCGTAAAGAGAAGAGTTGGCTGATAAAATGGAGATGAGGCGGTGAGCAGCAGCGAAGTCTGACTGAGCAACCAGCTCTGCACAACTGATGAGCAACTGTCGCATGTGGATTGCAGTAGAGTTCATTAATCCAGTTCTTGAATGGGATATTGGGTGGGTATGTGTAGTAATCTGTTGGTATCTCAGATCTGTTGCTGTCGGATCTTCTTCTTCTTGGTCATGGGAAGAAGAAGATTTATTCAAAGAACGCATCATATTTCCTTCTTTCTATCTTTCTGATGTACTCCCTTTCTCAATATGCATACATGAATAGCAAGCAAGGACTGAAATAGGCACGCTAGGTTGGGAAGAAAGGATTAATTATATATATGCTGCCAGGGTGAATGTATAGAGGTTTGCATTCCTTCAAATTTTGCTCTAATTTGCAACTAGAAGGAAGACATATGAGATATGATAACGAAGAATATGAAGGTGTTTGTATTACGACACAAACATATATAATCTGGCGAAGAACAGGAGAGGGAAGAAATAAGTGATATGGTGATATATACTGGCAGTAGTTAGTAAAATAGCAGCAGACTTCTCCCTTCAGTACCTCCTTCTCCTCCCACCTCCCAAAGCCATCAATCTATTTTATGGTTTTATTTTATTGTTTGCCCTTTTTATTTATTATAAATAATAGGGAACCTGAGGTGTTGCGGGTGCAAACAAGTCGGCAAAGTCAAACAGAATCTCTCAACCCAGTCCAAATGCTCAAGTAACCTCATAATTTTATCATGCTTCATTGCTGATAGTATACGAATGCGATCAAATGAAGCCAATAATCTATATTTTACTGGTTAACTCTTCAATCTGATAAAATTAAAGAAATACGAAGGGATGGTCTTGACAGTAGTAAAAATCAGTGTAATAGTTTTTTAAAGGTGACAAGCCATCTTGGTCTCACATGGAGATGCTGAATGAATATGGGATTAGAAACTTTGGTATGTGTCAAATACAAATATTACCATTTAATTAAGTTTAATTCTCTTGCTTGATCAGAAACCGCACTTGGGATTCGCAGCCCTGAAAGCCAAGTTGCATTGCCATTGCATTTGCTATTGCTCCCTCGAATTAAAAGAGTGGAGCAAAAGCAAAGGCCATGACTATGAGACATCACATAACTTATAGTAGCGTTTATTAGCTGATCTGATTGGCATGGAACTTGGAAGAGTTTGAGAACTGAAAGTTGGTGGTAAAATCAGAAGATAAATGTGCACACACACACACGAATGACTTCATATAATACGCGAGAGAGAGAGAGAGAGAGGAATAATGAAGAGGATGAGGGAGCCAAGTAGCTCGCTGCTTCGTTTCATACCTTTGGAACAAACACACGCAAAGCTTTAAATGATAGAATTGAAATGGTACAAAGTCTGAACTGAAGTGCATGCAGCCCCATGATCACCAACTTTGTATTGTCTCAACTCTCAACGCTGATAGCTGAGCTAACATCTGTTAATTTGCCTTTCTTGTCTCTTTGTTGGATTCGCCATAGCTGGCCTGCCCTCACCACTGGCTTTTCATTTCACTAGATTTGATTGCTAGGTTAGATAAACAGCAAATATATAAACTTCTTCTTTACCACGTGAACAAGTTGAAAAATAAGAAGATAATTTGATTAAAAGCCCCAGCCAGTTCCTTAGTTTGTTTATCAATCATGCATACTTTATTAATTTCATACATGTATGGTAGCTATTGCTGGTGGCTACTTATTAATTATTGCTTCTGTCTTGCGATGGCTACTGGGGGAAGTTACTTGCAGGAAACAACGTCCGTCCTTTCGCTGTCAGCAGTTCTGGGACACGTACACAGTCAGTCTCACAGACAGGCACGCACAGAATAGAAGAGAAGAATAGAATTAATGTTGATTAACCCAACTAAAAACCCTATTCCAATCCCCCCATGCACGTGCGTATGTGTTAAATGGCTGCTTTCCTTTCCTTTTTTCTAAGAATAACCAGTAGGGTACTGAGGAGTAAGAAACAAAACACCACCCCACCCGCCCACCCCCGCCCCCAAACTACTACAAGGGTATGTATGAGTGTATATGCATCTGTAGCAGTAGCATCTTTACTTGCAATAATTAATAAGCAATTCAATTGGAAAGCATGGAACATCTGAATTGTCATCAAGCTATCAGCTAAGCTGCTGGCAATAATCAAATTTCATACTTCGTGATCGTTTCCCATATAGCATACCATAGCATAGGATCATCATATCAGATTCATATGCAACGCAAACAAGAAAAGAGCATCTTGGTTACATTCATACAATACAAATCACTAGCAAACAACCAGAATATTATTGTTAGGACGGGCCAAAAAGGGAAACCCCCATTTATTATATTTGGAGGTCGATGAAATTTCGCACAGACACAGGAATATATGTATATATCTTCAGGTCTCTTCTCCATCATCCTTTTTCACTGCGAGGAAATTAAAGCAGATCAGAGGACATGGACATCTATTACCTCCTCACCTGGGTTATATACATGAGGAAGATCCCTTATCTGCTCCAACAAGACAACGGATACACCACAATAATTATTTACTTAATATATACACAACAGTATGAACTATAAAATGTTAAAAGTTAAAGAGAGAATTTGATATTTGCATACTTTTTTCCTTCTTCAGTAATAAATTTTATTGCTTTCTATTGAAGTTGTAAATCTCATTTACACTCATAGCACTGCTGCAACTGTAAATAGCTAAATGTAAATGAGATTTTTTTTCTTTTACATAGTTTAAAACAGGAAAAGGAAACATACGGAACTGCAGAGGAATCTCCCTCTTTAACCGGTGGCCAAGTAAGCATGTCTGGATGACCTTAATTTGCCCTTTCACGCAGTACAGTAGTACAGTAGTGTGAATGAGGAGTGCAAGCATTAAAAAGCTGCAATGCATTTGAAATTTACCTCCCTGTCATTTATTATGTGTGATTTGACATCCACCAAAGTCGAACATCATTTTGTTGGTTTTGGAGAATCTTCCCTTCGCTCACATACTACTACTGCACACCGCCAATAATTCCGCTTAATGCTTTAGCTGACGAGAAGTGGTTTTCCACATTCTAACGCATGGATTTCTCCATTTGCTTGCTTCATTGCTTGCGTATTGAACCCAAGTTACATCCATGACATTTCTTCATGTCCCAGCAAGCACCGAGAAGATGCTGAATAAAATAAATGTCTTATGTCACGTCTCTTTGAAGAAAAGGGAAGGAGATGAGAGTTTCATTCCAAAGCACAACATATTTATTTAGCATACAAACTTCCACAGTGTCATTCATCTAGGTCTAGCAACAACAAAATAAATAAACAAATAACCTCGAAAGAAGATGCCTTCCTGTATGAGTTTTGAGGCTAACGTTTAAAACAAAGTCAAGCAAAAGTTCAACCTCATCAACAGAAACATTACATCTTCTATAATCCGCACTCCAAGTAGATGCTAAAACCAACAAAATGTGCTTGGCCAAACCGACCTCTCTTCCGTGGGAATCTCATCAAGTTTCCAGCTCTAATAATGGTGGTTCAATAATATGCTTGTTTAGTTCCAGTATTGTGAATTTGGCAAACCACAAACCTATAGAATTTCTCATGCTCAAGATATGCCATCATCCTATTCAATCCTTTCATGCTGTGGAATCACTGAAGCTCCAGTTTGTTGAAAGTAAAACAAGGGAAAAACAATTTTCCGATGTTTCACAGCCAATTTCTCCATCTTGCTGATCTTTTGTCACCAGATAAGAACCTCGGTAGGCTTAGCAGACTATTAACCCTGGTAAGACCTTCTAAAGCTGACCACTCCTCATCCTCTGCAACAGATATGCACTCGGCTAGGCTCCTTTTTGACTCGCCCTGGCTCTTGCTTGGAAATTTTTCTCTTGACTCTGGGACGGGCACAATCTCAGAAGAATCCAGCAAAGTTCTCAAATTCTCAGCAGCCAATGCACTAGTATCATTGTTGATTTCTGAGGCTGTATTTTTCTCATCAGTTACTACAGTTTCTGCAACTTCACAAGGAGTCATTCTTGCACTGTACCCTTCCACAGATCCATTGACTGCAGATGAATGTTCCAGAAAGAGGCACACAACAGCACAATCATCATTCTTGGAGGTAGGGTACTTAAGCCTCCATGACCGAACTGCACAGTCTACAAGCGCTCTGGCCGCTGTAGCACGACTAGGGGCTGAAGCCACAATCTCCACAGCTTCCTTATTGGAAAGGACATCCCAAACCTGAATTTGCATAATATCAGCTTCCCACTATGTAATAAACTAAAATAGGACATATCATATCAGTCCTAAATGTATATAGTTCATTGCAACATGGAACAGTTATAGAATGCAGATTGGCAACACAAGAAATCTGGGAAAACATGCAAAAATGCAGTGGAAAAGCAATCATATCACTGTACTCGTGAACAACCTAAACAAATGAACATTATTGTAAGAAAGCCAATGAATTCCTAGCATTATGAGAAGACCCTTTCAAGTAAATTGCAAAATGAGGAAGAGAAAGATACCCCATCGGTGGCCAGAATAATGAACTCATCTCTTTCAGTAAGGCGACGATGGTAAATATCCGGGACAGAAATTAAACCAAATTCCTTCAAACAGAAATCCCCAAAAGCTCTAGCCATTGCCAAACCAGGGGAATCATTATTAGGCAACCATACACGTGCAACCTCTGGCTCATCTTGCAATGCAAAGACCCTTCCTTTACATTGTTGGATCCTTGCAGCCTCCCCTGGAAACAAAATGACAAGATTTTTAAGTACATAGATAGATAATTGTAATTGTTCCAACATATAGGATTGCAGAAAGTCATTTTTTTTCCTTAATTTTTACTCTTTATAACTAAACAGCGGGCTTGCACACATCAGATATGTGTGTGCAAAAGAGAGATTGACAGAAAGGGAGAGAGAGAGACTTGGCAGATCAGGCTTCAAGTCTACAGTCAATTGTATAGCGACCAAAGAATTGTCATTTTCTCTTGTAGCCACCACTGCCCTTGAGTCACCAACATTTGCAACTACAAGATCCTGATCCTGCAAAATCAAGATTTTTTGAGATTGGACTAATGATGTGATATCATCACAAGGAAAAATTGTTATCTTACAAATCTATACAAATTGCATAGAGACTCATTGCTCAATATTGTACAGCTTAATCAGAACTCAGAAAATGTTACTTTTGATATAAAGGTTTGCTTAAGAAATTGTCTGAATTATCAGTCAACATCACCTAAATCCAAACCACAAAACATATGTTCCAATTATGTACCTAAGCCAAAAATCCACAAAATTGTAGCATACTTTTTTTGGTCTTCCATTTTTTCAGTTTCACATGTATGTTAAAAGTCATTTATTGGTTATTTAACAGATTTTATTTGCGTATCAAACAATCACAGTGGACATTTTCACTTCTTGTTAACCTCCACGTATAAGTTACTGAAGACAATAATGATAATGACAATGCAGCTGCATACATAGAACAAAGAAATAAAGTTTGAAGAGACGAAAATAAGTTATTGAATAATATTGCAGACTAATGACATGTTTGACCAAATTTCAAAATAAGATGCTTAAAATTCAGTTATTCGTGGATCATATGTCTGGAAACAATGTTAGAACAAGGGTGAAGAGAAAATAAAGAAAAATAAACCATGATGAGCGTTTGTAGAAAGCTTTGCAGCTGGTACCCACTTGATCAATGCACAACACTAAGATGTTCATATAAAATAAGTACAATACGAATTTGTTCACACAGAAAAGGTACAATACTAAGTTATTAGCATAAAAGATATACAACACTAAGATAAAAGATATACAACACTAAGATGTTTGCACGCTCATGTTAAAATATTACAAAAACAATAGAACCTCAATTTTCCTTTTTTCCCCTTTCAAAATATGATCTTCAGAGGCATCCAAATTTTGTGTGATATGAATCAAAATTTCTCAAACTTTCATGAGGCTAGCCTTTATGACAAAATTTACTATCACCTCGTAGATTTTCTATTTTAAGCGTTTGCATAGTGGACCTTCTTGTTTAACAGAAGAAAAGAGAGGGGGTTTGCTACTCTAATATCAATATACGATCATATTCAAAAGGCTTAAAGTTCTGCACCTTTTTCACTTGTTTCACTGCATTACTCAGCCTTCTATCTTTTATAATTTCCTTGGCAATGAAGATTAAAAAAAAAAAAAAAGTTTTACAAGTTATATAAACATCACCATGTACTCATGCTATAATATTAGAAAATACTGACATCTAAACTGGTAGAGAAATCAGTTTTGATGTTGCACGAAAAATTACCCGTTTCACCATAGTAACAGCAGTCGTCCCGCTGCAGAAACAATCAATTGTTGGATGCAACTTTAGTTCCTTATCCATTAACTTAAAAGATTTCAACATAGATTTCTTAAGTGGTGTATACATCTCAGGGAATTTGTCATCCTCAGCATCCTGTGGCTCAAACCATTCATCATCGATGCTTAGCGATGCAGTTTCGTCAGAATGTGTACTTCCATTAGCATTTCTAAGGCTGTTCTGGTCATTGCTAGCTTTCCACTGTGAGCTCAGTATAATTGGAAGAGAATCCCTTACTTTCTTGGAAACCATATGACCATAAGGACCATGACCGTCAAATACCCCACAAAATACCGTATCACTTGAACTGAAATTCTATTGTAGAAACATTCCAATCAAGTAATCACATAAAATTGCCATACAGAGGATGAAGCAAAATACTAAATATTTGCCTCTAAAAATAATGACATGATTATAGATCCCACAAGAAGAGTAACAATGCAAGTGAGATTTGAGTTAATACTTTAGCCTAAACATTTTCTAATGCTGTCAATGCAGGTTCCTTGAGATGGAAGAAGATTAATGATAAAATAATTGTCTCAGAGACTAAATCTGATGAAATGAAATCTGAAATAGCATTAGGCATGTCTACGTGGATGCTCTTTTGTGCCTTACATTCCTGACAATTACTAGTCACCGTAGCCTAACTCATCAAGTGTACACTAAAACATTCACTGTACATTTGCCTCCAGGCCAACTGGGTTTTATTTTAAGAAAACCCTCTTTCAGTATCTTTAAATTTTTATGTTACTAGAGTCATAAGAATAACGTCTATCAGACTAATAAGATCATGTCTTTTACCCGTTGGCCTACACTGTACAAACTCATTGTTATCCTAGCGAAATATCTTTCCCTTTCCAGGCCATGCACCAAAACTAGTTAGGCTAGGTCAGTCATCTCTAGATTCTATTCGGAAGCCTTTTGGATATAAAGGCAAGTAAAAGCAGAAAACATTTGGAGAAGAACAGTGGTCATGTACCTATCTTTTGCTTTATTCCCAATATATAGCATCACACCATTATCTAAAACATTAAAAACTAAAACAAACTATGACTTTTTGTTAATTACTAACAGAAAACTAGCAGCATTAAAATGGATTACGACATGGCACAAGAAATTAGTTTGAATTATATATCCTGTACTTCGTTGCTATTAAATTGAATTTCCCTTATCCTCGAACTAGAACCATCTCATTTTAAAGTATAATAGATAATTTTTGCACATAATAGAAGTGGCAATCGAGGCTGAAAGCTATAAATGATTAGGGAAAATAAGAGAGAACCTCCCAAACTATCATGGCGTCTTGATTGGTTCCTTTCTTGCCCTGCTGGGTATACAAGCAAGCGGTTTTACTTGCGGCGTTTGTACACATCCTGCCAGCTATCTGATGAAGCTCAGCATCGTCAGCGGATTTTTTCCTAAGAAGAACAGCATCCCGGCTCTTCCTCCACCTTCCCGAAGAACCCAGGCGCTGCCTCTTGTCAATGCCAGAAGAAGATGAATTGGACTCTGATGCGCCAACAGCTGCATCATCGGTATCAATACTCCCCTTTCTTTTCCCTACGGTTGAGTAGCAAGATCCCATCTAATCTACAGGTGTAATCCACGGCCAAAGACAAGCCACATCCACAACCACAACCACCACAACTACAGCTAACTCTCTCTTACTCAAACCCAAATGCCCAATATGATCAAACCAAAATTCATTTCGTTTTATGCCCATAAACACGTAAATGTTAATTATTAGATTTAGGTGGGTTAGGTTGGGTACAAACAGAGGAGAAGCAGACGCAAGACACAAGCTTTTAAGTTTGTTAACCGCTGAAATCCATTTTCAACTATAAGAGATCAAGGCAAACAAGCAGGGAGTAAGAAATATTTACACATACAAACATAGCTGCAACTAAACTTTTGGGATTGAAGGCTTGATTGAAAACAACCAGACAACACAAACTTTTATTTCGGGACATTTAATGGAAGAGCTAAGACAAAACCAGTTAGGGATGCAGTGGCCAGCAATGGCCACTGCAAAATGGGGTAATTAACGGATACCTCCCCTTGGGTTTCCTAAAATAACAAAGAGATGAAACCATATATAAAAGCTACAAAATTTACCCCTGAATATAATAAAAACTATTGTAAAATATAAAATTATCTTTGATTCATTAAAAAATATTATTATTTTTATTATATTTTTTATTTTTATTTTTCAGTATAAAATTAAATTATTAACATATTTAAAGTATAAAAATTATGAATAAAAAATCTGAAAGTTTATTTTTAACAAAATATTTTATTAATAAAAAATTAAATTAAAAAAATTATTAATTATTTATTTTTATATATGTATATATTTTTAATAATTTTTTA
>CP135565.1:7765277-7920978 GCA_032401905.1 Swietenia macrophylla | reverse complement strand
TTGAATGCTTAATTGGTGTTTATAGTTACTTATTCTTTTACATTTTCATTTTTCCTGATTATGTGTGTCTGTGAGTGTGCCTTCAAGGCTTGATCGTCAATTGCAAAGTTTACAGCATTCTGTGCTGCATAAACCTACTGTAGTTGTTCTCCATGAATTCCTGAGGTGGAAGACTAAATCACTGATGTAACCAAGTCCTCCCTTTTCTTCCTCCCTACTTTTGGTATCTGTATTTGGTTTCAATAGGGTTGTTTAATGGTTTGAGTTTTAGTGATACGGGAAATGTTATTTTTTGAATTTAACAAAGTTAGAAGCTTTATGGTAAATTGAAGTGTGAAAATAGTTTTATTCATGTGCTGGACATCTAGGGAATTTGTCAGAATGCACACGTCCATATCGTGTTTTTCCAGTTGTCACTGATTTAATTTTGTAAATGGATGTTGACAAAGATAGAGGCCTTAAGTATATTTGATTTCTTTCAAAAGAAAAGATACCTAAAAAGGGAGATGGACCTTGAGTTTACAATACCTGTAATACAAAGCTTCTACAACATAGATCTTATACAAAATCAACATCTATTTTTAGCACAGGACAGGCTCTTGATTCTCCAGAAGTAATAAAAAAGATGCATCCCGATATTATCTTGTTGCACAATGATACTGTAGCTATTTAATGGTCACATCTTGGGTCACTTGATTTTCCAGAATTAATAAAAAAGATGCATCCCGATATTATCTTGTTGCGCAATGATATTGTAGCTATTTAATGGTCACATCTTTCTCAAAGCAGGATCTTAAATTTTTTTAATCTCTTCTATCATAAGCTTTATTGGGGCATTAAAAATCTGACATGTCTTGGAGGTCATCGTTATATTAGTTGTTGAATTCCTAACATAATAAAAGTTTTTGTTTAGTAATTACTTGTGATTGGCTAGTCTTTAACAGTTTGGTACTTTTGTATTGGAACCTCATATTCTTAATGTGCAACTAATATTATGTTATGGCTAACTACTTTTTCCTCCATCCTCTCCAGCTTTGCAATGTTAATGCACCAGACACAAGCAATCGACGAAACACAAAGAATGAAGTTTAAAGATATTTCAAAACGCTTAGAGGAGGGTCTATTTAGAGCTGCTCACACAAAGGTTCTTTCTTTTTTTCTTTGCCTTCTTTCTTCGCACATATTTATCTCAACTGTCATTGTATTTTCTTGAATTTCTTAAAGCTTTCCATAGATTAAAGCAACATTTCTTTGGAAGTGAAGAAACAGAATAGAGAGTTCTAGGATTGTTCTTAAGTGCGTATTAATTTTATGTGTTGTTTCCAAACTGCAATTCTCATTTAGGAGGATTATATGAATATGGAAACCTTGGATCATCGTTTGAGGAGTCTGATCAGGAACAGACAAGTTAGTAGCCATAATCAACGACATCAGCAACATCAGCGGCTTGTAAATTCTTCTTCCACCATTGGTACGATGATACCAACACCTGGGATAACACAGACTGGGAATTCCTCTGTAATGGTCACATCTTCTGTAGATAGCTCAATGATTGCTTCTAGTGGAGGTAATGCCATAGCACCTACGGGTGTCAACCCAGGAAGCCTGCTGTCAGCTGGTGGCTTGCAGAGTAATTCCTTCAATAGATCTGATGGTAATATAATTCATACAATGCCTTCATTGGTTTTGATTACTTTGCCTTTTAATGCCGGCATTAAGTAGCATATTCTTGCAGTACTTTCTAATAGATATCAGCAACCACCTGCCAGTTTTGCCATTGCTTCTGGTGGAAGCATGCCATCAATGGGTGTCCAAAGAATTGCAAGTCAAATGATTCCCACCCCTGGATTTAACAGTAACAGCAGTACAAACAACAACAGTAGCAGTAATCAGTCTTACATGAATCTGGAATCCTCCAATAATGTTGGTGGGTTTTCAGCTGTTGAATCTACAATGGTATCACAGCCACAGCAGCAAAAGCAGTATGTTGGTGGTCAAAACAGCCGTATATTGCACAACCTTGGCAGCCATATGGGTAGCGGTATAAGGTCTGGCTTGCAGCATAAATCTAGTGGGTTCTCAAATGGGGCTTTAAATGGTGGGTTAGGGATGATTGGAAACAATCCACCACTTGCGAATGAATCTGGTGCTTCTGAGGGCTATTTGACAACCACCCCTTATGCTAATTCTCCCAAACCTTTACGACAACATTTTGATCATCAGCAACCACTGATGCAGGGTAATGTCTCTCTCTCTCTCTCTCTCTCTCTCTCTCTCTACACATCTGCCTGTTTTCCCTCTATGATTTATCTCATGGGTTTTATTTCCCGTTCTTCACCTTCAATGACATTTCGCAACAAAAAAAAATTAATTTATCAGGTGATGGATATGGAATGAGCAATGCTGATTCTTACGGGACTGGGAGCTTCTATGGTGCTGTAACACCTGTTGGGTCAGTAAAGAATACTCAAAATATGAATTCAGCGAGCTTGCAGTCTATGCCAATCCCTAAAACCGGTGCTTCATCGATGGGTAATCGGTCGAATTTACATGGAGCACCACAGGCCACAGAGGTAAAGGCTTCAACAATTGATCAACCGGGGAAGATGAATTTCCATGCCCCCTTATCTTCAAGAGACAATTTTCTACAGTCTCATCAACAGCAACAATTTCAGCAACAACCACATCATTTTCAACAACTGCAACAACTTGTTCAACATCAATGTCAACAGAAGCCGCAAAGTCAACAACAGCAGCAGTTGTTGAATGATGATGTTTATGATCATTCTCAGGTGATGACTGACATGGTCAGCCAAGTGAAGCGTGAACCTGGAATGGAGCAGCTTAATGAAGTTATGCACTCACAAATTAATGAACAATTCCAGCTTCCCGACTCACAAACCCAATCTCAGCTAAATTCTTCAAACAGCCATTCTAGGGGTGCTCAACTTCTGCCTGTTTCATCCGGTCAGCATGATATCTGCTCGTCACTAACTCAAATTTCACAACCTATGCAACCAATATTGCATCCACATCCATTGATTGCAGAATCTCATAATGGCTTCAACTGCTTGTCCATAGGAGCACAATCAGAATCAGTTCCACAGGTTCAATGGCATCCTCAATCACAAGAACAGAGTCAAATGTCACATGAGCAGCATATCCAAGAGGATTTATGTCATAGGATAGCTGCGCAAGGTGAAGCTCAACATAATAATTTATCTTCAGAAGAATCTGTTATTGGTCAATCTGTTGGTCCTAGAAGCATGGCAGAGCACCCAAATTCAAGGGGTGCTAGCTGCAGATCTAGCAATGGAAACCGTGATAGACAGTTTAGAAACCAACAGAGGTGGCTTTTGTTCTTGCGACATGCTCGTCGATGTGCAGCTCCTGAAGGGAAATGCCAAGATGTTAATTGCATCACTGTCCAGAAATTGTGGAGACATATGGACAGTTGCTCTTCATCTCGATGCCCATATCCTCGCTGCTATCATTCCAAAATTTTGATTCATCATCACAGGCATTGCAGGGACCCTAGTTGCCCAGTTTGTGTTCCTGTCAAGAACTATCTACAGCAACAAAAGGAACGTGCTCGTCCAAACCCTGATTCTCGTTTGCTCAGCGCAGTTAATGAATCTTGTAAATCTTATGATGCTAGAGATGCCTCATGTGGGATGATCTCTAAACCTTCATCAGTGGTTGAGACTTCTGAAGATATACAGCCTTCTCTAAAACGCATGAAGATAGATCAGTCTTCTCAATCTCCTGCTCTTGAGAGCAAAATTTCTGATGTATCGGCTTCTGCAATTAGTGAACCTCGTTTATCCCAGGATGTCCACCTTCAAGATCAACAACGTGGCAAGATAGGAATGCCAATTAAATCTGAGTTTATTGAAGCAAAGATGGAAGTTCCTGTAAGTTCTGGACAAGGAAGCCCTCATAACAATGAGATGAATGATAATGTTGTTGAAAGTGACAACCAAAGGCTGGATGGTGAGCCTGTCATATATGACGAGCCTTCTGCTTTAGCTAAGCTGGAAAACGTTAAAGATGAGAAAGAGAATGATGTGGCTAAGCAGGAAAGTGTGACACAGACTGCTGAAAATGCTGCTGCAACTAAGTCTGGAAAGCCAAAAATAAAGGGGGTATCATTGACTGAACTGTTCACTCCAGAGCAAGTTAGGGAGCATATAACAGGTCTCAGACGGTGGGTTGGCCAGGTATGCCTTTGAATCTTCTTATGGAAAGTATTCATGGAAAGTTACTTTTATGTGTCTGGAACTACTTTAATTTTAATTGTGCTAAACAAGTGCCAGTGAATTAAATCAATGAGATGTTGAGCTTGTATATGCAAGGAGGGTGAGATGAAGGATCCTGTGATGGGTTTTCAGAGCATTATTTTACAGGACTAAATTTCTCAAACTTAATGTCATGATCTTTGCTACCTTTTTTATGACCTTTTAATTCTTTTTCATCCTTGAAAATATCTAAATTGTTGGAAGTAAAAATAGGCAAGTGTTCCTATTGCCGTTAGGTTTGTGATACTATACGTTCTTTACCTGATATGAAGATATTATGCGAGCTTTGAGTGTCTAACTTGCCTTTCTCTTTATGTTAATGGAAAGTGCTTTTACATTTTTTTGCAAGCTAATACAAATCTTCATTGTTACTTATCTCCTGCTGATTAGGCATTGGATGTCGTAGGATTCTTGCTCTTGACTTGTAATATCTATGATGTTATGAGAATGTGACTAACAAGTAGTATCCATTGGCAAACAGCTGTTGTCTGCACCGTTGGTTGATATGCTTGCTCCTTTTTTTGCAGAGCAAAGCAAAAGCAGAAAAGAATCAAGCAATGGAGCATTCAATGAGTGAGAACTCTTGTCAGCTGTGTGCAGTCGAGAAGCTTACTTTTGAGCCACCGCCTATATATTGCACACCATGTGGTGCTCGTATAAAGCGAAATGCTATGTATTATACTATGGGAGCTGGTGATACAAGGCATTATCTCTGTATTCCATGTTACAATGAGACTCGTGGAGACACTATTGTTGTTGATGGGAATTCAATTCCAAAGGCAAGGCTGGAGAAGAAGAAAAATGATGAAGAGACTGAAGAATGGGTGAGTTTTATATTTCTCATTATGTATTTGTTTTATGTGTTGCATGACGTTCTAATACAGTCACTTTGATGTATTTTGCCTTCGATGATCATTTGCAGTGGGTTCAATGTGACAAATGTGAAGCTTGGCAACATCAAATTTGTGCTTTATTTAATGGTCGAAGGAATGATGGGGGTCAAGCTGAATATACCTGCCCTAATTGCTACATAATGGAGATTGAAAGAGGACAGCGCAAGCCATTACCACAGAGTGCGGTATTGGGGGCCAAAGATTTGCCTAGAACAATACTTAGTGACCACATAGAGCACCGTTTGTTTAGGAGACTGAAGCAGGAGAGACAAGAGAGGGCAAGGATTCAAGGAAAATCATATGATGAGGTGATATTCCTTGCCAAAGTATATTCTGTGTTCCTACTGTATATCATCTGATATAGCATTACTTGTTAGTTTCTTTTGATCTCTATTCAAGCAGGTGAAGCAGTTTTGAGTAAATTGCTAATCTGAACAAAGAGCATAACATTGTTTACTGTGAAACTGGTTAAATACCTTCTTTTGATAACACAGTTTGATTCAAGAAGTTTAAATTCTGACCTACTAGCAAGTGATCATAGGAGCCCTTTCTAATACAATTCAAGTGTAACTAGTTGCTGGAAGTTCCAGTTGGCCCTTGGTGTTATTGATGAATATTTTCTGCATGGTACTAGTTATTTCCTGTATGTTCAGCCATTCTAGTGGACTGTTTTGTATTAATTTCTCAAGTGGGTTGGACTATGAATATCAAAATAGTTGAGTGTTGGCTAATTTCTTCAATTATTACTTTTCAAGGTTCCTGGGGCAGAATCACTTGTAATTCGAGTCGTTTCATCTGTTGATAAAAAATTAGAAGTGAAGCAGCGGTTTCTTGAAATTTTTCAAGATGAGAATTACCCGACAGAATTCCCTTACAAGTCCAAGGTAAAGATGATATATTCTCACTTTGGTAAACTATCCTGCATTGACAGGTGTTATAGTGGTGACGATTGTGATCTGTAACCACTCTTGAAGTATCAAAAAAATAAAAAATGAAAAACCACTATGATCTTGCGATTGTTTCTTTCAGGTAGTTTTGTTGTTTCAGAAGATTGAAGGTGTAGAAGTGTGCCTATTTGGCATGTATGTTCAAGAATTTGGATCAGAATGCCAATATCCAAATCAGCGTCGGGTTTATTTATCGTATTTGGATTCTGTGAAGTATTTTAGGCCTGAGATTAAAGCAGTTACTGGAGAGGCTCTTCGCACATTTGTTTACCATGAAATTCTGGTAAATTTGAAATTGCAATTTATATCTTTTTTTTTTTTACTAAAAAGAAATTAGTGATTGATTGGATTTGAGTTCTTTTTGCTGGAGTTATTAGTTTCTATGCTTGGTTATGTTTTCAGATTGGTTACCTTGAATATTGCAAGCTACGTGGTTTTACCAGCTGCTATATTTGGGCTTGCCCTCCCTTAAAGGGTGAAGATTATATTTTGTATTGTCATCCGGAAATTCAGAAAACACCAAAATCTGATAAACTCCGAGAATGGTAAGCTTGTTAACCCCCTGGAAAGAAACTTTGTGATTTTTTACCTTATAGGTTCAATTGTCCTCTTACTATTTGCATACTTCCTGCCCACACCCCCCCCCCCCCCCCCTCTCCTTTTTTTTCTTTCCAGGTATTTAGCAATGTTAAGAAAGGCCTCCAGGGAAAACATTGTAGTTGATCTCACTAATTTATACGATCATTTCTTTGTATCCACTGGTGAATGTAGAGCTAAGGTAACAGCAGCGAGACTGCCATATTTTGATGGTGATTATTGGCCTGGTGCTGCGGAGGATCTAATCAATCAGATTCGTCAAGAAGAAGATGGAAAAAAACAGAATAAGAAGGGGATAACCAAAAAAACTATTACAAAAAGGGCTCTAAAAGCATCTGGTCAAACTGATCTTTCTGGTAACGCGTCGAAGGATCTGCTTCTTATGCATAAAGTAATTTTTATCTTCCTAATCTTTAATTTTTACTTTACATCTCTAAGGATGGATAATTGATCTTACTTCTACCCTTTGCTAAAATCTTTTTATTGTTAGTTAATAAATTTTGTTCTCATTATTTTGATTAAATTTGTACTCCTCTTTCTTCAGCTTGGCGAGACCATTTGCCCAATGAAGGAAGATTTTATCATGGTTCATCTGCAGCATGCTTGCAATCATTGTTGTATTCTAATGGCATCAGGATGTAGGCATGTGTGCAGACAGTGTAAAAACTTTCAGCTTTGCAATAAGTAAGTTTCTGCTGTATTTACTTGCATTGTCATCTCAAAATGATGGAAATTGTATATGGTTTGATATTCATAAATATGTTTGTGAAAGGGCTTTGTAATAGAGGGTTTCAGTATAGGCCATTTTTGGGATTTTTTTAACTTTTGGGGCATATTTGTGTTTCCTTGTTGTGGAGCTGTTTGAGGGTCTTTGCAGCCTGTATTTAGTCATAAATACTCTTTCAATACATAGGCAAGATAGGTTAGTTTTAGCTGGCTCCTGTGATCCTTTTGGCTTTTTAATTCTATTTCTGCTTCAATACATTTTTCATTTCCTCAAAAGAAAAAAAAATGGGGTTCTCTTGTATGTGCAGCAGATTAGTCATCTCTGAAGAACTGAATATGTTTGTGTGGAACTCACGAAGAATTGTGAAAATTTAAGGATAACTTGCATGAGTAGCATAAGGAGAATCAATATCACTAATCAAACAACGCTACCCAATTAGAGAAGAAAAAAATAGAAGGATCTGACAACATTAATGGCATACTTGTATGAGCTCTAAATGGGAGGAATGGCTTGAAGATAGGTTGAGAGTTGATTCTATGCCATCTAAGCTGTCAAAACAACACCTTTGCATGAGGAGCTAGGTTGTGATTAATTTTTGAGACTCATCTTTTAGGAGTAATAGCATTTGTACCAAATGTGTGAATTTGGTCGGTAGAGTTTTTGTTTCTTTATCGTTTTTAGAGCAACTAGTGTTCTTGAGTGAAAAGGCATGGATTTTTTAAGGAAATGGTTAACTTTTGATAGGGATTGGAATTGGGGATATGACCTAGAGAAAATCAGAAATTTATGTATGGGGACTTTCTAGTTTTGGCCCATGGTTAACATTTTGGTAAAGACTAGAGCCCTGTGTTGGCATCATTTGGCAATTGTTATGCGGGAATAAAATTTTTCTGTCAAGCTATAGCAAACTGTTTTATTTCTTATACTTGTTCTTGTTCTTTTTTTTTTTTTTTTTTGCATCCTTGGCTTGGCCAAGGCCAAATAAAAGCATTTGCAGTGTCAGAAGTTTGGGTTTACTATAGCTGTGTGAATATTAACGTGTGAGCTGAATAACTTAGTTCAGCTGTAAAACTTATAAATATGCTTCATCTTTGTACTAATAAAATCAAGAAATAATGTAGAAAAATTATCATTTCGGTTTTCCTTTTTCTAACATGCTGGTAAATTTATTTTGAGGCATTAATGATTTTCCAATTGAATTGTACACTTCCTTGTGTTATTTTTATTTGATTTTTAATGCCTTTTACCTTAACAGGTGTTTTGAAGCAGACAAGAAACGTGAAGATAGAGAGAAACATCCTGTCAATTCAAGGGAAGTGCATGTTCTTGAGGAAGTAAGTACTTGAGTATATGAATTCCCCTTTCTGGTTTTTTACTGTAACTG
Source organism: Swietenia macrophylla (assembly GCA_032401905.1). Taxonomy (NCBI): domain Eukaryota; kingdom Viridiplantae; phylum Streptophyta; class Magnoliopsida; order Sapindales; family Meliaceae; genus Swietenia; species Swietenia macrophylla. The sequence goes on along the minus strand of CP135565.1, from coordinate 7,912,132 downwards.
CATCTTCTTTTTCTAATTGAAATTTTTATTCTTGAAATCCTTTAGGTTCCAATTGTTGATGTGCCTGTGGATACAAGAGATAGAGATGAGATTCTTGAGAGTGAATTCTTTGATAACAGACAGGCATTTCTGAGTCTCTGTCAAGGAAATCATTATCAGTATGATACCTTGAGGCGGGCTAAGCATTCTTCTATGATGGTCCTTTATCATCTTCATAATCCAACAGCACCTGCATTTGTAACAACATGCGGTATATGTTCCCTCGATATAGAAACTGGTCAAGGTTGGCGCTGTGAAGTTTGCCCAGATTATGATATATGCAATGCTTGTTATCAGAAGGATGGCAGTATTGATCACCCTCATAAATTAACAAATCATCCGTCTGCTGATCGCGATGCACAAAATAAAGAAGCCAGACAGATGCGGGTCTTACAGGTGCTGTGTACTGGCTATTCTTTTATAATCACTTAGATGAGTTACTTGCAGTCATATTCATTGAATACGTGACCCTACCCTCCCTTATTTTTCATTATATTTATGCCCGAAAAAGAAGAAGGGGAGAGAGAGAGATTTCTCAAGCATGACTATGCATTGTGGAAACTGGGCTTCTTTTTATGTTTGTTCTAACATGGTTGATATTTCACATTTCAGCTTAGAAAAATGCTTGATCTTCTGGTGCATGCATCACAGTGTCGCTCTCCACACTGTCAATACCCTAATTGTCGTAAGGTGAAGGGGCTTTTCCGGCATGGGATGCAATGCAGAACACGTGCATCTGGAGGTTGTGTTCTTTGTAAGAAAATGTGGCATCTTTTGCAACTCCATGCTCGAGCATGTAAAGAGTCTGAATGCAATGTACCACGCTGCAGGTTTACATCATGCTCATTATCTTAATAGTCAAGTACTACTGTAATATTTTCTGCCTCATTTATTAATTAAAAAAAATGTTATTTATCGTTTCAGAGATCTTAATGAACATTTAAGGAGGCTCCAGCAGCAGTCTGATTCACGGCGAAGGGCTGCTGTGATGGAGATGATGAGACAGAGAGCTGCAGAGGTTGCTGGCAATGTCGTGTGACCAATTTGTATATGTAAATATGTTATTTTGGTGAGAAAGCAACAGATAGAAGGGGATGCGGACAATAGTTTGTGCTGGGCTGCGAGGGCAACTGCTGTAACAAAACAAAGAAGCAGTGACAGGGGAGAAGTGATAGAATTATGTGGGTTACAAGTGGTGTATACCCGGCAGAAGAAGGGAAGGGGGTGGGTGGGTGTGCGCATCATCACTTGGTTGGGAGCCAATCTTTCATAGTCCACGACCCAATTTTCCCCTTGAAGAAAAGCAAGAGTCTCTGAAGTTACAAATTTATTTAATTTTATCTTTTGGTGTAGAGGAGCTGACATGGTAGTCTTCGTCAACGGACGCTCACTTAGTGAACCGTGGGAGTAAAGAGGGTAGTAATTTTGGCTGCTGATATTGGCGTTGGTCGTTGGTCGTTGGTCTGATAGATGATTCTTTGATTGTGTCTCGATAGTGTATTGTCCAGTGCCATCATGGAGTGGCAAGTGTACGATAATTGTTCTAATTAGTTGACAAGTGTTGTCGTACAAAGGAAAGGAATGTAGGGGTGGGAGGGAGGTATGTTATTATTATTGTTATTTTCTTTTGCTGTTAACTAATCTTTTCTGGACGGGAGATTGATCTCCAATCCCCTTGGCCTCCTCGTGTTGTAAAATGTCTTCATCCTCCTATGAAAAGGTGGAGAAAAAATGTAAGAAAAGAAAAGCAGAGCCTAGCCTAGCCTATGAGTCAGAACTCCAGCAATTCATTAAAATTGATACTCTTCTCTGATGTAATGGTCAAATTTAGTCTTCTTATATACGCAGTGATTTATGATTGAGTTAGGGTTGTACTTTCTCAATTTATGATACTGTTTGATGATATTAATGCTATTCATTGCCAAGATAAAATGACCAAAGTTAAAAAGCATGGAATTCCATCTTGTTGGAAAGGCTCTTTCTCTAACAATGGGAGAGAAAGTAAGACCAGCCAGAGATGAGTGGAAATTGGATTGGATTCTTTTTTATCTCCATTTCTTTACGATTTCTCTCCGGTGGGGATTGGATTCTCAACGTGGCACTTTTTTAACTCTTTTAAACCATGAATCTCACTTTCTGTGGTCTCTACTTTTCTTTTCCACCTCTTAAATTTTCAGACACCACAAATTATGGATTACGTTCTCAACAAACTCCTGTTCTAATCTCCTCCTCTTCCTCATTATTATTATTATTATTATTATTATTATTTTTCTTCTTTTTTTTAATTAAAAAAAGAAAAATAAAACTTGGTTCACATGTTATTCTCAAATTGAAACACAAAAAAATGGGGATGGTTCGTGTTAAAAGGCTAGAGGGCCCTGCAAAATAATAATTATAAAAAAAAACAAAAAAAAAAACCAAGACCGCCATCACCACCACCATCGACCGCCAACAACATGACTGCAACTGCCACAACTGTAACCCCAAGCAATGCGTATTATTTTCAGAATCACAGCAGCACCACCCAGAAACGTATTCTCAAACTCAATACAATCCAATTGAATACTACTTGTCGACCCCAGATTTTTGTCACCAAAGCCTCCTCTGGCTCTGGGGATACCGGAATAGGTGGGAAAAGAACCAAAAACAAGAAAAATGGCACAGCCCCGGATGCTCTAACTGAAAATAAGTTGACCAAACAACGACAGGAGGAGGAGCAGCAGCAGCAAGTGTCTATAACTTTAGATGACGTAAACCCAGTTGGGTTGGGGAGGAAATCTCGACAGATATTTGACGAAGTTTGGAGGAAGTTCTCCGGGTTAGGACAAATTTCCAGGACTACTCGAGCGGATGACAAGGAGTCTTTGGATGCACTTTTGATTAGAGAAGGTCCCATGTGTGAGTTCGCCATACCTGGCGCTCAAAATACTACTGTTCTTGTCGTTGGCGTCACTAGTCGTATTGGCAGGATCGTTGTCAGGAAGCTCATGCTCAGAGGTTACTCTGTCAAGGTGTGTGTGTGTGTGTTTTTTTTTTCCTTTTCTCTTTCAATAACTTATGTCATTAACTATCGGGCTTTTGTTAATTCGTATTATTCATCAGTTAGACACAATGAAGTTTATTGGTTTTATACAATTTGTTCTGAAGATGAAGATGAATGAAAAAAGTTTTGATCCGTACTTTACTGCTATAGTCTGTCTAGTATTTTCAATTTTTTATGTGTTTAAGAAATTCTGTTTTTATCCCTCGAGTTTAAGTTCGGGGATTTTCAAATTCCTGGTCTGACTGGATCATTTGTGGAGTGTAATTATTCAGTGATATGCGTCACAAATTATTTGAATTTGTTGATTAGACTAGCATTATCGACAACATTAGCAGGAGGGTGTGATCCATATCCTTAGCCTTTGGTAAGGAGGTGATTGGATTAAATGTCTGTAGATAGTGTCTCCAGTTCAGTTGTAAGTGACTCCAAAGCTTTTTCTCTGAGTCCATGATGTACATTGAGCTCCCTGGTTTGCACCATTTTGACATGTATGCATTTACTACAGTAGTTTTGATGTATTGCAATGTTTTGATGTGAGTTGCTCAGATTATATGGTCTCTGCTTTCACAATCTCTTATTTAATTTATCTAGCAAATTTTTAAGTTGGCTTTACCGCTTGTTACAAGATTGGAGGAATTGGTATATTGTGGTTAAAATAGTGCCCCTAATTGGTACAATATAAAAAATAATAATCCTTTTGAAAAATGGTTTGATTTTGTATTTTTTTTAGAGGTCATCTATGAATCATTTGTTCCTGATGGTGATTCTGTCTTAGGCTTTGGTAAGGAAAGCAGATCAGGAAGTGATGGACATGCTTCCGAGATCAGTGGAGATAATAGTTGGGGATGTGGGGGAACCCGCCACTCTTAAGGCTGCTGTGGAAAATTGCAATAAAATTATTTATTGTGCGACAGCTCGATCTACCATCACTGGGGATCTTTATAGAGTTGATCATCAAGGGGTTTACAACCTTACTAAAGCATTTCAGGTTTGTCTTATTCTTGAATCATCTTTCTTAGTTGTCTCATTGTATGCACACAGGGATTCATGCCTTAGCCAACTGTACTTCTAGGCTATAGTTGAAGCACTCTTGATTCTGAATTATAGGGCATGCGAAACCCTCCTTAGCAAATGGAATTTATGCATTGTTCACTGCAGTTCCTCTAAGTTTCAGTAGATCCTGTTTATACTTCTTTTCAAATTACGTTTTTCTTTTGGATATTTTATTTGCGTATTCAAATTCTTGATAACAGAATCGCAAATAATCCAATGTGATTCACTCAATCGCTGCAAAATTATTTCAGCAAAAATAATTTCTATTCTAATTGCAGGACTACAATAATAAATTAGCACAACTACGAGCAGGGAAAAGCAGCAAAAGCAAGCTTCTGCTCGCAAAGTTCAAATCAGAAGATTCGTTGAATGGCTGGGAAGTTCATCAAGGAACTTACTTCCAGGATGTGGTTGCTTTTAAGTATGATGCAGGAATGGATGCTAAATTCGAATTTAGTGAAACTGGAGATGCTGTCTTTTCAGGTAAACTTGATGGACTTCAAGAAGATATTATCACGCCGTGTATGGAGCATAAAATTTAGGGGTGCATTTATAATTATGATTACACTTTTCAAACCTGTACTAGGCATGAGACTGCTATGATGTTATATTTAAACTTACAAACACTCTTTATTGTATCCATATCTAGGATATGTTTTCACCAGGGGAGGGTATGTTGAACTGTCAAAAAAGCTTTCACTTCCTTTAGGTTCGACTCTTGACAGGTACGGTTCTTTGCACCATTGATGCCCCGTAATTCATTATTTTCTGGCTATTGGAAAATCTTTGTTGGACGTATCCATTATGCCTTTCAAAATGCTTCTCACATCTCTGTGATCATATTTTCCTGGTTAGATATGAAGGCCTTGTTCTGTCTGTTGGAGGAAATGGAAGATCTTATGTTTTAATCCTTGAAGCTGGTCCTTCAGCAGATAGAAGTCAAAGTAAATTGTATTTTGCAAGATTTAACACGAAAGTGGGATTTTGTAGGGTGGGATTTTGTATTTCTCAGTAAACTTTCATCACATCTCACTCTTCTTTTCCAATTACTTATATCACTGTTTGTGACAAGTCTGATCATAGTCCCCATATTTTCACCTCTCTGATAATGGCAGGTCAGGGTGCCATTCTCATCCTTCCGCCCAGTGAAACCAGATGATCCGCCATTGGATCCATTCCTTGTACATACTATGACCATCCGATTTGAGCCCAGGCGACAGGTTTGTGCCTGACTTATTTCACGGAATTATTGCTGATCATTTTTGTTGCCTTGCAATCCCCTGTATCCTTTTTTGTTTAACTTGTATGAGATTCCTTCCTTACCTACTTGCATGTAATTTTCTAATATGGAAACAAAATATATGCTCAGAACTCAAGTTTTCTTTTAGTGTCATCCGAATATGGTGATTCTTTGTGCCTAATGGATATATGTGAAGTCCACAAGGATAAAGCAAGAACAGTATATCAAGTTTAACTTTCAATTGCGAAATTCATGATTCTTTTTTCTTTTTGAAATTTATTATTTTCTTTATCATGCTCATTTATTTACTTTGTATCTCTCATTATACTTGTAAGAACTTTTACATAAGTTTGGAGGTTTTGTGATAGCATAAGCAGAAATATAGTTTATATAGGTCCTATCCAGAAATGAACTGAATATTGCTGGATAATTTATGACATTCAATGACTCTGATATCTTATTACTCCCCATTTTCTCTTTCTTTTTTCATTTTCTAATTTGCAATGCAATTGTTGTAATTTTCATCTCTTATGAAACAACATTTCCAGGACTGGATCATAAGTTGCCAACCTTTAGATATCGCTACACCGTATTATTTTGCGGGAGTGCTTACTTCAATCTATTCATCTTGCAAACACTTTGTTGATCCCACTATGATTTACTAGATTGGCAGAAACTGCTTTCCCACGACATTAAATGAATCTGATATCATAAGTTTATAAGAATGAAATAGAGACATTTTGTTGGTGGGTGCCAGACTTAGAATGCAATAGATGCTTCCAGATTCAAAATATATATATTATGGGTCTGCGACAAAAATTGGGCTGCAGGCACACGAACCTGACTTAGAAAGTCATCAGTAGGAAAGTTGTAGTGCTTAACAACCATTATGTATCGATCATGAGTCACAGTCCTTCCAAGCATTTAGGGTATTTACAGTGGCAAATAAAAGCTGAACTTATTCGACGCTTCAGAAAAGCACTTTGAACCACATGATAGTGGTGCTAAAAGGAGATCTTTAAATCTCCAATATTCAAATTATGGTGTAGAATGTATGATAAAAAGCGCTGGAAAATTACTGCTCATAATACTTATAATTGCTCTTGCCTGTTGTTGAAACTGTACCCATTACTTTCTGACAGTGATGATTCCATCTGTTATTTTTACTACAGAGACCTCTTGAAGGACCTTCTGGAGCAAAGCAAGACCTTAGAAGCTTTAAGCTTATATTGGAGTATATAAAAGCCTTGCCTGTAAGTGCTTTAATTGTATTTCTTTTTTCTACACATATCTTAATTTCATGTACATGTACAGTTGCTAAAATCATTACAAATATGTATGTGCTGTGCTTTTCTCCACCTTGGACAATATTTTCAAGAGCATCTTATTGTAAACATTCCAAGGAGGCTCCAAATTTATGGAATAGACGCTCCAAGGATGCAACTAATTTGAATTTGCCGACAAATGCAAAGCTGATTCCGGCAGTTATCAGTTTGTTATGCTGGAATTTCAATATATAATTCTTTTTGAATGGTGTTAAAGAGCTGGAATTAATGAGACGGAAAAAATTGAGTGTGACTTTTGTCATAAACAATGTATATATTAATCTGCTCCAACTTTTCTGTGCTAATATCTCTATGGAGAGTCCAAATTCCTATGTTTTTCTTCAGCCCCGAAAAATTTGAAAATGGGTGTTTTGCAGACTGGGCAAGAAACGGACTTTATCTTGGTGTCTTGTACAGGATTGGGAGTAGAACCTAGCAGAAGGGAGCAGGTTATTAAAGCCAAGAGGGTTAGTCCCTTCACTTCTTTTGTTAACTTTTACTGTGTCAAAAGATCAATTTCATTTTTTACTTTTCCTCAAAGATCAATTTCAATTTTTTGCTTTTCCTCACTTAAGTTGTTTTCTGTTCTCAAATTTTCACTAGGCTGGGGAAGATTCATTGAGAAGATCAGGACTTGGATATACAATTATTCGCCCTGGTCCACTTGAGGTAAATCTTGGTTGTGACTTGTAAAGCTGTTTCTTACTTGATACTAAAAGCCTTTTTATTCAAATTTATTGTTCTATATGCACGCGTGTGTGTGTGATGGTGTCTACATTTATCTCTTTAGTACTTTACAAATTTGATTTACCTGGGTTGAATTGAAGATAGATTGGTTAATAAAGACAATATTATTGACCTGACACTGCTCATTCTCTGCGAAGTCACGGAGTGCAAGGCATTCTAAGTCCAAAAGGAGCCTTAATTTTTTGTTCCATGAATGTTTTTGGACTGAAGTATGCAATTCTTTGTATGCTGCATTGCCTTTGTAAATGAAATGTCAAAAGTTTTCATTTATCAATATTGACCATCTGGATGATCCATGTAGAGACACGTCAGTTGTAGATGTATATTCATGCTTCTCAAGTCATAAACGTGGGATTTTGCTTGTTCAAAGTTTCTGTCTTTGCACTGTTTTGTTTGTCACAAAATTTACTTGTTTGTTTTGCAAGTTAAAAATTGTTTTTGATTTGTAAAAAATAATCTACTTTAGAAAACAGAATGTAATATTGAACTTTCTGGAAGCGATTGTTATTTTTGGGGAAAAGAAAGGAAGATAATTACATAATGTGCTTTCCCATTTATGACTTGTACTTTTAGCTTAAGATAGAAGTTAATAGCTGTTTTGCTGAAAATTTAGAAAGGATTAGTATAACTATCTTCTCTTAGTTGTTTACTTGTTCACATTAAAAGACTACAGAGAACATGATCAAAGTTTGGTCCTTGCAGGAGGAACCTGGTGGCCAGCGTGCTCTAATATTTGATCAAGGAAACAGGATTTCGCAGGTGAGAACAATTTGCGCATTCGACTTGTACTTGTAATGGTTGAAATCCAATCTTACCATTCACACTATCTTCAATTTAGGGCATCAGCTGTGCTGATGTGGCCGATATCTGTGTGAAGGCATTGCATGATTCCACTGCAAGAAACAAAAGCTTTGATGTGAGTAATATTCTGTCGCTTTGTTTGTTTGGTTTTGTTTTGTTTTTTTTTTTTTTTTATGTAGTTTCAAATGGGATGAAACTGTTATTCTCCAATTATATACAGGTATGTTATGAATATGTAGCTGAGCAAGGGAGGGAGCTCTATGAACTGGTAAAGAGCATCAATCCATAGATTTTTCCACTAAAAAACATAACAATTATCTTTGTCCAGACTTGGTCCGTGGATTTCAACTGATTCTTCTTATTTGATCTCTCTGCAGGTTGCACATTTGCCTGACAAAGCGAATAATTATTTGACACCAGCACTGTCAGTTTTGGAGAAAAACACTTAACCTACATTTCCGAGAGTACTTAACCATTGTTTGGACCTGGAAGTATACTTTGTAAAGTTATCAACAGAATGTATCTTCTTTATTTGCCCCTTTTTTTTTAACTCTCTCTGGTCTTAAGTGTTCTTCTGTCTTGTAATATTATGTAGCAAACCTCTCATATGATATGGGTCAGAGTCAGTTACTTTTTTTTTAAAAAAACTTTTTTCAGATGTAAATTATGTTGTGAAAGTAAGGATCATTGTCTGACTCGTGAACTTGCGTTCTGTGGAAGAATTTATAATATATATTCATTTAACTGTGAAATAGCACAAAAGTTTGCATAAAAAATTCTGTCCATCTCAATGCATGATGTTATGCAATGTTTCTTATGGAAGTTATCTCAAAAGCATGGATTTGATTGGAAGCGACGATGGGAATTATGGTTGTGGAATTAAAAATTAAACTGTGGATAGTAATCTATCTCTTGATCGATTATTCATCCTTGATCAAAGGAAGGATTCCTTTTTCTTTTTTTGGGATTTGCAGAATTAAGAATCTGATGCTCATCTGTTAAGAGTGTTTTCGAGATGACAGAAGAACCAATTCTAAAGCTCTTATAAATCCAACTGATCCATTAGATTCCTTCAGTATAACCATATGGATAGACTGAGTTGCATATACTATACCATAGATCGCAGGCAATAGAATTCAGATGCAAATACACTTGTATTCTAGGAGCTCAGCGCAGCAGTACTGTTTCCAGGCCCCGAAACAATCTTACTGGTTCTTTAAAGAGATAAGATAAAATCCTTGCTTGCTGCAGTTGCTGGTATCTTCGTTAATTTGGCTGAAAATGAAAGCTCAAAACTGAATCTTTGAAAAACCACTACCATCGGCTTAATAATAATGCTAATTAATGTCCCAACAACTCCAGCTCTTCTTAATAGTGTCTCCTAGAATAATTTTGCATACATCATCAACAGCAGCAGCAAGAACAAGAATAGAAATACCATCATCAACAAAAGTAATAGTCGATGTTGCATCATAGCAAGTAAAGCCTCTGGGTTGTTTGCAGCTGCTGTAGTAATAATAACTGCAGCTTCGGGAGCAGAGACACCCCCCCGCAAGCACAAGATCGGGGGGAGACATTTTCAAACATTCCCCTGGAGCTTTCAGTTGAGTGTGCCGAGGCAAAGAATTGCAAAAAGCCTAGAATCCAACATTTGCAGAAAGCCTAGAATCCAATGATCCAAGTTAGGAAAGTTGAGTCGTGCACTATCAAATTTGTGACCACTTGCACACGAGGAGGCGACGGATCCCCTGGTGAAGGCCCTCTTAATGTCAGAAGGTAATTACAGAAGATTTGATTAACTTGTTCGAATCTGTTACATATCACTCTAGTTAATGGGAAATTTTGTTTCTTAAAATAGGAGAGATCAAATTAATAGTCCGAATATCATTGACAAATCTTACTTGAAAGACAAGAGTCTTGTGATCATTTGTTTTGCAATTTTGCAGACCCATAGTGGTCTTCAAGGAAGGGTTCCGAAGTCGTCCATGCTTGTAAATAATGTTTGCTCCTTGATATCTCTACCACTGCTCATGTATAACAGAACTTGTTACTAAATTCCTCACCTCAACTAGATTTAAGATTTAAGATGACTTTATACACGATTTTTTGGTCCTCAAAGACGACCCAGTTCCTCCCCTTGTATTGCAATATGAGAAAGGATTTGATGTAAAATTAAGGAGATCTTTGCCTGCTTATGCAAACCTTGAGTGTTAAGAAACATTGCTTTTCTTACAGCAAAATGGCTAAGAGTGTGCTTAGGATGAAATGCTGTGGCACTCGTATATATGCTTTTGAAATTGAGTGACATGTCCTACTATAAACATGGGAAAGATAGCACCAATTTTTCAATTTCATTTAATTTTTGGACAAATAGTTTAACAACTAAACATAAAACTTTGTGAAAACAGACATGTATCTAGTGATCCTCTCAATGCATCGCGTAATGAAGTAGAACATTATCTGTTTCCATCAAATTAATGACATCAATTTCCTCCTCCTGTGCAGTTTGGTGGAGTGTTCAGATATATGTAGTTTGATCGGAGATGGAGATGACGGACTTTGAACCACACACACACACACACTGGAAGTGAAGAAACCAGGACTCCCTGCTCTACTCCAGAGCTGACCCAAACCTTAATTTCAACGAGGGAAATAAATGATCAATAACACAAAATCAGCTGGAATAATCGAGCCGTCTGAATTTACCTTATTTTAGCTAGGCTACATTCCTATAGAACAATCGCCAAGTCTTTCTTCTTCCCAAATTACAGGACTCCAAGCGGCAACTCGGCTAAATATAAAGAAGAGTTTGCAAGAATTAAATTTAATCCTCTTAAACAAGTACATTAAATTGGAAAAATGCGAGTAAGAAGCATACAACTCCATCAATCATGTCCTTACAAGAATTTATCCTTTTAATTCTCCTTTGCATACAATAATGTATGAATTCGTAAAAAGAAAAAAGAGAACAGAAGACTAGAGAAGTAATTAAGGTCTATGGATACAATTTTAAAGCCGGGATGACAGTGGTCTGACTAATGAACCAAACGAAGAAGATGTTGGTGATATATATGGGGCTGCCTTGTTGCTTCTTCTGCCCCTTTCATCTTGCTTTTGCCGATTATTTTCCTTTGTTTCCCCTTCATCATCGCTACTTTCTCTCGACTGTCCGTCAGCCTCCTGCTCTGCATCATCCACCATCTGCACGCATGCAGGCAGGCATCCCCACAGATTAAAACATTAAGTGAGGATACATATAGTGTTGTGTATATATGTGTGTGTGCGCGCGCGCGCACAAGAAAAAGAGGAGAAAACAAGAGAGAAACCTTTCTAGTGATATTTGGGGATAAGGAAGGAAGCAAGTCAACAAGATGAGTCTTGATCCGAAGCAAGGCATCCTTGGTGAGTCCATGAGCAACAACGCTCACATCTCTAATCACACTCTCGATGAAATGTCGCGCATTCTCCAAAGCATCTGCTGGTACTGAAGCTGCTGCCAGCTTCTCCAATACTTTCTCCTTTATCGTTCCCAAGTTTCTCCTAATATCTGCCGCAAGTGCCACCCCCACCCCAACAACCATTTTCTCTTTTCTCTTCTCTTCTTCTTCTTCGTTTTCCTCTAATTGTTTTTGTTTTTGTTAAATTGAGTTTGATTGCATGGTCAGGAGAGTCCACCTCGCCTTGTCCCACACCCAGTTTGGCATCATCTTTGCTGCCGCTTGTGGCTGCGATTTACTCTTTGACGCCTATATGAATTCTATGATAGAGATTTGTGTTATCTTGGTGGTCAATGTGTTTCGTCTTTTCCTTTTCTGGTTTAACCGGCGAACGGCCATCCATAATCCGTCCAATCTTGGGCCAAGACGAAGAATTTGCAACCGACACGTGTTCCATAGTTTTTGTGTCGTAGCCAACTTGCTAACACGTGGATACATTCTTGTCTTCTATTTCCCAAATGGTAGTTCGGCCCATGTCCAAAAAAAAAATGATAAGCATGTATGGGGGTGAATATAAGAATATGATAAAAGGAGAGGGGCTAAATGAAATATCGCAGCAAGTACGCAACATTGGGCTCAAGGATGCAGTGGAAGCAGACACAAAGGAGAGGAGAGGAGACGAGAAGAGACGAGACGAGACGTTAGGATCCATCAAATCGAGAATCAAAGATGAACAAGAAGGAGATATTTAAGCTGGCGAAGGGGTTCAGAGGAAGAGCTAAAAACTGCATAAGAATAGCAAGAGAGAGAGTGGAGAAAGCGTTGCAGTATTCCTACAGAGACCGCCGCAACAAAAAGCGTGATATGCGCTCCCTTTGGATTCAACGCATCAACGCTGGCACACGCCAACACGGCGTTAGTCTTTCTACCTTCTTTATTTCTTGCTCGGGGTTGTCTTTTCCAGTTTTCTTGACATGTTTTCTTATGCTCAGATATGCCTTGCCATGCATACAATTCTAATTTTAATTAAAATTAAACATATAGAAGGATTCCAATTTTTGACTTAATATACTTGATCCATCTTGGACTTGCCTATACAGTACGCTCTGTTTTCCAATTCTCCGTGCGTGTTCACTTGCTGGTTTAATTCTTGTAATCTTGAAATTTCAAGTATTTTGAAGGTTAAGTGGATTATATTTATTTCATTTTAGTGACAGAATCTTCTGATAAATAAGATGGATTGGGTGAATTGTTTTTCCTCAGTGACTTACAGATGAATGGACTGCTAATTGTTTAAAGGAGCTAACTGGATAACATAGTTCTTTTATTAAAGGGGGTGATGGAAATCGACAGCTAAAATCCAGCAGTTATGATATGATTAGCTTTAGATTTGTTTTGCTTTTGTTTGATTGAATAAGTTGTGTTCAAGTTATTTTGAATTATTGTTGCTAGTCTTCAGTTGATTATCTGCTAGTTGTTTACGGTTTAAAATAGCTTGAAATTATTTTGTACTGAACTTCATATTTATAAGGGAGTAGTTGGAATAACAAAAGACAGTTAAGTTAAGAGTTAAAATTTCTAAAGTGAGACACTTCTACAGCTGGTTTGATTCCAGCAAGTTGATAGTGAGACTCTTTCACTCATTCTCTTTATTTGTTTGGTTTCACTTCATCAATTTTGGTATCAGAGCCCAGTTCCTGAAGAGCTGCCATTATCATGAGTACAAGGAGTGGTTGATCTTATAATGGTAGTTGACTATCACAACAACAACGAGATGAACTGCTGGTTAATGTTGCCAATCAAGTTGCTGTTTTATCACAGAAGATGGATGCTGTTTGGGATCAAATTCTTTCTGGTTAACAGAATTTAGAAGAAGATCATGGTGAAACTGATAATCCAGAAAATCAAGAGGGGCGAGTCGGGGGCAAATATAAAGCCGAGAACCAACCACTTGGGGATCCTTCCTCCCATGCACCTCCATGGGGGGTTTCCAATACCACCACCACCATTTAATCCTCGCATAGGGTTTAATGTTGAAAATCTTTACTGGCAGCAGTATCGACTACGAGAGCATGATGTTTTTGATGAAGCATCAAAACAAGTTCGTATTGATGTAGCTGATTATAGTGGAGGCCTGGATCCCAATCATTTCCAAGATTGGTTGATGTCATTGGAAGACTATTTTGAGTGGTCCAACATGGCAGGTGAGCGAAAAGTTCGATTTGTGAAAATGAAACTTAAAGGGCAAGCCTGAGTATGGTGGTACAGCGTAGAGGAGCAGCTTCACCATCTTTAACAACTACCAATCACAGAATGGGAAGAGATGAAGCTACATTTGAAAGAGAAGTTCTTACCTATGGATTATGAAGAAACTTTATTTGAAGACTTGGTAGCACATCGCCAAGGTACATCTTTTGTAGAGGGATACACCACAAAATTTCATGAACTTACCATCAGAAGTCGAGTCTGGGAAACAGAATGACAGACATTAGCATCCTACAAATCTGGTTTAGGAGAAGAAATTCAAAGAGAGCTAGTAACTGTAAAACTTTTTAGCTTAGAAGAAGCCTACCAGCTTGCTCTAAAAGGTTGAGGCTCAACTACTTTCATAACACTCGCCGACCTCCCAATGCTCCATTTGTGCATGGCTCACAAGAAAATAGAGGGACCATTTTCCCTAGAGGTAATCATGCATTCACAAGGCCTGAAATTTTTTAGAAACGAAATCAAATGCCTGAAAGGCCAGTGGAATGAAGTAATGAGAAAGGAAAAAGAATTATACATGGAAGAAAGGTTCGGGTTGAATATTATAAATGTGGTGGCAAAGGACATTTTCATGTGGTATGTCCATTAAGTGTCAATTCCCTATTCCACGTTTAGATGATATGCTTGATCTATTACATGGTTCTTCTAGTTTTTCAAAAATAGATTCTCAAAGCAGATATCATCAAATTCGGATTAGACGTGGAGATGAGTGTAAAACGGCTTTCAAAATGAAGGACGGGCTTTATGAGTGGTTGGTTATGCCGTTTGGGTTAACCAACGCACTGAGCACTTTTATGTGAGTTATGACTCAAATTTTAATGCCGTTTATGGGTAAATTTGTGGTCGCATATTTTGATGATATTCTAATATTTAGCAGAAGCATAGAGGAGCATAAGAAACATCTTAGGCAAGTTTTGCATGTCCTATGCTTGGAGCTACATCAATTTAAAAAAAATGCTCTTTTGTTAATTCATAGGTTTCTTTTTTGGGATTTATTATTTCTAATTGCGGTGTTGAGGCAGATCCAGAAAAATCCAAGCCATACATTATTGGCCTATCCCCAACAACATTCATGAAGTTAGAAGTTTTCATGGGTTAGCAACTTTCTACCGTTGATTTATTTGCAACTTCAGTTCAATAATGGCGCTGATAACTGAGTGTACAAAGATTGGTCCATTTAATTGGACTCCTGCAGCTACAAAAGCATTCAAAGAGATTAAAGAGAAACTCACTCATGCCCCAAGTCTTTGATTACCAAATTTTGATCAAGTTTTTGAAGTTTCCTGTGATGTGTCTCGCATAGATATTGGTGGAGTTCTAAATATGGAGGGGGACTCAATTGCTTTTTTTTGTGAAAAGCTTAATGAGGCAAAAAAAAAAAAAAAGTATTCTACGTGTGATGTTGAATTTTATGTTGTTATTCAAACACTAAAACATTGGAAACATTAGTTACTTCATCGTGAGTTTGTATTGTATACAGATCATGACTCCTTGAAGTATATTAATTCTCAGAAGAAGCTTAACGCACAACATGCTCGATGGGTGGATATATTGCAACAATTTCACTTTGTCCTAGAGCATCAATCAGGGGTGGAAAATCTCGTTGCGGATGCATTGAGCAGAAAATCTTATCTACTGGCTGTTTTAAGTCTAAGGTGATAGGATTTGAGGAGTTAAAACACTTGTACATTTCAGATCCTTATTTCAAGCCTATATTTTTGGATTTATTTGCAGGAGAAAGACACCAGCATCTGGAGTATTCTTTAAATGATGAGTTTTTATTTTGTAGAACACGTCTTTGTATTCTTGAGACTTCTCTGTGTGATTATATCATCCTTGAGATTCATGGAGGGGGATTAGCCGGACATTTTTGGTCGCGATAAAACAGCTGCTATGGTTGAGAAGCGATTTTTTTGGCCACAATTAAGAAAGGATGTTACCAGAATTATCAAGTTGTGTCGTACATGTCAATTGGCTAAGGGAACAAAGACTAATGTTGGTTTATATACTCCTCTGCCCATTTCACAATCTCCATGAGAAGATCTTAGCATGAATTTCATATTAGGACTCCCAAAAACAGTACGGGGGCATGACTATATTTGTTATTGTTGACAGATTTTCCAAAATAGCACACTTTGTGCCTTGTTCCAGGACCTTGGATGCTTCAAGGGTGGCTTCATTATTCCTTAAAGAAGTGGCTTGTTCCAAAAACCATAGTTTCAGATTGCGATGTCAAATTTGTGAGCTATTTTTGGGCGACGTTGTGGGCTAAACTGGGCACTAGATTAAATTATTCAAGTGCTTTTTGTCCACAAATAGATGAACAAACAGAGGTCGTCAATCAAAGTTTGGGCAATTTGCTCCGTTGCTTGGTACGCGATCATATTACTTCTTGGGTTATTATTTTGCCTAACGCTGAATTTGCTTATAATAGTTCAATTAATCGTACAATTGGATTGTCACCTTTTGAAGTAGTGATGGGAGTTAAACCACAACAACCAATTGATTTGATTCCTTTGCCTATCAATTCAAGCGTTAGTGAAAGTGGGAAAGATTTTGCAAAGCACATTCAAGAACTATATGCTGAAGTGAAGTGCAAATTGGCTACCAATACTAAATTATATAAGCAATATGTTGATAAACAAAGACAACTAGTTGAATTTTAGGAGGTTGACCTTGTTTTGATGCAATTAAAGGCTGAGTGTTTCCCTCGCAATAGCTACCAAAAGTTACACCCACGAAGAGCTGGACCATTCAAAGTTATGAAAAGATTGGGGTCAAATGCATATATGTTAGAGCTTCCTCCGACCTTTGCAATTAGTCCTATTGTTAATGTAGAGGATTTGCAGCTTTATGAAGGCCATAATACAGAAGAGGACACTGACCCACCTGTACTTGCAATCCCTCAAGGAATAGCTTGTAAGGATGAAGTTGAACATATTCTTGATGATCAATTGGTTTGTACACAAAGAGGTGGCTATCAAAAATTTTTGGTAAAATGGAAAAATCACCCACTTTCTGATATCTCATGGTTGAAGGCTGATGAAATTTAGAAGTTGAACCCAGATTTGTTGAGTTTTATCAAGTGTGTAACTCGACAAAGCTGAGTTCTTTTTCAGCAGAGGGGAATTGATGGAAATCGGCAGCCAAAACCCAGTAGTTATGATACGATTAGCTTTAGATTTGTTTTGCTTTTGTTTGATTGAATAAGTTGTGTTCAAGTTATTTTAAATTATTGTTGCTAGTCTTCGGCTAATTATCAGCTAGTTGTTTATGGTTTAAAATAGTTTGAAATTATTTTGTAAATACACTTCCTATTTATACGGGAGTAGTTGGAATAACAAAAGACAGAGTTGAATTCAGAGTTAAAATTTCTGAAGTGAGACACTTCTACAGCTGGTGTGATTCTAGCAAGTTTGAGAGTGAGACTCTTCCACTCGTTCTCTTTATTTGTTTGGTTTTGCTGCATCAGGGGGTGCAGCAACTTAGTATACTACTTGGGCATTGTTGGGAAAGTTGTTTTGGAGGTTTCTTGATCAACGAAGTTGGGCATGGGTTTGTGGAAAGACCAGATAGTTGCATTGAAGGCGAATTTGTCTTATGGTGGAATGGTATCAGATCAGGGTGCAGCTTTTGTGATAAGCTTATTTTGTTTGTGGAATTAGCACTAGAGTTCAGTTTTGCTGGTGATCGGTATTGCATAAAATGTGATTCTTGTATTTGGGATTTAGAAACAAGACGAATTGCTGCTTCAAAAATGGCATTGCTTGTCCAAATGTTTATCTTTTGGAATGTAAAAAATACGAGAAATTTTTTATCAACTTGATTCTGTTATCTTGGGAAACTGAGAAGTTATTTTGAAAGATCAAGCTTTCTTTTCTGAGAGGTCATTATTCTTTCCTCGAGTGAGATTGCTTTCTTGTTTTAATTTCTGTTCTGATTTTGTTGGTCCTGTACTTTGTCATCATGAATATGGCATAAGGATTAGGTTGTTTGTTCATGTCCTATTGTTTTAGCTTTACTTTTTCTGTTTGTTTATGGTGATTGCCCACTGCATATAAAGAGTTAGCTATTTTTCTATTTCTTCCACTCGCATAAGTTAAACTTCCAAACTGTTCGGTGCAAATCTCTGTGCTCTTGCTTTTTCTGCATTTTCCTATTATTTTTCTTTTATTTTGTGTATGGATGTGCTCTTGCTCATATTTGTAGTTTGTACGATCAGCAAATTCTAATTAGGATGAGGATTTCTTCCCTTCATGTCTCCATTGTTCTTTTATCAAACTTCTGGTTTATTTATTTCTCCTTTGCTGTTTGATATCTACTCAAGTCAAGCTTGATACAGGGTATTCAGTTGGGAAAAACTTGGCATCAGATTAGAATTTTCTATTGAATGCATATGGTGCTGATTACAGTCCAGTCATTTCATTTTACCCCTAAGGTTCTAAACTGCAATCCCAAATCTAAATCAGTCGGATCACTTATGTTATGATCAGTACCAGGAATACCCTTGTATCAGAAAAAGGAAGGGAATTACTGGGCTGCTACCCGTTAGATAATGAGTGTAGTTGATACCAAGTACTAGTTGTTTTCTGTTATGAATTACTGTTACTTAGTCTACTTAGATTATCCAGTGGCCTCTTATATCCAAAAGATGCACACTTAGTCTGCTAGTGACAGTAAGTCATTGTCACAAACATCAAAATGGTTTGAGGTTTTTATGAAGTGTGCTGCTGGGGTGATATTGTTGGTTATATTACCTGTGAGTTAGTACGACTAGAACAAGCTGCTTTGTATGCTTATACCTTCCATGCTGTAGGAGCCCTGAGGGTTTTGAGTGGCATGTGTTATTGGCTTTGATGTGATTGTGCTTGAATTTGTCCTTTTGTGCTTGTTTTTATTTGTGTGATATACAGAGCTGTTGACTTGATCGGCATTGCTAGATGAAACATATATGTTCAATTATTTTATGAGGATTATCAATCTTGTTGGAAGAATTTGGCGTTTACTTATATGATTTTACTGACAATAAACATAATGTGTGGTTCTATTTCTCTTTGCCTTGGTTTTGTCCTTCCTGTGACCAGATGAATGCTGTATTGGTGCTAACAAGACAAAACCTTGGAGAAAACACAGTCAAATAGTTATGGGGGGCAAACACTACTGTAGTTCCTGTTCTGGCAGTTTTGTGTTACGATCACCTCTAATATTAGTTGAAATGCTGACCATCATATCTGATGTCGAATTAACCTTGTGGATGAGTAACTTCCTTTCATTGGGAAGAATATTTCCTTTTTGTCTGCATTCTGATGTAGCTGTACACATTTAGGCTTCTTTTGTAATAACAGAAGGAGAATGTTGATTTGTTTTGTTATTTTTGTTAGGTTAACTATGGTAACTTTATGCATGGACTGATGAAGGAGAACATCCAACTGAACAGGAAAGTTCTGTCAGAACTCTCAATGCATGAACCTTATAGCTTCAAGGCCCTCGTAGACATCTCTTGCAGTGCCTTCCCCGGAAATAAAAATGTTGTGTTTCCTCCCAGAAAAGCAGATATTTCAATCAATGCATAATTACTTCACCTAAGATTACTGACCCTGCTCATTGACATTTACTGTTTGCTTTAAATAGAACATTATAGAACGAGTTAATTATGTATGAGCAAAATTTTGAAACCTTTAGATTTTCTACATGTTATCTCCTTCTGTTGTGCTGGTTAAGGTAGAGGTTTTATCTAATAATAGCAATGTGATTGTCATCTGTTTTCGTGCAAAATCAGAAGGGTAGGATTGTTGGTGCTTTCTGGTGCCTAGAGGTTTTAAACGGAACAGGCCGACCGGACTGCGATTGCTGGGCCGGCTTCTTGCAATTTGACCTGTCCTGTAGGTGGGCCTGGCCAGGCTAATGTTTCAAGGCATACAATTTTGCTGAGTAGTGCGGCTAGTGCCCGTTAGGCTTAGTTCTACTGCCAATAAAAATATGGAATAAATATGAAATAATATTTACCAATGACATTTAGTGGTGAATTTCTTTGATTTAGCTTATTTTCTTATATGTTATTGAAGTGTGAAAGGATCACATGTTGTCTAGGTTTTAGATATTTTTACTGAAAACTTGTAAGGTAAAACCCAGATGAGAATGGTGGGATCTGAATGATTATGGGCCGTAATATAGTAGAGTTCTTAGTTGGAACAAACGAGAGCTACAAGGTAGAAAAATGATGATTCAATTGGGTGAATGAATAATCAAAGATTAGGCATGGCAGTAAGTTAAGCAATAGTGGTTGAGCTCTTATTATACATATTAACGAAACCAATGAACGATATAGAAAACGCAAAATCTGCCACATTTTCAACCGGGAATTACAAAATAATATGGTGTTTGCGAGTTTGAACAAACTCTGTTTCTTGCAAGGTCTGCAAACTGACGATTACCTGCTCTTTGAAAATTGTAGGCAATATTGGTTCAATATTATGGTGGGGAAGAACTACTTGAACCGGGAATATATATATATATATATATTATAAAAAAATTCTTCTCAATTAGAATGAAGATGATGTCAAATTTTAAATTTAAAGTGATGCTTGCCAGAATCAGCCGGACATGTACATCTATCTGTCTGATGAACTTGGTGCCGACAACCGCTGGCAACCACTGCATGCGGTAAACCAATCGGCACAGAATTGCTCGTATCGGACGTTCCCATTGTTCCCATGGAACAATAGATCCCCTCAGAGACCAATGTTCCCGTTGTTCCCATGGAACAAACTACCCTATATTCCACAAAATTTAACCAATTTTATTTTTCATTTTAAATGGTCCCAATCTCTTGAAATTAATGAATAATAATAAAATATTTTAAAATTTTGCACATTCATATTTGCAATTTTTGTTTATTTGAATATCAATACGAAAAAAATGAATTATTTATAATTAATTATTAAATAAAAAAAGTCTTCACAAAAATTTTTTACTTTTGGATCATCTTTTTAATTTCGGTCGCTTCGACTTGAGTTGAGTGAATGAAAGATGAGAAAGATGAGTTTAGTGAATTTTAAATGATCCCAAATTTTAGAATACTTAATAGACCCTTAAACTTTTGTAATTAAAGAATTAATTCTTTAATTATTTAAAATTATGCACATTATCCCCTAATTAAAAACAAAATTATTGTAACAATATGTCATATTTAAAATAATTTATCATTATTCAATAACGACATAAATATAAGAATTTATTCAAAATTTTTACTTTTCAATTATGAAATGGGTGACCCACCCAAAGTGGTATATATCTTATCTCTTCTAATAATCTTTAAAGTAACTTTCAATCGTTCCATTTGGATGATTAAAAGTATTTTATAATATTTTTAAATTTTTATTTATATTTTAATTATGTTTATTTTTGTTCAAATATATATATTTTTGATTTCTTTGATGAATGAATTATAAAAAGGGATTAGACGATGGTACTTATATATGCTCTTACATCTATTTTTTAAGTCTTTCAAAAATCGTTTCAAGTTTATTATTCATCTTTTAAATATTATTTACTATATATTTTAAGTTTTTTTGACACGTTTCAAGTTATATATTGCGTATTTTAAATATTATTTATCATTTATTTTACATATTTTAATATTTTTTATTTTAAATTTTATAAAAATTATTTTAAATTCTTTAGCGCACAAAATTTTTTGACTTCAATAGTATAAGCATGTGCCATAGTCAAGTCCTTTTAAAAGTGGTTAATTTAGTTATCAAAAATTAAAAATGGTTACTT
This sequence comes from Swietenia macrophylla, assembly GCA_032401905.1. Taxonomy (NCBI): domain Eukaryota; kingdom Viridiplantae; phylum Streptophyta; class Magnoliopsida; order Sapindales; family Meliaceae; genus Swietenia; species Swietenia macrophylla. The sequence goes on along the minus strand of CP135565.1, from coordinate 7,890,400 downwards.
TTGAAAATTTCAAAAGAGAAATAAAGTATTCCTTTAATGGAACAAGTAGCCATATAAATACAATGAATTAAAAAATTTTCTTAATGTTTTTTGACTAAAGTCAAAAAGAGGCCCGAAATACAAAATTAATTTAAAATTTTTATTAATATATAATATTAATTGTTTATTATTAATTATGTTATACGTTATTATCATATTAAAAATTAAGAAGAAAAATGATTACCAGATGATCATAATTCAAATACAATAAACAAATGAGGGGGTTGTTGCTCATACCTTCCTCTGATAAAACGCAAAGTAAAATCTATACATACAGTATAGCAGACGACTAAATTGTCATATACAGTGAACATTTTTATTAAATTCTACCTTATTTCCCTATAAATCCACGCCTATCCCTCTGCTCTGCACAAAGTCACCAACAAAATTTCATTCTAGTCGAGAGAGAAAGAGAAACAAACAAGGTTGCAATGGGAGATTTTACAGTGACAGTAAACAAGGAGGAGGTGGTGGCAGCAGTGCTACCATTGCAAGAACATTGGCTGCCTCTCTCAAACCTCGACTTGCTTCTGCCACCACTTGACGTTGGTGTGTTCTTTTGTTACAAGAAGCCAGAATTTGCAGATAACATGGGTTTTGGGTGCATGGTTGATGTTCTTAAGAAATCCATGGCTGAAGCTCTTGTTTCATATTACGCGCTCGCCGCTGAGGTTGTTTCCAACTACCTTGGTGAGCCTGAGCTTCTCTGCAACAACCGTGGGGTTGATTTTGTTGAAGCATATGCAAACGTTGAACTGAGAGACCTCAACTTTTATAATCCTGACGAGAGCATCGAAGGTAAGCTTGTGCCCACGAAGAAGAACGGCGTGCTCTCTGTTCAGGTCAGTAACCGAAAACGTATGTTACCGTCAGTTTATCATAATCTTAACATGATTTTCTGAAACATCTTAATCAAAAGTTGCTTTAAGAAATATGAAAACGGCCAGCCCATGCACGGCAACAGTGCACTAGGTGACAGCTTTCTTTGCGTCTTAGATGAATCGAAAGAAGCTTTGCTTGTGTCTTAGATGAATCGAACGTGAGGCAGTTAGTTGGCCCTTTCCCATAGAGTCGCCAATGAAAAGCTAGCCCACCAATCCATGCAACATTGTGCTGCTTTCAGAATGACTAATCTATCCTGACACTAGTAAATTACATGACCATGATAGCTCTACTGTGTACTGGTTGGAATTAATTTTACCTATTTTTCTGCCTAATAATTTGATATTAAGTACAGTGAAACATGTATATACAGGCAACTGAACTCAAATGTGGCGGTATTGTTGTGGCGTGCACGTTTGATCATCGAATAGCAGACGCATACTCAACCAATATGTTTCTTGTTTCATGGGCTCAGATGGCTCAGTCAAAACCAATTTATGTTCTGCCGTCCTTTCGCCGATCTCTGCTAAATCCTAGACGGCCATGGAGTGTTGACCCAGCTCTGGACGATATGTATGTGCCACTCTCCTCGCTGCCACCTCCTAAAGATCCTAATGAAACTAGTGGTTATCTCATAAGTCGCATATATTATGTTAAAAGCGACAAACTCACTGAGCTTCAAGCACTTGCCAGCTCCAGTGAGTGCAAGAGGTCAAAACTTGTGTCTTTCAGTGCATTCTTATGGAAAATGGTGGCCCAGAGCGGTGCAGCAAACAGTGGAAAGATTTCAAAAATGGGCATTGTCGTTGAAGGAAGAACTAGATTAAGCGAACGAGACAGTGATGATAGATCATCTTTAATGGGTTTATATTTTGGAAATGTACTATCTGTTCCACACGGAGGGCAAAGAGTACATGAACTCATTGAAAAACCATTATCTTGGGTGGCAAAACAAGTTCATGATTTCTTAGAAAATGCAGTGACGAAAGATCATTTCTTGGGTCTAATTGATTGGGTTGAGGCGCACAGGCCGGAGCTAGCCGTGACTAAAGTATATTGCAGCACAAGGGATGATGGCCCGGCTTTTGTGGTGTCATCCGGACAGCGGTTCCCTGTTTCAAAAGTGGATTTTGGGTGGGGTAAGCCAATTTTCGGCTCATACCATTTTCCATGGGGTGGTAATGCTGGCTATGTGATGCCAATGCCGACCACCTTGGGAAACGGTGACTGGGTGGTTTACATGCACCTATCGAAGCAGCAGTTGGAACTGATTGAGACGGAGGGATCCAATGTGTTTACACCTTTAACTTACGATTATCTTAACTCAATTATCTCAAATTAATTAGGTTTGGTCAATCTCTACGTGGATTATTTGAATACTATTGGTTGCTGCTGTTTGATGTTTCTGTCTCACATGTCACCTTCCTAGCCAAAACCCATCTCATATGTATCGAATGATAACTATCAGCGGTGAACTAGTATAAGATATGTGGAGTTGTTATCTTGTTATTGGATGCTCTATTACTATTTGAACGATTTAGGGCTGTCATCACCCTTCTTTAGTTAATTTTTATTTATTAAAAAATTAAATTAAAATAAGATCTCAATCCTCTTATATATATATATAGTTAGAAACTAGGGGAGAGATAAACTACATTTGACCGGAGATCTTAAAAATGAAATGCTATATTGACAAGAAGGAAGAGAGAGACAGCGAAACAAGCATACGATATATGACGTATGACCTAGCAATTAGATGGCACGAAAATACCATACGATAAAGACATTGAAAATGTAAATTTTGTTGTCTAATTACTATGACATATGCCATGAGCATGCGTGTTACTAAATTATCTTTTGATGTAAGACCCAGCAATAGCATCAACAGCTCCATTAAATTAAATAAACGTCCATCCGAGAGAACATCGTATGTACACAGTTGTCTCCATTTGAAGCAGCACAGTACACAAGAATAAACCACAATTCTAGAATTCACCAACTATATTTGTGTGTGTTTAGACACACCCAACCACAAGAGCCAATGTGGTTTGGGTGCAACAGTACTGATTAAGCCTAGTTTTTATGTATGGTACGTACGTCCTATATGCATGGATGGAATAATACAATGGAAATCGAAGGTTTAAGTAGTTGACAAGTTGACATCTCGCACCGAACCCATGTTTTTGTACCAATTATTAGCAGTCCGTTGGGTCAGGAACTGTAGCATAAGTCACCAGCTGAGTGCGCGGGATGCTTACATGAAGTTTATGATAAGGTTTGGTCAATTAATTGCTGGTTATGATGCGGCTGAGAAAGGCCTTGCATTTGATGTACATGTCAACATAAATAATGGATATATGGATATATCACGACTGACAACTGTGTCTGATTAATTAGATGGCGTAGGGTGAAGTCTCACGATCATTAATTGACTTTCTAAATTAAGAAAACAGATATTAGGCTACACGCCAGGGCCTAACTTAACCTGAAAGCTATATAAATGTGTTGCTAATCCGATGCCGGTATGCACAAGTTTCCCAACTACATGTTTCTGATACTACGACTAAGCCAAAGTCAATAGGTGTAAGCGTATTTCGTGCATGGTTAGGAAATACATGCATTGTTAGATACATACAGTTCACTCAAAGAGTGACAATTAAGGAGAACAGAGAAAATTAACTCAAGAGAATGTTGTCTGAAGATGTGATTTCGTACGATTTCCTCGTGAGAAAACGATGCCATATGAATGGATGCAGCTACCAGCTGTTCTGTAACAGCTCCAGTTTGTAGCTACGTAGAGAACGATGGAGATGACTCCAGCAACATGAACGAGATGAACAACTCGGACATGACCCACATGACTATGTGAATGCGTTGCTGGTGTCTCTATCTTCTTTCTGTAATTTTATTTCCTTTCGGTGATATGTCTCTGTCGACGGACATTCAAGAGAGTAACAAATCACTAGTAATAATTCATTAATAAATGAATGATTTGTAGTCTTAAACTCGGGTTTCGAGATCAATGATTTACAGTCTTGCGTAAATAACTTTGTGGACCTTTTCGTTTCTGTACAGTGGTCCATCCAATGGTTTCAAGTCAATGCTACGATTGACAATCAAATATCCTGGAATGAGCATGCCGGATGGAATCCTTCCTGAGACAGGAACGCCCTGAGCAACTTGAGTACATCCACAGTTTTAGAATCACAACAATTCTGTCCAACTTCTTCAGGTTTCTTTATCAATCTATCTCCACACATTTTAATTGCAAGCCACCGGAAGAAATCAGAGCTATAAAATTTTCAGCAACAATGACACATGCTCAAATCGAAGCAGAACTTTCAGCTTCAAGAATTACTAGTTAGGTGCGCAGTTCTCTTCAATTTGTTTTCCCCATACCACCCCAGATGGTGACCTTGCTTGGGCCGCCTACCGTCATTTCCAGTCCATGGGGAAACCAACAACTAGTTGCTTGGTAATAATGTGCTTTATTGATTTTCTGCTATGATAAGCTTCTAATTATTTGAACCTCGCGGGGTATGCTCAATTCAGAAGCTTTTAACTTTTTCATAGGGAACAAATAGTATCTGGTAAAACAAATTATTCTGATTCTTTATTGAACATTTGCTGAACAATATGAATACACAACAATTCCAACAAGCATCGTATTTACTACTGCTAATCATCAGAAAATGTACAACATCCGAGCAGGATGTGACCGGTGTGTTAGAGAAAGGACCAAAATTGTAACCATCCTCTTCACTTTCAAGGAGGGCAAGATTCATTGGAAGCCATTCAAGGTATCTAATTTTGAAGCATCATTTACAGCCCAGGATATAATAATTGAAATTGACCTGTCCGGGCCATGGCAAGCAAGGTGTTTAAAGACGCAAAGTTAGTATGAACAGGCACCATCAGACTGGAAGTTTGTCGGGGAGAAATAAGTAACGGAATTGCGAATCAAATGGAAGAATGCCACAATTGCGAGACCCAAGAAGGCTTTGCCGCCTTTGTGATATGCATTGTTCAACAAACGCAGACTGAAGTGGTGGAAGGTAATGAGATATCCAGACAGCCAAATTTGCATCATCCACAATGCCTTTAGCAAAGCAATACAACATCTTTGGCACCAACAGCTTCCCTTTGCTGCTAACCCCCACTGAAGCACGGATGAAGGCATGCTGAGCTTCTTGAAGCTCCTCTCTTATATTTTTTGCAGTGTAGATTCTAACCTGCATTTGCCGTTCACCACCATGTCAATTAACTCATGACTCTGTATACTGGATGTACATAAAGATTAACACATCCAAGTAGCAAAAAAATTACTGAAACTACCGCAGGTGATGAGTACATTCCACAGCTCAGGGCAAAAGATACAAGTGGCTCATATGCATCAATTGCACACTTCCTTTGCTCCTCTGATACCTTCAGCTTATGAAGAGCAAGAAGCAAAGCCTAGTAACAATTTTGGTTAGAAAGTTAATCAGGAAATGAGATATAACGAGAGAATTAACCCTTTAAAGAATATTATTAAACTGTGCACATACAATTTGAGGCCTGTGTAGCGGGGGTTTCATCTTCAGTATCACATATTCAATAGCAGCGGCATTATAAGAATGTCCCCCTACAGTATATGCTGCCTGAACAAAAATATTTAGATGAAGAAAACAAGAAGAGAATTATGATCTAAAAAAGTCTCACAGAAAACTGCAGAAGTTTTGGAGAAAATCCATTCAAGTCTGGAATCAAACCTTTTGCATCAAAGAGAAAAGCTTCAAGTCGCTTCTTGGGACTCCATATGCCAGGTAAGCCTGTCCATAAAGCACATGTAAGAGAACATTGACATAAAGCGTAGCATGTCATTTACATGAAACTCCTCTGACCGAGGATGCCTTGTAAAATTAAATGTTCCCCCGTAGTATTACCATAAGCTAAAATTTAGCACAAGAAAGCCTTACATGCATGATCGATGCATTATATAAGTTTATCCAGAAAGCAAGTTTCTCATTGCTGCTCAAGTGGATAGGGTTCACTTTGGCCAATTGCTTGACTAGTGTTCTGCTATCCAAACAATAAAACAACAATTTTGATCAGCTCTAGTTTCGGATGAAAAATTCAACAATTAAGAAAACAAGACAGAGTTTAGTATGTATTCTAAAAATTTTGCGTTGTTCAAACCCACATATAAATGAGTTAAGTCCAAATTGTCTATTCCCAGCCATAGGAATTAGCCAAAAAAATTGACTAAGTGGTTAGCATATATAAGAACATTGCAAGTTTAATCTTACAAGCACCAGGGGTATACCTCATGATTCAATAAATAAATGTAAACAATAGAAGGAAAGTGGAAAGGAATACAAGTAATGAGGAAGACTTATCTAAAAAGATATATCAAGAGTCATTTTGTAACCAAAATGATAGTAAATATAGTAGCAGCAAATTTGCTAGAAACCAAACTCAAAATCACTTTTAAACCGGAGGTAATTGTTACCTTCCATATTTTATGCTATAATAGTAAGGAGTACTTTTAACTCCTCATTTAGCTAAAATTTAGAAGTGACAGGCAAGAAAAGAAAATATATCAAAAGTTAAATCATATCCCACCTGAACCTCCTTAGTGCCCCAGAAGCATATTCTAATTGTTTCTTACCGACTGACATCCAAGAAACTTCAGTTGCTAATCCATAGGTTCCAATGTCTGCCCAGCATAACTTTCCATGCACCCTATAGGGATCAAAAGTATTCTCCAATGCCAAAATTCCAGTGTTACTCTGTACATCAATTTGGGGGCTCTGCAACCATGACGAAATCATTGAGCGCTCAGATGATGACCACCATGATGAATTCGAAAGATGTCCACGTGGTGACACAGTTGAGCAATGGCTCTCCAATGCAGAAGATTTAGATGGGAAAGCTGAATCTGCCAGAGACATAAATATATTTTTCATACATCGTACCATCTCTTCTGATAGTTGACTCGGATTATCCCAAAGGCCTTTAGGTGTCATTCCGATGAGAATCTTCTTGAACTCCAAAGGTTGCCTAGATTTGAAGTTAGTCATGGTGGATACTGTCTTTTCACAGAAAAGCACAGCTGAATCATCTGCATTCTGAAGCAAAGTATCACACATTAAATGCATGCCTTTAAGAGATGGAAAACATTCCCATTGCAGCTTTTGTGAATAAGCAGGCAAGCATCATAGTCTTTCAAATTGACTTAAGAGATATGTGGGTCAGTTTCAAATTTATTAATTCTACCTAGCGTGTCATGGGATAATGAGGCATAAGCACTTTCGAATTGTCACATCATCCAGAACAACAGATGAAATTTGATTACTTTCTAAACTTAAAATAATAAAATACTGGCATCACTAATTTTCAGTGAACAATTGGTGTTGGGAAATTGTTTGGGGCATTGGAGAATTACAATAACAAAAGAGAATGAATACATCTGCTTCATGATGGATTAAACTTATAGAAGTAGAAAATAGTATGTGCTCCTGGCATGGCAATAAAGTTAAAATCTCTACAGGGAAGAGAAATCTAGAGATACCTCCACCGTAGACTCTGTACAGGATGTTTCACCAATAGATTCTGACAGTTGGTCTCCCCCCCTCCTGATGTGACTTACCTTCTGAGGATTGACACAGTTGAGCATTCAAATGCTTCAAAGACCTCAAAGAAGATGAATGCTGGATAATGAAGAAAAAAGTTACAAGGACCCCTTACATAAGGTAGAAGGATCTAATTATTAGAGACTGGTTTGCACTTAAAACAGAAATGTAATTTATATAGAAACTAGAATTAATAGCCCAGGAAGCAGTACAAGGATTATTTAAGACTACATAATAGCTTGATTTCCAAAGAGTACAAACCACATTATATCAGGTTATGTTATTTATTTGAAGACATTGGACATAAATTGAAAATTTCCGAACACAGATAATAATTATAAGTTGCTATAGTCAGGAAGAATTTATGTGTAAGAAACAGGATAATTACCAGTGTTTCTGTACTGTTGGGAGAGCAGCCAGAGAATGATAGAGAAGACGAATGCCTTAACCGGTATTCAGCAAGCCTCCGTTCATTTCTTTCTTGACTAAGCTGGAAATGCAAAGAGACCATCTCTTGTTCAAGTTTTGAAACTGTATTCTCCAGTAGTGCAATATTTGACAGAAGCTTCTGAGCCTATACAAGTATGAGAAGATAGAGATTTTACAACAATGTTCAGAAACCTACTGAAGTCTTGTCCATAACTGAATATGGAGTCCACAACACAGATAGGGCAAGTAAGTTAATGTATAATACAATAGGTTCAGTTTGGTACGGCAAAAGAAAACAAAAAGGCATTTCCTTAACTCTGACAATTAACTCTGATGTCATCTAATCAGCAAATGATGATATTAAAATAACTATTGTACAGTATATTTAGACTTTTACTGATTGTTGAAACTTAAGGTTTGTTTATCTTTTAGTTAATCCTTCTACTATACTTTGATGTGTGTGTGTGAGTGTGTAAGCCTCTAGGAAATTGCACATGTTCCATTTGAACCTGACCGTTGCAGTGCCTTATATGGGTTGGGACAATTGGAAAATTAAGAAATAATGGGTGAAATTGAATTTATGGAATACTGTTTGGACTACCAGTCACCATAACTATATTTTCAGTTCATTGAATATATTACACAGAATCATCCTCTAAAATTTGGTTTGAAAGAAAACCATGCAATGACTTTTAATGACTAGAATATGGAGCTCAAACAAACTATCCTCGTTTCAGTCAATCCCACAAAATTTATCACGATGACAGAATAAAAATACATAAAGCTGGCGCAATTTCACTTTATTTGTTGCAGGTGAAATGCGAACAATTTTTTGGCACTCAATAATCCCAATTTACTTACAAAGATTGTAATATAGATGTCCATAGATGGGAACTGTTGTCCGCATTAACAGACAGAATGAAAATATCAACATAGAAATATTATTGTTTACGAACATAGCATGAATAATGTTTTCATCAAAGCACTTTTAATATGTGAGATTGGTCAAAGAAAATATTAAAAGAAAAAAAGGCAGCATACATGGTCTGGGAAGCATGATGGACTACATAACTTCACGGTATTTTTCTGAATAGCATTTTCCAGAATAGCATGCAATTCCATCTCTTGTTGCAGCTTTTGTTGCAATCTTTGTACCTGTTACAATGATATTATCATGTGGGCATAGTAATTGTTATAGCTACTTAAATAAGCTTCCGCATCTAGTTCTACGGAAGCATGGGAGATTGAAACAGATATGTTGGTTTGTAGCAACAAATTTAATAAGCATAGAAAATCTAAAAGCAAGCAATATTTTAGAAAAGCAAGGGGAGGGAGCTAATGAGCTCTGTCTCCAAAATTTGATCAGTAAGTTTCCATACTATTTATGAAGGTGTCTCTTAGACCTCGGATATTAAATGGAATCAGAAAAAAGCAAAATTACTCATTAAAAAAAAAACAAAAAATCCCATCTTCAATGTGAGGGTGCATGATATTTGCAACAAAGCTACTCTGAACTATGCTTTCCCTGCAACAATAGCCTTAAACCATTTGGAGACAATGCCCTCTGCAATTTAGAAACAGGGTTACCTAAAATTTTGGTAACTATCTAATAAAAAATCAACATGGACGCTTTTATCTTCTTAGAAGTAAGCAACACAAGCTCAATTGAATTGTTTCAGACAACCTTCTTACAGGTTTTACAGCTATGAAATCCACCTTCAGTTCAAAGTTGTCACATTTTTCCAATCATTACTTGAATGCTCCAGCTCTCATGAGCAACCACTCTTCACATCAACAAAGCAACAACGAGACAACTGGCATTCCCTTTCTACATAAAAACCTTTATTAACCAAACAGGTCATGGCACAATATCTGGCTCAATCTTTACGAGGCACATACACATGATTACAGGGGCACTATATAGTAAGTAATGATCAGAAATCCCAGGAAAGAGATAAGAACTGTAAACGATGAAAGTTGTTTACAAGCTCCTCTAAATTATCTAGCATTATATGACCAAAAAAAATACTCTGCAATAGTCTCTAGCATTGTCTCTCTAAAGCAAGTTTTGATAGTTTTACATTATCAACCACTAACACAAGATTTTAACTTAGGGGTTCAATAATAGTATGCAGCCAGAAAGTCCCGTGTGTATTACAGCCAATCTAGGCATGTTGCAGATAGAGCCACGAATGCCACTAAATTATTATTTCAGGTCATCCTATTTCTAGAAACTGTACAGATGAAAGCACAATAGTGCAAAGTATTCGGTATAAGACAACAGAACAGTGTTGAAACGATGAAGCTTACATCCTGTTCAAGTTGAAGTCTGTAAGGGTAAGAATCACTGCACTTAGCACTCAATCCAAGACTTTCAGCCTCTTCAACACGGCTCCACACCTAATCCAATCATCAAAATTACTGTCAACAGAAGATGTAATTTGAGCACCAGAAGAAAAAGAAATGCAAGACAATTACAATTAATATTAATACAATGTCAAGAAGATTTTCAGATTGATCAAATCAAAAAAGCCTAATAAGATGTTAATATTCAACGGGCTTCCAATTGAAACAAACTACAAAAAAGTCAAAGTTCCTTGTCTTCATCAGCATACTGTAGCTCAAAACTCAAAATCGTTCTCAATCGTATGTACTTTCATTTATAAAAACAAAGTACATCAAAACATTAAGAATTCAAATTCTGGAAAAATCTCTGAAAGTCAAACCCAAATGAATGGTAAAACATGAGAACAAACCAATTGACTCCCTACACTTTGGTAAAACAAATTCAGAATGAATGAGTAAAACAAATTCAGGCACCCTACACTTTGGTCTGGTCATGTTTTTCCCAATTTTTAGAAACCTTGATCAGAAAATAACATAAGATCCACTAAAAAGGCATGGCTAGCAGAACCAACCTCTAAGGATGAATTATCACTGTGAAGTTCATCCACAGCTTCTAACTGGGAGTCTGAGTAATAGCAACTCGCTCTGGTATGACAAACTTTGGAGATCGAATCGTCTCTGTATAAAATGTCAGTATTATTAAAGAAAGGAGAATATACAAAAGATAGAACTCAGAGCCCCATCCTTAACAAAAGGAGAAAAAGAAAAATGGAAAATAACAAAGACCAGAAGGAAAAAATAAAAGAAAAGAAACCAAGAATGGACACTTACAAGCTAAAGGCGGATTGCACAATCGGTGAGTCACACATCTTGTGATCTTAAGCTTTGTCATTTATCACATAAACATATTCTGGAATTTCCCAAAAACCTTGACTTCTTTATGCCCATGTACAAATGCAAACAAGCATCATAAATACTGCAGATTCACTACAAGCATCAAATAACTCTTTCTAAAACTATATCAAATTGTGAAATCTCAAAGTTTTATGATGCATGCTCAGGATAGCTAGAAAGAAAGGACACAATGGTATTCAGAAAATAGAAAAGAAAACACTGTACTACCTGTGAACATGTAATAAGGACAAAAAAACTCATGAATGCACACAGCTACCAGTCGTTTTCAAGACAACCATACAAATACAAATTAAGACAAATCACTGGAGCTTAAATGTAATATCTTTTTTAAGTTAAACTCTCAAAAAAAAAAAAAGATGAAAGCAAGGTCAAAATAAGCGAAAAGGAAACTAACATTATACATGTGAGCAGTACATTTCTTACAATAATCCCTTGCACATCTACTTTCATGGAATTTAGAGCTGTGGGAAGAAAACAGGGAAATTTATTATTTTATGATTATATGATTGTCTTCAAAAAGTCTTAAGTATAAGAAATAACTTGTTTTTCACTATTGTTGATAGGGCAATCAAGAGAATAGAAAAAAGTGGGGTACCGCCGTGTCTTAGCATTCATGAAACTGAAGACAAAAATCATTTCCATTATGAGTCAAAACAAAGGACAGAATTCTATGAACGCACTAGCAAAAACTACTCAAATTTCAGCCACCGAAGAGAAAAATTGATTGCTTTTGCGCCCCCCCCCCCCCCCCCCTCAACATTTCGGCTTCACGCAGCTGCCAAGAATTTTTCACATAAAAAATCTCTGTTTTCAAAAATTTAGGTAAACCGTATGTAAAAAGAGAAAAGGCAAAAGCGAGTAAGTGGGTATATGCTTTGTAGAAAGGTTAGAATCTATAGGACAATGATGAAGTGAATAAGAACAATCCAAAGGACGGATCTCAGTGGTCCCTTTTCCTCAAAACATCCATTTCTCACACTGACAAGAATCTGACCCATCAACAAGCAATAATACATGATAATCCATCCCGCCTTTATTTTCCTGCTTCTCTTCGGCGCCAAAAACAAAAAGAAGAAAACAACATAAACCCCTCCAAAACTTCAAATGCAGAGTCAAACAGAGAGAAACTTGAATTCAAAGCATATGTGAAAACTATTAAAAAAATAAGTACAACCTTAATAGATAGATCCCCGGCTTTGCTGAGATAGTAAGAAAGAAGTTGAGACCACCCCAAAATGCAGCACTTTGTTCTTCTTCAGATGGGTAGAGCATCAAACAGTTTTCTCTCCAAATTCAAACTGAAAGAAGAAGAGAGAAAATGACAAAGAAACAGTTGAGCGACCTAGAAGTAAAGGACTCGGTATTTGGTAAGAGGGATTTTAAATGGATGGGGAAAAACACACAGAATAAGGGGATATCTGTCTTTGACGAACTCTTTCTCGTAAATGACATAAAAAATGTAACTTTATTTTTTTAATTTTAATTGGTTTATGGATACAAGAGCCTGGTGAAGCGTTGAGTGGGAAAGGCCCAAAAGACAAAGACAAACTTCCATATTTCCTTTTATAGAACTCTGTTTCAAATTTGAAATAACGAGAAATACCCATTTTTCGGAAAACCATGCCTTGCTCATTCATCACTGTTATGTCTCTTCTGTTTAGCCTACATGACAATAGAATTGGAATTATATACAAATATAAATGGGTATGCATGTGTGCCGTTGAGCGCAAACAGCATTAGTCCATCCAAGTCAACTCATCTTGTTGGGTTCCATCGTAGACGATCCAATCATCCATTGGGTCAATCTCTTCAGATACAATGCCATCAATCCTCCTGGGCTCGAAGCCCTTTCATTGCAGGTTATAATGAACAAACACAAGGTGTTTCAACAGTTGTGGTTCACTGGGACTCCTCTGTGTTAGCAGCAGCTTGTCAGCCAGACTCCTCTTGAGCCCATATCTCAAGCACCATTTATGTCTGCCTTAAAACTTTGATGGCAAAACTCTGCAACTGTGGACAGTGCTTTCCATAGTTTAACCACCATTCAGCTGCATGCACCCCAACCGAAATCATTTAATTATTGATTATATGAAATTTGAGTTGTACTTAGTTCTTGATTCACTTTAATAGTTCTTACCTGGAGGAGTATTCTTTCTCGTGTCAACGGCACTCTCCTCCTTAAAAGCACCTTTAGCTTGCTGATACTTTAGCTGCTTTGCTATCAAATGTTCACTTCTTTAGTCTTCGACCATACGAGTGGTACAAGACAGTTAACCATTTCTAACCTCCGGATCACAATGAAATTCATTGGTGTAGAAGAAACTTGGATTCAGAAAATACCCCGCAACATGGAGATCGCTCTATGTTCCACATTTCATCAATTGTATCTCAAATTGGCATATAATGGGATTTATCGTTTCTAAATTCTTCATCTCTTATTATCTCCTTTGCTTGATCCATGGAGCTCATACATGTATCCCACTGTTGGTTTATCAGCTTTACTGATCAACGAAAGAGCATTCACCAGCGGCACAGTTGCCTTTTAACACCGTCATTGCTCCGTTCCAGAAGCATTGATCCACTACCAAATCAGCTCCCTTTTTTCCCTCCGATGTAGAAGCGCAGACTGAATCATACCATGCTGTCGAGGCAAACATTTCCTTCAAATTCTGTTTTTAAAATATCATATTCTCTAAGGTTAAGAAGGGTGTAGAAGTCTTATCTTGGAAGGCTTTTTACGATGTCATTGCCACGAGTATAAGAGCTCAAAAGCTTTAAAACTGTTGCTAGGCTATAGAGGAACCTTGTTATAGTCTTGGCCTTCTGTAATGTTTCTTTGAGGTGCACCATCATCCCAATATTATGTAACATGAGCTCTATGCAATGAGATGCACTTACCGATCAGAACACTCTCCTGTGTCTTTCTTCAACCTGAGCACAGAGAGCTTTAGTCCAGCCAGTTGTAGACCCTGCAATGACTTTAACCACATTGCCTACTCCAACCTCCTCAATCAACTGATCAAATAGCAACGGTAAGGCCTCAATATCACTACCACCAAAATCTATAAATATTAGCTGATCGAAAGTAAACTTGACCCTGGGACAATCAACGAGGTTTCGTCCATTGATTTCGTCCGTCCATTCATCCAACAGAGTGCTGCAACCTGTTCTGGCCCATGAACTTTTAATTACCTCGACGTATTGCTGCACCTCTTGCAACAATTCTTCAAAGAATCCACCCTTTTAGATCTTGACTACTCGGGATACCATACTTCTGACCTTCTCCGAGGGAGTTAATCATGTTCTTGAAAACTTGGATGATGAACAAACTCAGAAGTCAATTCCAATTTCGTAAGAGAGTCTCCCTATGCACATATGGGATTCTCTTGATAATGAATTCAGGATGCAGTATATGTCTTGATGGGTGGGTGGAGGTAAAAGAAAGAGATTTAGTGAACTATTCGTAGACTGCCAGAGTGAATGATTTACGTTCAGTCTTCCAACCTTTCAGCTTATGTTAGTTATAATAAACTACAAGCTGGCTATGTATATGAAAGCTTTAGGCAAGCATACAAAACCAAATTATAAATAAGACATTCACTAATATACCATTTCGGACTGTAATTGATGGAACTCAGGACATTCATCTCCGAAGGAGAATGACCGAGAAGCTGATTGATTACAAACAGCAGGAATTCTATTAACAGCGATTATGGGACTTAACTTCTGTTCATTGCAGTATGGGCCAACAAAACTAAAATTTGTAGCAGAAGAAACGGTCCAATGCATAATTAGACTAGGACTAACACACCAGAAATAGCATCCTACTGTGGTAACACTACATGGGTTTAGTTCCTTTGAAGCAGCCATTGGTAAGGGAGAAATTTCATATACGTTAAACTAAATAATCTACTTATTCGATGTTGAGATATGCAGATCCCTCAAATCTATATTTATTAAGAGTTGCTTGTGAACTCAGTTGCAACAGTTGCATCAAAATCCAAAAACAAGAAGCACAGGAGAGAGGGAAGAAGAGGATAATGGAAATTAATTGAAAAGTCTCGCTATTTAATTGATTAAATAGTTTTATTATATTAATTATATTATCACGTCGAAATTATAATATTAAAATTATATTTATAATTATTTTATTTTTATTTAATTCTGAAAATATGATTGATTTTTATTTTAAATCTATTCTGTATCCATGTATCACTCATCAATCAACATGAAGAGAGCACATAGTTGGAAAAGAGAGATTCTCCCCAAGTGTTAATTTAATCGAAGTATGAATTTTCCAAATCATTGAACAAATCAGGGCCCTACATAATGGTCCCAGACAATGACATTTTTGTCTGCTTAACTGCTGGGAAAATTGAGAGTTAAACCACAACCATACGCATCATTAGTGGTTGCAAATTAATTAAAGATTTAATACCCCACCACTACAATCTTCACAACCACAAATTAGATTAACAACAAAAATTTCCCATAATTGCATAGCTATCCGGCTACCAATTCCCTTTCTACATGAGCTACCTGCCTGCCCTTATACAACTTTCACCTTGTCATTATTACCGCCCATCTCTCATTGTATGTATATGTTTATGTATGCATGTCGCCATGAATTGACAGGAGAAGTGGGGACTGATGATTATGACAGCCATCAATACTCCACGTTTAACAAGAGTGAAAATGCTGGAAATCGTTCATGCATGTGTCCTTATCTACTAGGCACAGTCTTTTTCGTAATTACTTATTTAACTAAAACTCTGATTACATCATCGCATAGCTTATAGAGATAGCTTGCTACTTGATTGCCAGGATAGGGAATCTTAACCCACCAATTAAGGCCATGCTTAGTTGATAGTCTCCATCTCTTCTCATATCAAGTTTCACTCCGTTTATGCACAGGCAAATGTGAAAAGCATGTGGTATTGTTGCGATGTTGGCATTGCATGGATGGAAGCTGAGGGTCATCTCACACAGTTGTTGGAGGCCGCAGGGCCCTTCCAGAACCACCAAATTCAATGTACCTTAGCTTTTCTCCGAAATGGACTCCACAAGTTGGTGGTAGAAATCGACACTTCCTGGCTAGTCTATTTAATTACTTTCCTTTCTTGTATGTTGTTTGCCATGTCCATGCGGCATTAACCGCACACTTTTCATGGACAACAACGCGTGGGCTCGCCTGCGTGTGCATTCTTTATTTCTTATTTCCGACCAATCACATTAATTATGGCCAGCCATATCCAATAAGAAAATGAATTAGTATAATTTGCAATCTTGTGGGGGATCACATGTACTTCTTCTAATCTCTTTGTTTAATCTCACATGCTATATTGAAAAGATGCCTAGTCTTCTTAATTTATAAATAACCATACGTTTTATTTTTAATTTAAAATCAATAATACAAAAATTAAAAATTAAAAAAAAAAAAAGAATCCATGAGATATCTGAAAGTTCACACCAGCAGACAACTTGATAAGATTGACTCTGGAGAAAATAATATAATAATAAAAAGTAAACAATAATTAAAATAATAAATTGATTAATTAAACAAATAATTAAGGAAAGAAAGAGGTGGGGTGATTGAAAATCTTTACCATGTGACACCAAAACTGACCTTCACTTTCTGATCTTTTCAATCATTCCTATTCTCTCTCAATCAATCCAAATTTTACCCATCCGACATCATCCTCATCATCTCCGTTATTAAGACTTGTTGTAATAAAAATCATAAACCCAAAGGGGATGTGCATGTACAGCTGTACTTGCCAATTTGCCTTGTATACGCAACAGAACAACTGAATGAAAGCTGGTAAATTTTAGCATATTAGACTTCGAATTTGTTTCTTACTTGTTTTTGCTACTGCAAGTAGAATAACGTTGGTTTCAAAGCATTTTTTTTGTTCTTTTGAATGATGAATTATTCACTGAAACGACGACATTTACTCTGCTGAAACTTATCTGGAAGATCTCTGAATCTCATTTCAGGTTTCTCTCCTTCCTTTTTGGTTTTTATATCGAAAATTTTCAGTGGTTTTTACATGTTTGACTTCGTATTTTATCGGATAAGGCTTCGGGTTTGGCAATATCTTTTCTTTTTTTTTTTTAATTTTGCATTGTTTCCATCTTGGTTAAGGTTTGCAATTTGATTTGTTGTAAAACGCTTACGAATTGTATCTGGGATTCATTTTTTTCGGAGGTTTTATATTATGGTGAGGCAAAATAACACAAGTACTTCATATTTATTTTGATGACACTACCAGTCCTTTTTTCCTTTTCTCGGTGGTGGTGCGGGGAGGGGGAAGGTATAGATTATAGTGACGTTTATTATCTTCTTACCCTTAATTTCTGCAAGAATTTCTGATTGCTGTCTACAGTAAACTTCTACCATTACTAACAATTTCTTTATTTTAGTTTTTTAAAAAATAATTGTTTTTATGTCATATGTGTGTGATTGAGGTGGATTTTGCGTGGTTTTCTGCTTGATGTGTTTTCCGACGTACAGGAATACTTTGGTATAAGCTAAGTTGGGGATTAATATGTTTTGTCTTAAATTGCTTTAGAAGGGGCGTTTGAGAATTTTCTCCTAGCTTGTGGGAAAAGAAAGAAATGGATGGTTTCGGTGAACCAAAGGTTTAAAGTTTTAAAGGAGTATGTGGAGTAAGTATTGAGCTTATGTGTGATTACTCAATCTGTTATACTTTCTCCACTTTAGTGCTTAGATGGCTTAAGTTATGGTAATTGCTGGAGGTCTAGTTATCTTCTCTCAATGAAGCCAACATAGGTCTGATGTCTAACAGGGTAAGGATAGTTGAAACAGTGACTTGAAAGTATCAAATGTCTTAGTGATTTGATTATGTGATCACTCCACTAAGCATGTGTATAGCAGAATAACTGAACTGAATTTTCTGCTCTTTGTTTCTACTGTCATGCATGATTTCTATACAAATATACCAATTACATTTTTGCTGAAATCAGCAAGTCCCAACGTATTATGATATTGCATGACAGCTGTTTCATTTAACCTGGTTTGAGGTATGTGATACTGCAGTGTCCACTAAGAGAGGTGGTTCAAAAATTCTGTTATTGGCAGTTGAAGGGAGATGACTTGTCATCCAGGTTGAACATAGTCACTTAGTTGGGATTTTTCCAGCTCATCAAAACAGAATATGTGAGCTGATTTTTGTAGCTTAGAAGCAACAGTTTTACATTCTGATTTTGAGAGAGAAAAGAGTGAGACTTGGTTCTATAATCCTCGCTATAGAGTGATATATTTGTACTTTGTTTCAAGTGATTTAAGATTTTAGTTTGCAGGTTTTTCCATGGAAGTAGGCACCATTGCCAAACCATGTAAATTACTTTCTCATCTCTGTTTCTTTTTTGTCCTTCTAAATTCATTCAGCTTCTAGGTTTTCTACTCTTGGTTCGATTTTATTGACCAATCTGTGAGTTGATTTTGGTTCATAAAGATCAAAGACTGCATAACAGTGTCCAACTGGACCTATTAGACAGATTGGGGGCATATAATGGGGCTGCTGATAAGGACTACTGTTATGGTTCAGCCATTAAGGGAACTGACATCATTGTGTAAGGAAACTGTGCTTGTAACTCATTTTATGTGGGGAAATTCAATCAAATGCTTTTGTCAATTGGTTTGCAGTCACGTATCTTGGTCCCTTACTAATAGGTATTTATCAGATAATTAGTGGTGTGCTGAATGGTTTTGTTTGGCCAGAAAAATAACATTTGTCTCTTGTGTTGTTTAGCAAGTGCTAGGTTGCTGTTAACTGTATAAGAATTTCTTAATAAATTCTTCTATGCCTTGCTGATCACATAATAAATGGTCTACAGGTTTTGTACCAGAGAAGATGATTTGCTCAATACCTTATATGCCCAGCTGATGATGTAGTTGCTCTGGTTTCCAAGACATTGGGTTTTCTCTCCAGATGACTAATTGAGAGTTATAGTTACTGAATGCGTGAAAGTCATGGTAATGGTTGTTTATTCTGATCAAAGAATTGCTGAAGGAGGGTTTTGTTGTTGAAAATGACACCTTGTTTCCAATCTTGAAAGAAAGAAGGGAAGAAAAAAAAGTTCGCTTTCATGGACATGACTGTATTTGAGACATATGTTGGTTATGAACTTAACAAAACTTGAAACTCAGATGCATGTCTCTTTGTTATGAACCTGAAAGACTAAACTTCTGTCTATTCAACTCGTTGAAACCTTAAGTTCAGTTACCTACATCCCAATTTTGCTTTTATACTTTTCATTTTGAAGGTTTGCCACAAAATTGTGGTGTTTTGTACTCGTCAGGGCTGACTGTTATCTAAGAACATGAATAATCATAGTGTCATTTCTGTAACACAAAGTGAGTCCAACAAAGGAGTCTCGCAGTCCTGTTGCAATGCCTTCCCTATTCATAATTTTTTGAGTGCTGAAACAGAAGAGCAATGTCTATCTACTGGTGAATGTTCCCCTCCATGTCCATCGCCTTTTATACGGAAAGAATCTCCAAATTCTCCCAATCATATGCGAGTGTCTATAGCCCTGCCCCAAAAGAATTGTTTAATATCTATACCAGACAGTCCTATATCTCCTGGTTCTCATATACAACATTCAAAGGCAACATTTTCACGCTCTTCTGTATTTTGTACTAGTTTATACCTCTCGTCTTCATCAAGCTCTGAAACCCATCGGCAACTTGGGAATTTGCCATTTCTTCCACATCCTCCCACATACAAGCAGTCTGTTTCTGCAGTTGTGTCAACAAAATCTCCGTTACTTTTCAGTAAGGATGTAGGGAATCTATGTGAGGAGGAGCATTCAGAGTCTCTTATGAAAGATTTTCTTAATTTGCCTGGAGATGCATCTGATGGTAGCTTCCAAGGTGTAAGATGCACGGGTGACAGTCTTGATGAGCAATTCGAGCTGCAGTTTTTGTCCGATGAACTTGACATAGCTATAAATGACCATGGAGAGAATCCCCGACTTGATGTAAGTACTGTGTAGCCGCTACCAATTACATTATAATAACAAATGATCTGATGGAAAAGTTTTATTACAGAAAAACAGAGTTTTAGGATGGCAATGTCATGTTGCTAGACCGCAACTGGGTCATCCAAACTCTTAACTCTTTCTAGTGCTTATGTACCTCTTGAAATATCCAGTAGAATGAGATAAATGGGATATGTTCCTTTTTTTTAACGATTTTTTGAATAGAAGATGGGGAAGCAAATAACCAATTTTCCTAGTGTCCATGCCTACATTGGCACTCCTGCATACTGACTGATATGTTGCTTTGAATGCTGATGCTTGTCTAGGAAATTTATGAGACACCCCAATTTTCATTAAAACCACCCCTAGGATTGGCATGCAATCAGAACTATGTCTCTTCGGCACCACCAGTTGATGTTGTTTCGAGCCACCCTTCTCCTGGGTCATCCACTGCACACAAGCCAAGAATGAGATGGACCCCTGAGCTACATGAGCGTTTTGTAGAGGCTGTCAAGAAGCTTGATGGAGCTGAAAGTGAGAAGCTAACTGATCCAACTAGTAAAGTTGTCATTACCAATTTTTCTGTTAATAGACAAGTGCTATAAAGCCCATAGCAGTGTTGAAATTATAGTTTTGCAGTTGTTTTAACAGAGAACACTAATTAGTTTGCTTTGAAATGTAGAGGCTACTCCAAAAGGTGTACTGAAGCTTATGAATGTAGAAGGTTTGACCATCTATCATGTGAAAAGCCATTTACAGGTAACTGATTGAGTTTATTGGTGAATCAAGTATAAAAAGATCTAGCTGTTGGCTGCTTGAGCCTAAACCTTGATTTAAATGTATTCTGCAGAAATACCGACTTGCTAAATATATGCCGGAGAAAAAAGAAGGTAATGAACACATTATGAAAGAGAAGTGATGCGTTCAAGTGTCATACGTCATTGCTATAATCATTAGTGTACTAATTGAGATCATCATGAGCTTCTCAGTTATTCAATTTTGACAACTTTATTATATATATATATATATATAATATTTCAATTTGTGTATCTACTATGATTATTGTGGTAATAAGATTTATTTTTGATTTCTTGTGCTACTTTAAGCAATATGGCCGTTTTAAATTTCTTAACCTCCTCCTCCTTTTTTTTTTCTTTTACAATTTATACTGCTCATATTTTATTAGACATGTCTAAATCATACCAATAAATGGTCATTGGTGTTAGCTGCATTAAATTGAAGAATGTTCATCTTCTGTTTCTCCAATATTTCCTTTACTGTCCATTGGTGTTATATTGCATATTAAAAAAAATTCTCTTCTAGTTATGAATTATGAGCTTCAGAATTAGATTCCATTTAAGGTAGCCATTTCAAAAATTCTTTATTGTTTGTTGTTCATTCATTGTTATTCACATCTTCACAATGGCCCCATACATTTTGTGCATCTTCACAATGGTCACATGCAATCAAATCTTTTGACAACATGACTTTGAGAAGCAAAGCTGTGTGGGGTTTGATTTCTCTAGCAGTGAAATAAGTGAATAAATAAATTGGTGGATGAGGATTGACGAGACTCAAAAGCTTTTTGGGGTTACAAAAAATTCTGGTGGTCAAAAAGCTTAATTTCTGCACATTGTTGAGACCAAAGATGCGTCAACATATTCTCAAGAATTTGCCGCCCTAGGATTTAGATAGCAACACATTCTCAGTATTTTGGTAAATAAGATTCTCTCTCTCTCTCTGTGCGAGTGTGTGTGGGCACACTGGAACTTGCGTGTGTGCATCTGCAGTGCAGACTATTCACCAATATTTATGCATACTTTTTGCATCCAGCTGTCCTTCATGGCTCTTGGGATGGATATTAGTTCCGTAGATGTGTCATATATGGTAGGTTGAAGTTGATTATCACTAATAGTTTCTCAGATCCCAGTTGAGGCTTGATCTTGGTTATAGCCACTAAACAAAATTAGCTTGTCATGTATACATCAAACATGGCGTCATTGTCCTTCCAAAACAGTTTCTTGGGCATGCTGGCATAATTTTGTACCTCATACTGATACCTTGCAGCTTTGTTGACCATGGGCAATGTTTTAAGAGATTCACTGATGTTTCATATCTCTCTCCTTATTTTCTTAATGTTAGTTTTATTTCGGATTAGTTGTGCTTTCAGTCATGTTTATTCATTGCCATTTGCAAGTAATATGTGTTTTTCCTTCATGTTCTACAGAAAAGAAGCCTTGTAGCTCTGAAGAAAAGAAAGCAGCTTCTAGTAACTTTGAAAGCGATGCACGGAAGAAAGGGTCAATTTTATTTCCAATTTAGAATCAATTCCATAAATATTTTCTTGTTTAGTGGCAACTCACAGTATGGTTTTTTTTTTTTTTTTCTTCTTTTCATAGGAGTGTACAAATCACTGAGGCTCTGCGCATGCAAATGGAAGTTCAGAAACAGCTGCATGAGCAGCTTGAGGTATTTTTACTGCTTATTTTAAGAGCCATCATACATAATTTGGATTGGCTACTTAACCTACATTATATTATTTCTTTAGTTCTTAATGGCTATTTAACCTACATTATATTGTACCTTTAGTTCTTACTTGCATCTCTCTCTGTTTCTGTCTTTCATGCACACACAAGCTTATGCATGCACGTGTTTGCGGACTGTATTATAATGCCTTCTTATTTCTTCATTCCTGTTGGCCATTGATTTTCTTGTTTTTGGTGCGGGAAGAAGGAACAAGATGAACTTGTCATCATCTATACTACGTTCAAGTCTTTGGCTTAGATCACTGCAAATAACACCTTGATTTGAGTTGTCTCAGCTTTTTCCCTGTCTCCATGTGCGTTTGTGATCATTGGCATTGTTTAAATTGTTATGTTGTTTGCATATCCTTTGCTCAGGTGCAAAGAGCCCTTCAGTTACGCATAGAGGAACACGCCAGGTACTTGCAAAAGATTTTGGAGGAACAGCAGAAAGCAGGCAGCGCCTTTATTTGTCCTCAAACTCCAAGTTTATCATCACTCACTAATGCAAGCAAAGATTGTGAGCTGCAACCTTCTTCCCCAGCAGTTACAGTTGACCCATTGCCTGACAAAGACCAAACAGCGGATTCTGAAACTAAATCATCATTGTCATTTCTGCCATCAAAGAACAAAACCATTGACTGTTGCGATTCAAAGCCAGATGCATGTCCGAAAAGGATCCGTCTCGAAAACAAACTAGAACCAACTTAAGATGGAGCAGTGGTTGAAAATCTTGTGCAATGACGGCTTCGGGACGCTTAAAGTGTTCTCATGTTGATTGTTTGCATCATCTTTTCAATACAGCATTCGCTGTTGTTTTGTAGATACATTTATTGAAGTTTCTGTAAAGTAATGGTTGGGTTTTGGGAATTTCTTGGTTTTGATCTCTGTCACATTTGACATTTTAGCAGTCTGAATGAAATGGGGGAGGATGAAATGATCTCTGTGACATTTGACATCAACGAATATTCTTAGCATAATTTTATAATCTCAGAAATTGGGGACCTATGTGATATAAATGAATAATTTATATTCTTATTTGAGAAATCACGAGAATCCATCGGTCAAATAAGTAATTCACATATTTCTTATACCTTGCTATGTAATTTATAATATTAATTATAATAATATAAAAATAAAAATGGCCGTGCTCACGTCACGACGCACGAGAGAGAAGTAACTGGTACGTTCGTAAAACTGCCCAATGACTGCACTCTCCGTGGGGCCCACATACAATCAATCGGTCAAATAGAAACGGTCGCTCGCTCGCTCGCTCGCTGACTCACTGCTGGGTGATCAAGACAAAGGCATTTGATCTTCGCTGTCCCTGTCAGTTTGTTCTTTCGTTCTCCTTCTCCAGCACCCGACACCAAGAAGGTATTTGGCTTTCTACAATTTTCTCTTCCCCTTTCCTCATTTCATTTCGTTGTATTTCCTCTTTGAATATGTACTACTGCAATTGCATGTCTGTATTTCATTATCAAATACTTCTTGTCCGTACCTAATATTAGTACAGAGATACGATCCCAGACTCCACTGGTTCTTGGTTTGTTTGGATTAAGGCGTACATTAACATACCCACAAAATGATTTCTTTAATTTGGTCAACTTGGACATAGTTTTTTTTTTTTTTATTCAAAATGTGTATACATCAGAACAACTATGTATTTTATGAGAAGCCACTCCCTTAGGTTTAGTGAGTGTAGGAATTGGTTAATATTTATGCTTGATTTTTAATTGCAAACTTGAGATTAATTTCATCAGCACGATTCTTTTAGCCTGCTATTTGCCATTAGGGATAGGGTAAAAGACTTACCTCTGGGAAGGGAAAATGATCCCCACCCGCCCTTATGTTTCTTTTGGGATTGCGGTGCAACGCCAACTTTTAGTGGGACCGTCCATTTTTGCATTTAACATCTAGGATGCAATTTACTATGCGGTTGTGATGTCAATGTCACAGCACCTCGGTACCAAAAGATGCCTTAGTTTGGTGGGAAAATGGATGCACCAAAATGAAAGGAATTGTGGTGATGTAAAATCCACTTGAATAATGTGCAAGAAATTAGGAAATGATTAAATGCTTCTCTGAGTGCTCTTCACCATGGTTGTTGAGACATTTAAATTTTGCAATGTGCTTGATTCAATGTTTGAAGACTTGAATGATAAGCGTGTACTATCAAATGAAAAAAGCCTGAAAAGATCTATGTTGCTTCCTTTATATGGACCGCGTAGTTATTTCTTCTAAGCCATACAGTAAATACACTGTAAAAATTTTGCTATTCTATTTATTTTTTTGTCTGTACTACATCATGTAGAAGATTTGCAGCCAAAACTTGCTGAAAGAACTTGACATACACATTGGTGGTGTTTAGGTTCTTGACTTACACATTGAGTGCTTTTAGGATTTCTTGATTCTGTTGAGTCCATAAAAATGGCTGCTGATGATGACTCCTTCAATATTCATGATCATGCAACAAGTATGGATAGGAAAAAGAATAGGGTGCAATGCAATTATTGTGGGAAGATTGTGAGTGGCTTGTCTCGTCTCAAGTGCCACCTAGGAGGTATACGTGGAGATGTGACGCCTTGTGAAAAGGTTCCTGAAAACGTGAAGGAACCACTGAGAACCAAATTACAAGAGACAAAAAGAGGAAGTCTTAGCAAGAAAGTCAGAGAGGTTTATCACCCTGATCTCCCCTGTAAAAGGAATTGGTGGTCCAATTCAAATGGTGGTGTCAAGCATTTTAGGGGTGAAGCCACCCAAGACGCCAGTTATGAGAGTGGAAGCCATACAGAGACAGAGTCAGAACAAGAAGGTGTAACACAATGTGTTTCACTGCTCAACAGAAGAATAGATTCTCAAACAAGTATCAATGCTGAGAAGGACTCATTAGCATGGCAGGCTCAAAAATGCATCGGTAGATTTTTCTATGAAATGGGTTTTGATTTCAGTGTAGCCTATTCTCCAAGCTTTCAGGACATGATAAATGCCACTTTTTTTCATGGTCAGGCAAAGCACAAGATACCCACATGTGAGGATTTCAAGGGTTGGATCCTTCATGAAGAATTGAAAGAAATGCAAGAATGTGTTAAGAGGATAAGACATTCGTGGGGAAGCACTGGATGCAGCATCTTGTTGGATGGATGGATTGATGAAAATGGTAGAAACTTAGTTAGTTTTATTGTGGATTGTCCCCAGGGACCGGTTTATCTGCGATCATCGGATGTTTCAGCCATCATTAGTGATGTTGATGCTCTGCAGTCTCTGTTGGATGGAGTTATTGAGGAGGTCGGAATTGATAATGTTGTTCAAATTGTTGCATGTTCTACATCAGGCTGGATTGGGGATGTAGGCAAGCAGTTTATGGAAAGGCGAAGGACAGTTTTTTGGACTGTGAGTGTATCTCATTGCATCGAGCTTATGCTTGAACAGATTGGTATGATGGATTCTGTTAGGGGCATATTAGATAAGGCCAAGATGGTTACAAGGTTCATTCATGGCCGTGCAACGGTCTTGAAACTCTTGAAAGAGTTTACTGGTGACTGCAACCTTATTAAACCCTCGAAGGTAAGATCAGCAATGCCTTTTATGACTTTAGAGAATATTGTGTCAGCAAAGAAAAACCTGAAGGCCATGTTTTCCTCATCTGCGTGGAACACATCTAAATGGGCTTCTAGAACAGAGGGGAAGAGGATACATAATTTAGTGGAGGATCATTCTTTTTGGACTGGGGCCAGAATGGTTCTTAAGGCAACTATACCCCTTGTGCGTGTTCTGTGCCTGATCTATGGGACCAATAAACCACAAACGGGATATATATATGAGACCATGGATCAAGCAAAGGAGACAATTAAAGAGGAGTTTAAAAACAATAAAACTCAATATTTTCCCATTTGGAAAATTATTGATGAGATTTGGGACAACCATCTCCATAGCCCACTCCATGCTGCTGGTTATTACTTAAACCCGAGTCTCTTTTATTCAAGTGATTTCTATAGTGATCCTGAGGTTTCCTTTGGGCTGTTATGTTGTATTGTTCGGATGGTACAAGAACAGCGCACTCAAGATTTGATATCTGTTCAACTGGATGAGTATAGACATGCAAGGGGTGCTTTTAGTCCAGGGAGTGTTGTTGACCAAAGAAACAAATATTCTCCAGGCAAGAAAATTTAATTTAGTATTTTCTTGATTTCATCATGCTGAGACATGTCAAAAATCTCTATCCTTAACTATGTTCCTCTGCTGTTTCATTGCAGCTGAGTGGTGGTCTCATTATGGAGAGCAATATCCCGAGTTGCAGAGATTTGCCATTAGAATTTTGAGCCAGACTTGTGACGGTGCTTCGAAACATACGTTCAAGAGGAGTCTGCCTGAAAAGCTGCTCAAAAATGGCAGGAATCCTATTGAGCAACAACGATTGAATGATTTGACATTTGTTCACTATAATTTGCAATTGCAGAATTATCAGCGAGTGATAAAAAAAGACATCGTGGCTGATGAAATTGATCCAATGGACGAATGGATTGTGGATGAAGCACCTGAAGTTGTGCCTGAAAATGTCGACTCTGCTTGGATAAATTTAATCTCTACGCAAGGGGTCACAAAAGTTGAAGAACCCTCCCCATCTCAGTTAAAGAAGAACCCAGTTTAGACTAAAGGAAATAGGATACATGTTATGTTAGATATTTCATCCTTCAATGTAAATGCCATTTAGAGGTTGATGTTTAGCTTTCTGTAGTCTGTCTAAATGCTATCCATCTAGATCAAGATGTTGTTTATCTTTATGTAATCTTGACAGCATGTGTTGTTTTAGCCCATCCAGATCAATGAATTTTCAGCCGGGCAAATTCATTGCTTTGCTAATGCTGTAATTTTATCAAGGTGTAGACGCTCAGATTTCTTATAAAATGCTAACTTGTATATATTTTTTCAATCAACATTGCATTAAATTGCTACAATTAGATGCTGAATTTTGAAGGATTATGCACAGGTCCGAACTTGTAAGCATTGAAAAATGACCGTCCATATGAATTAAACCTTTACATCTTAACATGTGCCGTGAAATTTTTTATTACATCATTTGAAAGATTATTATTTTAGCATCACAGGCATTGACAAATATGGATTGGATTGTTTACTGTATATATATTTATTGTTATATTGGTATTTTTAATTTTTTATTAATATTTTTAATTTTTTATTAATATTTCAAGTATTATTAATTGCATATTTTAAATTTTTTATTACGTATTTTTAATTTTTTTATTTATATTTTAATATTATTTATTATTTATTTTATATATTTTAATTTCTTTTTTATTACAAATTTTATTAAAACAGTTGCAGCTTACAAAATTGAAAATTTTTTTGAATGCAAAATTACGTGCATGTATCGTAGCCTGACAATAAATGATTTGGGCCTACGTAGTATTGTTGTGAAAGAGAGATGTCTGAAACAGGACATACAACTGTGCTTAAGGTAGTTCCCTTAATAGAAAGAACACAAACGCAGCTGCGCGAACAAAGCCATCCGGCGTAGACTTATCAACCAATCTACTGGTACATTTGACAAAATAAAAGAAACACACGCAACAACGTGTGTATATATTGACTCTGTCGTATTTAGTACATAATCGAAAGTAAGCCCAAAAAATGAGAAGAGAAGACTGAAGAGAACAAGAACAAGATCTGCATCTCTCTTTCTTAGCTCGACTTTTATCAGGGTCTGTTCCTCATAAATTTTCATTAATGCCCATTATTCTTTTTCGTTTTTGACATTACTGCGTAAATATTTTTATGTTGCTTTCATGTTTTTTATATATCGATTGACTTTGATTATGGATCGTTAAATTAGTTTGGATCATTAAGTCTCTTTTCTTGATTAAACCCAGATTTTAACTTTTATGTTTAATATCTTACTATCATTAAATCCTGCAATTTCCGTACGGGTTTGTTGACTTCAAGAATAGTTTCTCATCTTCATTTTGTTTCTGTATGAAAAAGGTTTACATAAATGTTTACGATGTGTGTGCAAATTATTATTTGACAACATGACTTTCAATGAGAAAACGTTGCAGATAAGAAGTAAATCAATTTAAATGGCATTTGATGGAAATTAACAAGAAATTTCATTATTCTCAAAAGCTTTTCAGCAAGACAGTTGTAAGGATAATTTTTTGCCATGCCTTGCTACTTAACACTACCTAAAATGATGTTTGGGTAGCTGTAAAATGCCATTAATGTTTAATGCACACAACCTCGCCTAATTAATTGAAGTAGCATAGAGTTGTTTCTGGTGAAACAACTGTGCTATTAGTTGCATAGATTATATAGCTGGAACAAGCATGCAGCGGGGGCAAGGAAATTCTGACAAGATTATTGTCTAAAGCTTGTTTTGCAACTAAAGTTCTTTCATAAAATAGCCCTTTGTTGTGATCTTAACTGTAAATCTCTCAGCAGCTTCTCCTCGGAAATTATCCACAGCAGTTTTGTATAATTTTGGTAATTTCTTAATGAACACTGGTAGTTATACTGAATTTATGCTGTGCCTTTGATATTCAGATGGGAATTGAAAGTGATGAAGAAAACCTGACATACACAGTGGATGAAGCTCTTATGAAAATGGGATTTGGAAAGTTCCAAGTTTCTGTGCTTGCTTATGCTGGCATGGGTTGGATTTCAGAAGCTATGGAAATGATGCTCCTCTCATTTGTAGGACCAGCAGTTCAGTCTCTGTGGGATCTTTCTCCTAATCAAGAGAGTTTAATAACCAGTGTGGTTTTTGCTGGAATGCTAGTTGGGGCCTACACATGGGGCATTATTTCAGACAACTATGGAAGAAGGTTGGCTCTTTATCATGTTGTGATTATTCGTCCTCAGTCCTTGTTTCCTAAATCAGCGCTCAATATTTGCTTTTCATAATCTGTCATTACTGTTATGTGAAATTTTTTAATATTGATTCCCTGGCACCATCCTAATTTAATTGGAAGTATATTTATCTGTCTACAAGAAATGAAACTAGTAAATGCTTAGCAATGCTTGAATGCAATTCTGTAGTTAAAGTTTGACTGCTCAACTCATCTTTCTTCTTTATTCCTGAAGGAGAAATGTGGTTCTGATTCCTACCTTTTTCAACTGGAAAATATGACCTCTGATACTGGAAGCATGTTGAACTTAAAATGAGCGATAGAATATGCTTAGTGTTAGGTCTTGACAAATAGTTCAAGAAAGTTTTCTTTTTTAAAATAGAAGATCTCTGGGCAGGATTACTCCCTGCTCTTCCTGGTTTGGGAATGAATTCCTCAACTTTTGGGTACATCGATAGTTCAGAGTAAGCTCAGGCAACATCACAAGGGAAAAAGGTTTCCATGTTCAATGTAACATATAAAAATAAGAGGAGACCAAAATGGATATTGAATATCTAGTTGAATCTGAACATTTATTATGAAAAATGAGATTGAGATGGACACTATGTCACCATACTTTAGTTATTCATTGTTTGCTTTTGCTATGCTCTTATGTGATATTGCATTTGATGATGCAGTTGTTTCTTGCAGTGATGTCTGCAGTTCTCAATTTTTATTGTCTGAATCTGATAACTCTGCTTTTTTCTCTTTCCCTATTTGATTATTTACTTGTGTTTCTTCAGGAAAGGATTCCTCGTTACAGCGATCATCACTTCTGCAGCTGGTTTTCTGAGTGCCTTTGCCCCAAATTATTATTTTTTAATAATTTTTCGTAGTTTAGTTGGTCTTGGTTTGGGAGGCGGCCCTGTACTGCTATCCTGGTTTCTAGAGTTCATTCCTGCTCCCAACAGAGGCTTTTGGATGGTTATCTTTTCAGCTTTCTGGACAGTTGGGACAATCTTAGAGGCTGCACTTGCATGGGTATAATGGATTTCCTAGCATTTTCCATTTCTTGATGGGATTTCCTAGGAGTTTTAAGTTTCTTGAGTGGCCTAATCTTTTTTTTTCTTGGTGCAACTTGTAAATATATAGCCCTATTTCTTGCATTAAGATGATACTTTAGAGATTATTGGGTAGATTAAGGACCGAGTTATCTATGCCATCATTCTGTTCTTTGCCTTGTTAAACCATGTAAAATCCGTTCCCTGTTTCTTAACATTGGTTGTTGTTATAGATTTTTTTAATCATCATTTTTGTTCTTTTGTCATTACATTTCTGGTATTCTACATTTATTATTCCTGGTTTATTTTTCTCTCTTTTATGTTCTGCTCTTTTGGAATGTAGTGAGATTAATACCAGTCCAAATAGTATTCACTACCGTTGACCTCAACCTGTGCACAAACACAAATTAAATACATTCCCTTGCAAGGTTGGGGACATAATTATGTGGCCATCCTCTAACATGTCAAAATCTAGCCATTCTACAACTCTGGTTTGGTCCAAGATTGTATTTGGTACTTGCACTATAAGTTGAAAAATTCAGCTGTTTTAAATTATAACAAGTCTCACAATTTAACTTGCACAAGAGAAAATAAAAATTTCAATGTTTAGATGACAGGATCTGGTTTAAAATTATTATGCTAATATTCATGATAGAAAATTCATTTGGAAGGAACTCTCATCCTTATTACACATGCTTTGTAGCTTATCATGCCGAGATTGGGTTGGAGGTGGCTACTTGGACTGTCTGCTCTTCCTTCTTTACTTCTTCTTTTATTCTATTCAGTAACACCTGAATCACCAAGGTATTTATGCTTGAAAGGTAGAACAGCTGAGGCAAGTCATGTTTTAGAGAAAATAGCAAAAATTAATGGCACAGAACTGCCTTCTGGCAATCTTGCTTCTGATCGGGTACATGAACTAGAAAATCGAAGTCTTCTATCATCAAGTAGTCATGAGGACAATACAACTCCCAAGGGAATGGAAAAGGATGAAGGTTCAACTTCTGGAGCAAAGAGCTCAAAAAATGAATATTCAACCTCTGAATGTCCAGATTCTAACATGGGTGGCATTTCTGCACTGTTAATGCTTCTTTCTCCGGCATTAATCAAATCAACCTTGCTCTTATGGGTAGTATTCTTTGGCAATGCATTTTCTTATTATGGGCTCGTGCTGCTGACAACTGAGTTGAACAATGGACAACATAAGTGTGTGCCAAATGAAATGAAATCTGAAAAATCTCAGGATGTTAACTATGGTGATGTTTTCATTACTAGTTTTGCAGGTACAATATTTCTACTCGTTTTTGAAATCTTTTCTTTATGTTTAAAATTTTTGTTTTTGCTCTTTTGGAAGGCTGATTATTGACATTTACCTTTGTCTTGTTTCAAGAGTTTCCCGGGCTCCTCTTATCAGCAGCTATAGTAGATAAACTTGGTCGTAAGCTTTCAATGTCAGCAATGTTCTTCTGCTGTTGTATATTCCTGCTTCCTTTGCTGTCCAATCAACCTCAGGGTTTAACAACAGGTCTTTTATTTGGAGCTAGAATATGCATCACTGTGACCTTCACAGTTGTTTACATATATGCTCCAGAGGTAAATCACAGGAGTTGCTTTCTTATTTTTAAAGACAACAAGTCCTCTTATTGTCCTTTGTGCTATCTTATTATTTATTACATGTTTGCTTGATAGAAGTTCACTAAATGATTGAATTTCAATATTTCCATTCTTCATGTAACAACTAGATTATCCGTGAGTTTTTTTTTCTTAATATTTTGTTTAGGATCCCCCAATTTGTGGATTTTAATCTGAAGTAGGACTTTTCTGTCTATTGGAAGCCGTTTATTTAGAGAATGAATAGGAGCAAACTGCTGAAGATGTTGCAATCCTCTGCAAGGGGACTCTTTACGAAGCCCTATATGCTGTAAACGACCTTTTTGTGCACATAACAACCAGGCCAGATTCTTTGGGAAATTTCCAGATGACTGGCCTGAAGGAAATTTGATATAAATACTTACGATTTATTTGTATGGCTTTGATTGACTTAAAAACAAATAGATTGTGTTAGATGTCATTAACTTCCCATGTTCACTAGTTATATATTGCTTATAGAATTATATGATAATACTTTAAATGGGTGCTCTCCCTAGTATAGGAATAATCACCCCAAGAGACATACTGCTGGGAAATTTTTTTCAAGTCATTCCTGAATTTTCTTTTTATGCAAGAATATAATTTGTAACTTACTATCTTCATATTTTATATCAGTTTGTTTATATTTCTTTATAGCATCCTCTTGAATAGAGTTTCAATTATTGCCGAGCAAAAAACATTTTTCATGTATTTAAACTGCAGATATACCCAACCTCCATCAGAACAACTGGTGTTGGAGTTGCAAGCTCAATCGGAAGAATTGGTGGAATGGTATGTCCTCTTGTGGCAGTAGCTCTAGTTCATGGATGTCATCAAACTGCAGCCTTAATTCTGTTCGAGATTGTTGTTTTTCTGTCTGGGATCTCTGTATTGCTCTTCCCATTTGAAACCAAGGGCAGGGAATTGAGTGATAGTGTATCCAGTTCAAAACTGGTCAATGCATAGATTGACCATAGCAAACGGGGTTTGCCTTGTTTCTCTGTACAGATTTGATCCACAGAAGAATATAGAGGACAAGTTGCATACTGATCTGCTCTTCATGGGTGAAGATGAAGGAATCCTTGCAGAAATGAAAAAGTTATAGTAACCCAAAGTTTATAAGTATAGGTAGGTGAACAAAATTACTTTGTTGATGAGGTGCACACGCTGGTTATTGTAAGCCAAGACTGGGGAAAATCATTGTATTCATATTAGTTATTCTTGAAGAAGCAGTGCCAAGCAGAAACTGCTAATCTTCAGGGGAATCTCTATTGATCTCCTCTGCCACATGTTAAATGAAATATACTTAGAGAAGAATGAAGGTAACTTGTCATGCTGTGATAAATTCTTTATCATTTGTAAGGAATTCGATCAAACATATCGGGAGTGTGCTCATCTTCCGTTGCTAGTGGCTTCCTGAAAAAGGCCGTAAACCTTCCTGATCATAAATCTGACAAGAATGCCATAGTTACGCTTGGTATGAATTTTTCTGAAGAATTACTATTATTTATTGAAGCTGGAATTTATGTTCTTCATGCCTTGTTATCCTTGTTATTTTGCATCAGCTTGAAATTATTACGTTTTGCCCGAATGGAGGCAAGTCTATGAGATAACTTTGTCAAATCGGAGCTGTATGGATTTTCAATCTGGTAAAAGTTCTTGAGTCGTACATGTAAGACATTGAAGAATTATATCCCGACTATGTTAATGAGATATTTGAAATAAAGTTCTGTTCTTGTTTCACCCTCCTGAAACAATCTTCGCCATGGACAGAAGGATCAAATGGAAAATCACAGCAGATCGTATATTCGCTACTATTCCTTTTATTACAACAAGCCAAGTTTACAAGATGACTTCATAGGATACCAGAAAGCATCTCAAAGTTGTTATTTTCTAAGTTTGTTGTTTCGTTCATTTCCGGGGAACACTTATAAACATCACATTTTTCCTTTGCATCGTAATCTGCGCTGCAAACCTGACCGTATTCACCCTTACGGTTCTCATCTTCTTCATCAAAGTAGTCTTCTCTGGCATTACTTGCAAGCATTAGGCAAATCAACCAGAAGAGGGAAGCGTTTAGGGCCATGAAGGCGGCGCCACCAAAGAGACCAGTCTTGGCTGTGGGGCACTTGGTGTTCATGTTGTGATATACATTGCGTTTTGAGTGAATGAGCTCCGTGATCGTTGGCCACAACAACATCCCTTCAGCCAACAAGGACAACCAACTGATCTCACAACATCACCCAGTGAGGAGAACAGTTTTAATGGAACAACTTAATGTGATTGCTAATAACACTACAGTAGGTTTATCCGTGCGTGTATGTGCAGAGAGATGGAAGGATAAATAATATAGACTTACACTGTTATATTGAAAAACACAAAGAATTTAGTGTCTTTGAAGAAAACACTGCGAGGAACAGATTTCTCTTTGTAAGGATAAAATACAGCATAAAAACCAACCACCACAGATGCAGTGAGTAATAAGATGGACAAGAAGCCTAAAATGACTGTTGGATCTGATGGATACTTGCATGTAACAACTCCTCCTGAAGACGATGGAAATCCAGATGCAGGCTGCAATTATATTTCATAACAACAAAGAATAAAGACAATAAAAATGACTGCAAAACAAGGAAAGATGATTTCTTCTATGCATGCAATGTTTGAACCTGAAGAAAATGTTTCGTGCAGTTTTGGTTTTGCTGGGTCATAGATATGAATAAAATCAAAGGAACTTGCAGGAAAAAAAAAAAACCTTTTTGTGTTCTGCAATAATCCCAAGTATGAAAGACTTAACGCCAAGCACGCCTACTGTGATAGCCATTTCTCTGATTCCGAAAGCCATTGTTCCACCCGAAATGGCTATTCTCCTTCTGCAATCAAGAACAAAAACCACCTTTAGAAGCTAAATAAATGGAGAAAAAACCAAAGCATGGTCCAAGCATTTTATCACCTTCAGGTATCATAGAAATCATCAGAGTCAGTGTTTTTTATTTCATTTTATATTCCTTGAAAGTTCATTGTTTTGTTTCTTATATTAAACAAGAGAAGCCTTCGTTGAAACATGAGAGGGGAGTTGTCCACAGCTGGTGCAGAGATCCCTCTGTCATATCATATCATGGCAAGTCAAAATCAAAACACGTATGCATAAGACAAACAGAAAATCATATTATACGAGTAAAGCCATGAAAAATCCCGCAACTAAAGAGCACTGACATCTTGACTCTTTCCAGCAGATGTTGCTAATTCCACAGTAGACTGTGCTTCCCCAGTTCTTTTGCTGTTTATTTCCGCAAATAATTAGTTGAAAATCCATTTCCTCTGCTAATGTTAATTATTGAGTTATTGTCAAATTTATAGTTGGGATAAGAACAAGCCACAACAATTATGATTTTCAATTCAGCAGCTTAGATCCCATGATGATAAAGCTGGCAAGTTTTTGTCAAACAGGCCGCAGGTTCCAGTATGATTTCCAGAAGTTATATTATCCCCAGCTCAAAATTGAAAGCTCCCTTCAGAGCTGGCCATAGTAGAACATTTGATTAACCATACCACCAAGAAGTGCTTATAGATACATATAAGCATCCAAGTTAAAACCACTCGAGATTCACTCTCTCGGGCTACAACTAATAAACTTTTATGTAAAAATATGGCATCTTTGTGATCACATCACAATCCGTGTTTCAAATACATCTAGTAAATCACAGCAGATACATCGCGCTGGCTATAACTTATACATTTCCAAAAATCCAATTGTGGAAAGCTGAGAAGTGAAGCTAAATGGCATGCAATAAGCAACCCTAAGGTCTGTATCCAAAAAACTAATCCATGATGATCCAAACATGTTAATTGTATCTTACAAACTCATATATTAAATTTTATACCCTGTTCTTGTTCCTCACTTCTGGGATTTTTTCAAATTTTGCCCCATTCCTTTGCATCCAAGTCTGTGTGAGAACCTGGTCATCACCCTTATGATTCTCTTCTCCGTCAGTCGTCCTCTCGGGTATTATTTGCGGGCACTAGACAAATCAACCAAAGGACGGAAGCAGATAGGTGAATGAAAGAGGCACGGCCTAAGAACCAAGGGACATTTCGAATTGAAGTTGTGACGCACATTACGAGTCAAATGAAGATGCTCGGTGATTGTTGCCCACAGGAACGTACCTTCCCCCAACAAGGACAGCTACTTGATTCAACACAATACCCCGTAAAGTATTGAGATGGATAAAACATGGAATAGGAAAATAATGCTCAATGATGGAGTAGATCGTGATGCTATTTTAATGGGAGTGTATATATCATCAGTGAAGAACAAAGGAAACAACTGACGCTATATGGTCATGAATTGTCATTTACGCTTTGGTATCACATCTTTGTTAACTCCGTAACACATGCATAGCTGAAAGAAGCTCAATGCACCCTTCCATGATCACGAGCATCCAAGATTAATGGTTGAACACTGTAATAGCCATTTGTTTCACCGTCATTGCCATTTCTGCAATCAAAGAACAACATGCCACCGTTATTCAATCATCTCCATATTTGTTTCTTTGTTCACTTTTAATTGTCCAAGGACTTGGACTCTTCAATTGTACCTAAATTACTCTAAATTTGTGTGTGTTTCACACGGTAAATACTGATAAATACAAATAAACAAGTTTATACAATAAAACAAACCAAAAATGAAGACAAAATATTAAGATACAAACTTGGTAAGATGAATGAACATCAAGCAACAAATATACTTACCTGAAGAATCAGAAAGACATATAATGGGTCTGTTCGGTTTGCTCAAAACTACTTGCAGAAACTATTTTATAGAGAATATAAATTTGAAAAAAAAAGTAAACTTTACCTTAAAAAGGTAAAAAAAAAAAAAAAAAAAGAAGAAGTAACCCTTGCCTGCTAAGAGAAACTGAAGCAAAGAAAGAAGACAAATGAGGAGAAACTGAAGCTTAGCCGGGTTTAGTGAGTGATGATGATTCACGAATGCCCGCAAATAGGATTTACCCATTCCAAATTGGCTGCGGAGTAATAATTTCTGGAACCAACTCACTTTCTGTCTTTGGAGAAAGTATTAAGAAGCCGATATTACCCTGTTATTACAACACTATTTAACTATAAATTATTATATATGTATATATATATATATATATATATATATTTTTGTAGATAAATTCAAGAAAATTAATAATAATAATTTCACATTAAATTATATATATATATTCCTGAATCCAGCGCATGTGCACCAAAAAGATGATATTTTAATTTTCATTCATGCAAGGAAATAAAACATTGAACATGTTGTTGTTGTTGCAGTAGTAGTTTACATAAAATGACAAGGAAGATAATAATACAAAACTGTAAACTACAAGCATTCCATTCTGTTCATTACCAAAACAACGTCCGCATGGAGTAAAGTGTGCTGTCAGTCCAACTACGAACTTACAAAGGCCACTGTTTTTTGGATTTGCCGTTTTTGGTGCTTTTTACCGTTCCTGTGAAGCCAATAAATAAATAAATAAATATATATATATATATATATATATATATAACGAAAGAAAGTATAGTCGTCATCGTCGTCATCATCAATTATTATTCAAAG
This sequence comes from Swietenia macrophylla, assembly GCA_032401905.1. NCBI lineage: Eukaryota > Viridiplantae > Streptophyta > Magnoliopsida > Sapindales > Meliaceae > Swietenia > Swietenia macrophylla. Next base: position 7,852,504 of record CP135565.1, on the reverse strand, counting down.
AACAGAAATATTGAGAAGGGTTATATTAAAGGTACAGCGTCTAACTTTAGTTTAGATTCTGGTGGTAGAATTTCTAGACAATCTTTCCTTTATTTCCTTTCATTAGATTCATATGGCGGCAACCCAATCACAGGCTCCAGATCGTACCGCTGGTACTTTTACCAACCTAACACATCATCTCATCTGATCTCATCTCTCTGTATAACGTATTTATGTGTGTTTCTCTATTGATCTAGAATTCTTCATTCACTTTCTGTGTTTTTTAGGCGTTTTCATCTTCCAAAGATGGGTTTCTTGTATTTTATCAAATCTCTATGTCTGAGTCAATGAATTTTTAAAGTTTATGGGTTTAAATCTGGCTTTTTGATCATATGACCGTGGTTTCTTATTGCTCGTTGGTGTCTATTGATTGTGAATTGCTTGTTTTTTTAGCTGGTTAGTTCTTGTGGAGGATTACGGAAAAACTTCATGATTCTATTTGGTTGGTACGATAAGATCTCGTCTGTTTTTGGACCTGTATCTGGTTGTTTTGTTGATAATTAGGTTGAAGATAGAGTGGCTTTGATCTTATGTTGAGATCTGGGATCTGGGAATCGTAACATAACCAAAATTGTTGCAAATTTTGGATTTTTATGTTCTTTAACTGCGAAACATTTTGTAGGAAAGTGAAACCCGTGATCGTTTGGGTCAATTGGGTAATCTGGTGGGGAACTTTTCTCAAGTTTTATGGACCTGTGATCCTTTTTCATTAGAACAGTAAAGTGCGGAAATCTTGTTTCTGCTTCTTTTGTCACCTCAGATTGTTGCCTTAAGCTCAATGCTCCTTATTAATGCAGTGTGGTATGAATCTGTTACATATAAAATTAAATTCCGACTTTCTATTATTTGTTGGTCATTACTTGAGAATTTAAGGTAAATATGAATTTGTTTTGTTGGTTGGGCTTGATATATTACAACATATGTGTAAACTTGTAAAATTTTGGTTTCGAGTAAGTGTGTTGTATGTGGACTTTTGGCTTTTGTCTCTTATTTTTCTAATCTTGGCATTTCATATTGTAAGTAAATACTAAGTCTATTAGTCAATGCATCACAACCTCTTACTTTAAGATATATTCATATTCTTCTATTTATCATGGGTGCATAGGTGTGCATGTGTGGATTTGTGCGCACATATTCATAGCTTCAAGTTTTCCTATCCCAGAATTTAGCTTTGGTTGGTCAATAATTTACTGCCTATGTTTGTAAGACTCTACTAAGTCACTGAGCATACTGATCATGGATGCAGAAGAGCAGCCTGCTGATCCGGATAACATGAAGGAGCAGGTAGTTGTGAGTCCATTATGAAGCCCTTCCTTTTTATTATTTTGTTTTCCATCAATCACTTCTTTTTTAAAAAAAAAAAAAAGGTTAGTTACAAATTTTTATGATATTTTTTCTCTTGTCAGCCGTTTTCAGCAAAAAATGAGAGCTCAGTTTCTCCTAATTCCTCTCAGGGATCTGCCACCACCACAGGACATGCAAGGGAGACTGCAGCGCAATCAGGTTCTTTAGGTTCAGGTGGTGACCGTTCTGTCTACCCATCTAATGTCTATGCACCGCAGGCACAGTCATATTACTTCAGAGGTTAGTCTTTCATCCTCTGGATCTGTTAAGCCAAGAAATTTGGGTAGATATGGCCTTATCGATTGTCCCAGTCAAATATCAAGTTTTGGAGGATGAAGTGCACCTTGTTTCTTTTATGTGTAAATTGAAGTTTAAATATATAGTAGTGTTTCTTTCATCTTCAGTTGCACTTGATTGCTGTATACTCATATCTGTTTTATGCTATCACTTGTAAAATTAACTAAAGAGATCAATTCCTAATCTGTGATTTCACTCTAGGTTATGACCATGTTACTGGTGAATGGGATGAATATCCTCCTTATGTTAATTCTGAAGGATTGGAACTTGGATCACCTGTTAGTACCTTTCCCCCTTTCTTGCTTATACATTTTCTTCCACAGAGTAAACTTATTGCTTACTTTGAATTTTAAATATTAGGGGATCTATAATGACAATCCTTCACTTGTATATCATACCGGATATGGCTACAGCCCGCAAATGCCATATGGACCATATTCCCCTGTCACAACTCCTTCTGTAGGTGGAGATGCACACTTGTATTCTCCCCAGCAATTTCCCTTCTCTGGGCCACCTTATTACCAGCAGATGGTCCCCCCTAGCATGCCATATTCGCCGACTCCTGTTTCACAAGCAGAGTTCAGCCCTCTTATGACTGCTGACCAACACAATGACAACATGCTTTTTGGACCAAGGCCTGGTTATCATCCTCCACTGGGATCTTTTGGTAGGGGCAGTATTCCTGGAAATCCTGGTACAATTGGTTTTCATGATTTTCCACAAGGTTTTGATGGATTGAGATCTGGAGGGCTTTGGTCAGATTGGTCAAAACCTTCTGACAGACAGAGCTCTTTGACTCCAATATCACCAGCTGTGTCTCCACAACCAATTGGCACGTTTGGGTCATTGAGGCAGAATGTTCCAATGGTTGGTTCTCTTACCTCCAGTACCTTACCGTGTTTGTGTATTATTGTATTTAATCAATCATTAGCAACTTTTATTTGAACCTGTAAATGAACTTGTTAATAGCTATTAGTATAATGCTGATCAATGAATCTGCAGGCATCTCAACAACAAAGGTCTCTCTATGGGTTCGGATCCAGTTCAAACTCCTACAATAGAGGCTACATGCACAATGCTTTTAATCAAGTCTCTAGTTTTGGTAGTTCATCAATTCCTAATTTGGCAATGAACAATCGGGGCTGGATTTCTCTTGACAACAGCAAACGACATGGAAGAGGTATTGGTTCTTTATGTGGTTGCAATGGTAGTCTTGATATTCTGAATGAACAAAACCGGGGACCAAGGGCCTCAAAGCCTAAAAGTCAAATGACAGATGAGAATGGTTCATCTGTCGATAATAACAAACATAGCAACTCTGTAATCAAGATTCTTGATGAATCCTACAACCGGCCTGATTTTGTCACTGACTACAAAGATGCAAAGTTTTTCATTATCAAGTCATATAGCGAAGATAATGTTCACAAGAGCATCAAATATAGCGTCTGGGCCAGCACGCCAAATGGGAACAAGAAGTTAGATGCTGCTTATTGTGAAGCTAAGGAAAAGCACGAGACATGTCCAGTGTTTCTCTTATTTTCGGTAAATACCTTATCCTATATTCTGTTAACAATAAGAATCATAACTTGTAATAATGTCAAGTTGGTGCAAGGTTATGAAGTGATGATTCTACTGAAAATTAGCAATTCTCTTGAAATGGGATGACTTACATAACTTTTGTTTTACTGCTTTTATGGTAAGTCACTTTCACTAGTCAGATTGTTTGCAGCTGCTGGTTGTTTCATAGAACATTATTCTTAAAAATTTTCATTCTGATTGTTCTTTTATGAGGATTATTTTGCGTAAGAAATTTGTGGTACTGTTTGCATTGCCATTGTCTGGGGGTTTAGTTGCACATTTTATCATCAGAGGTAGTTTGACTCAGTTGTATTTTCCAAGTAATTGATCTCTGTTATGTGACATTTAGTTCAACAATTACAGCAAAATTTTCTCAGTACAAGAAAATAAGCTTAGTCCCTCAGGTATCAGAAACAAATTAGGCTATTTTAAGACATCAAGCAATCTCTGTGAATGTTTTATAGGATCTATTCTCGTGGTCTTGAATAGAATCATTTGTTTAACTTTCTCTGTTGAACCTCTAAAATGTTAAAGGACATCATAGAATACTGATTTGACCTTGATTGTCTTTTATGCATTATCACTTGCTAGAAGAGGGCTCTTCCATAGCTTCTTGTTTTCTATTTTTGTAGCAGTTATTGTGGTTCTATACTTCCAATCTCTCTCTCTCTCTCTCTCTCTCTCTCTCTCTCTCTCTCCCTGAGTTTCTGTGCTGATTTATGATACATTCCATATGTAGGTGAATGCTAGCGCCCAGTTCTGTGGCATAGCTGAAATGATTGGACCTGTTGATTTTGAAAAGAGTGTGGATTACTGGCAGCAAGATAAATGGAATGGGCAGTTCCCTGTCAAGTGGCATATTATCAAAGATGTTCCAAACAGTCAGTTCCGTCACATTGTACTGGAAAATAATGACAATAAGCCTGTCACTAATAGTCGGGATACACAAGAGGTAAGTTTGTTTGGAACATCTGGAGAGAAGCTTTATAGTATACTAATTATTTAGGACTGATGTAGTCCCATTTTAACATTGCCCTTTTCTATATAAGCCAAGTTATATGTCTACTTCCTGTTGTAAATGCAGCTCTGTTTGTCATTTCTTCAGATAAAGTTGAAACTTTTGAGATCTCTTGGCGTTTGTTTTTCCCTTTAAAGACCTTTTTTTTGCATTCATCATTTTGGAGAGAGAGAGAGAGAGAGAGAGAGAGAGAGAGAGAGAGAGAGCCCCTTTAATGAGTGGTCTTTTTTTAAAAAAAAAAATCCCAGTGAGAGCTTTGTACCAAAGTAGTGCTCATACGACCATGGTCTTTTTCTTTGGTCCAAACATATCCGTCTGTCTCATGTATTATCCTAGCTGAAATCTGAAGTGGATACGAATTGTATGCAAATTTTATACTCTGTAGGCATGCTAATCTGATTGCGTATTATTTCACCCACTTTGTTCTTGTTTTATATCCACATACCCTATTTTTCCAATAATCATCCATCTTCTCAGGTCCAAATTTGATGTGATGGTTGAGGGTTTGTATTGTGTCTCTCCATATTAGGACATCAGATTTCCACAATTGTTTGTTCTCATCTCCATTGTTTTAATTGTGCTTAAATATTGAACTTTGCAGGTGAAATTGGAGCAAGGTATTGAGATGTTGAACATCTTTAAGAATTATGAAACTGATATGTCAATCCTAGATGATTTTGATTTCTATGAAGATCGGCAGAAAGCAATGCAGGAAAGGAAGGCAAGGCAGCAAGCTAGCCTGGTGTCTGTAGAAGTAGTTGGAGAAAATGATCATAGAAATGCTGTTACATATTCCACTGATTTCATCAAGCAGATGTCCAAGAGTTTTGCTCAAGTTGTCCGCTTGGATGAAGCCAATAAAGAAAGCACCAGGACTGATAGAACTAGTTCCGCCTCTGATGGTTCCATTGGTGCCAGAGTTAAACTTGAAGATACTCTCACTGCTGCTGTGGCATCGGATCAAACCAGTTAGGAAGACATTTAGGATGGTATTGCTGTTCTAAATTTCTATTCTGCTCTTTTAGTTTTTTATTGCTTTATGAGAAGAAGGTAAGTTTCTAATGTCTGAGTTCCTTGGAATGCATCAGTAATCGAATGAAAGGCCATGCAAGTTTTACAGCTGACAAGCTCCATGTATAATATATCTTTTGTGTGCTGCTTTTCTTACTTTAATAATTAGAATTTTTTTTTTTTTTTTTTTGCTGCATTTTGTGTGGATGTAGTTGTGGGTGGATATTGACTGACGTCTTGCATTTGTAAAGTTCCAGATCTTTGCATGCAGTTAAATAATGGAAAATAACACAAGCTGCTAAAGTGAAACTCTTTCATTTTTATTGTTTAATGATTTGCAAATTGTTTCCATCATCATCGCAACCTTTGTTGAGGACAAACTTATGCAGATCCTTGGGAATCTTAGCTCCACATCTATTGACAGAAAATGAGACAGTATGAATAATTTTGTTGGTTTTGTTTTGTCTTTAAATTTTCATATTTCTCACTCTATAAGCATGTATGGTTTATCAAAGGCACAATATCAATTTGTTATCCCAAACTCTCTTTATTCTTTGTCTGGTATTACTTCTTATGTAATTTAGAGCTATATCATTAAGAATTTTGTCTGAGAAGGTTTTGTTCTGACAGTAGGATGCTGTGTGCTTTTGAAGACCCTTTTTTCTATTTTGTTATTTCAGAGACTCTTTATTCTTTGTCTAGTATTACCTTGTATGTAATGTACAGCTATATTACTATGAATTTTGTCTAATAGATTTTGTTCTGACAATAGGATGCTGTGAGCTTTTGAAGATCCTTTTTTTTTTTTTTTTGTCGTGCATAGTTTTACAGATGAGTGTCAAATAATTGAATTTTCATAGCTGCTATTATGATATTGTATAATTGTAGAGTTACCTTGAATTGGATTCTTTACAAGAATACGTATATCTCCATATCAGCACCAGGCTGTCTGGTATGGGTCTCCGTACTTCCAAAGTTCAATCTTTCGTGTTAGCTACAGGCTCCTTATCAAGAATCCAAATTGGCGGCTGGAAACTGCAAAGGTTTAATGTATACAACCACTTGAAATTCGATTCTCTTTTCGATATGGGCATAATAACACAAGGACGCAGAGGCATAGGCGCGCATCCATGATGGATTTCTAGGCTTTATGAGCTTCCTAATGTCGAAGATGAATAAGTACTACGGCCCTTACTACCTTAATTTATAGTGAATATAATGGCAAGCCCATTTAGGTATGGTTTGGTGGCATTCTCATCTATTACTGATAGATCTGTAACCCAATCTTTCAAAATCGTAAAGTAAAAAATAAAAGGAAAGTGGGGCTGCCGGATTAGATGTCACTTATTTACTGATTGATGAATTGAAGCATGTTATGCAGTGTGGCGGTGTTGTATTGGTAAACCAGTAGCAGGTGTCGGGAAGGAGGAGCTTCACTCTCTTAATCTATAATCGCCCAATGCCAACAAGAAGCTTGTCTTCTCGTGTCGGGAATTGAATGCCCGCTTATCCATTGCCATTATTACTCTTGACGATGACAATGTTTTTGTAATTTCCCCAGCTAAGTAATCAACACCCCTACATGAATAATATTATTGCATTAAAATAATAAAAATAAGAAAATGTTTCACCTGATTTAACAGAAGAACGCAGGACATGGCCGCATAGTAACTGTCGACCACGGAAGTAGCACTAACAGGCAGCAAGATACGTTTATGGGAAATCTTCGTCTTCATACACACGCAACCTAACTCGGAGCCAACAAAGCCAAAGCCAAAACCCTGAGTTGAGTTGATTGAAACGTTTTCGAGGTTAGTGTTCAGTTGGAGAGAAAGATACTGATAACGGAGATGGGAAGATTCTGGGTTTCACCGTCGTCCTACGAATTCTGGAACCACAACTCGAAGGGAGGATATGCTACTCTCGTAGCACTATGCATCATATTCATCTACCACTTCTCTAAAAATCGTTTCAATTTCTTTACCTCTCGCTTTAGATCTCCCCCTGCGTCTTCATCGTCTTCTTATTCTGATATTACTGTCGCTTCCCGCCCTGAGAATTCTCAATCAAGGTTATCTTTTTATTTTTTCTGTTTTACTTTGTTCAATTGGGGTTTTCTCTTCTAAGTATTTGCCGTTTCTTCGCTCAACTGGGTTGTCTTTGTTATTACTCTATGAATTTGCAGGATAATTTGTTTTTTTTTTTTTTCATTCTTGTTTCATTTTGGGCGTTTTATGTCAATTGGGTTGCTGGTATTCTCTGGTATTTTGGTGATATTTCATGCTCTCTTTTTTTTCTCCATTTTAGTGCCTCTACATGATGATATTTTATGAATATTCAGTTTTGGTGTGTTGAAATTCCGTTCTTGTACAATTTGTAACTATGTATTTTGACCACAGCTTGTTTCCTTGTGATTGTATGACTGATGTTGATGTTTTGTTCACTTCTGCAGAATATCGGAGATTGTATCAGATGCAGATTTGAAATTCTTAATTGACAATTTGGGCGAGAACCTCAATGACGACGAGAAATGGGAAAATGTTGTTGACAAAACGAACAATTTCGTATCGTACAATGTAAAATGCTGCCGGCCTAAGGTTAAGTTGCTTAGACTTGATTTTTTTATTGCAAGTATGGACATTCAAAGGATTCTGAGCTAGCCCTTATTCTCTGGTTTGTAAGAAAGTCGTGTTGAATTCTTAATCCATAATTACTCCTGGTCTTTCAGCTCCAAGTATATTGAGAGTTATCACCACTCTCTATTAGTTAGCTGATAAAAGATTGTTTCCAGTTTTAGCTGTACCTTTATTCACAATTCATCTTTTTCTTCTTACAATTTCAATACTCTTATTGCATTTCTTGTGTTGGAGTCTCTTTTGAACATGTGATTATCATCCAGATCTTGATTTGCTGTCTTAGCAAATTAAAGTAATTGACTTGAGTTGGTCTTTTTTTTTGGTTGCTTGAAGGATGGTCCTTTGAAATACTTGAGTGTCACAGTATTTGAGAATTGCTCCCCTGAGATGTTAAGGGATTTTTACATGGACAATGATTACAGAGTCCAGTGGGACAAGACTATGGTTGGGTATAAGCAGCTGCAGGTGGACAAAACGAATGGAACTGAAATTGGCCTAACTGTAAAGAAATTCCCACTCTTGACACCTAGGGAATATGTATTGGCTTGGAGATTATGGGAGGGGAGAGAGAGAACTTTCTACTGTTTCATCAAGGTAAGTGTGAACAAAATGCATTCTTGAAGCCATGTAATTACTTGTGACACGATATCTATTTGGAAGCCCCATAGATATGTCTTCCTTTATTTGTTCGCGTCTGTAGCATGTAACAGGGTTTATCTTGATAAAATAAGGAGCTATGTTACAATTGGTCATGATTAGGAAATTTAAAATTTGTAACAACAGAAGATATTTTAGTTTGCTTGTAATAATCTGCACACTAAAATCTGCTTTTCATTATTTTTAGAATATTTGAAGCTTTATTTGCTGCATCTACAAGAATTGTTATTGGATTTGATTAAGTAGCTTTTCTGCTGTTATGTTTATAAAAAGGAGTCGACTAGTTCCCACTGTGGACTTGCCTGGTATAATTTGTGAAACAGAAGAATATATGTCAAGTACAAATTGTTATCTTCCTGGCTTTGATGCTCTTTGGGCTTTTTCTGAGGTATTGTTGTTTAATTGATGTATTTTGTTCCAACTTTTTTTTTTGTTTTTTTTTTTATGAACCTGTTTAGGAATGTGAGCATCCTTTGGCACCAAAGCAGAAGAAGTATGTACATGTCACGTATTTCAGATCTGGATGGCGTATCCAGAAAGGCAAGTGTTTCATTTACTTATCTACAAACTTTGGTTTAGCTTTCCTTTTTCTGGTCCTTTTAGGCTTTTATTCTTCTATCTCTGTCTCTCTCATGCTCGCACACATGTAAACATCAGATATCTTGGTAATCCTTATGATTTGGTTCATTTTTTCTTTTATGTAATGGATGGGGGAAGATTTATCTATTCTACTTAAACTTCTCACTTCTATACAATAAGTTCTTCTATAAAAGAAAGCTGTAGTGGATTGCATTATCACTAACCAGGTCTATACTTTTTGTATGGTTGAAATAGTCCAATTAGTTTGATTAAATTACAAGGAACAACTTTGTTATTTCAGTACCCGGTAGAGATGCCTGTGAGATCAAATTGTTTCACCAAGAAGATGCTGGTGTAAATGTGGAGATAGCAAAGCTGGCGTTTGCAAAGGGCATATGGAGTTATGTGTGCAAGATGGATAATGCACTACGCAGATACTCCGTGATCAGGCATCCTCAGACAAGTCCAGCTGTTTCTGCAATCAGCCTTGTTCAAAAGGTCAGGACTTATCAATGTCATCTTCAATGTCAGTGAATATTGATTTCCATAGTCAATCAGATTTGTGGCCTTATTGTTGTGTACATTTTTCAATCAATTTCTTAGCTTTCAGAAACTTGTTCGAGGTGGGCTTGATCTCATGGTTAATATGATAACTAATGACAATTAATTTATGTTTAGTTTTTTGCTTATGTTGTCTGAGTTCGAACACTTTGGAATCACATGTGCCTGTTAATTTAGTAATCTTGTGCAATAATGTATTTTTAACCTTTGATCTACTGCACTGTTAATACACTATCATTATGACATTACAATAACTTAGTGCTAAGAGGGATTTTTTGACTAATTGTGGTTAATTTGCTATGCTAGTTGTAAGAAAGATAATGATGAATTGGAAGTAAAGCGTGGGCTGAATTGTTTATTGATGACCAATTTTGTCCTAAACTAAGTTCATGAGATTATAACTGTTTTATATTCTACTCATGTGCAGGCTGCTTGTGTTTGTGCTAACATTTTCCTGTGCCTGTACCTGTAGATTCCACTTGATTTAGAGACAGTAAGCAGGGCAAGTTCCTCGGAAAGTTCTGCAGTGCATGATGTCCATGGATTATATGCTGGGGAAGCCAAGGTGAAGAAATTAACTAGAAGGCCGTCAAAGAAACTGGTAGCTAAAGGTCTGCTGCTGCTTGGGGGTGTGATCTGCCTGTCACGTGGTCACTCTGCTCTGGGAGCTAAAGTCGCCATGGCATTTATCTTAACCAAGCTGCATAAACGAGGTACCTTAGGCTCAACAGGCCAAACTGGGCAAGCTTTGACTTAAATGGCCTTGTTGTATCCCCAGAACCCAGTTCGATTATCCTATTCACTGGGGGAAAAAGGTTCTGACCTCGTTAGTCTGATCTGACTAGTGAAAGAGGATGGTGAGAAGTTTATATCTCAGATTATGAAAATAATTCGTATGTGTCATAAAACTGTTTTTGGTTTTTTTTTTTTCCAGTGTAAATATGATTAAAGGCAGGCAGTTCTTAATTGATCCAAAGCTGGATGGATAACGGTGAAGTTGCTCCCACTGAAACCTGTACAAGTTTCGAGGTCATATTTAAATACAAATTAATATGTGCATATTGAAAAAGAGTAACACTACTTTCCTCATCCCAAATATATCAATGTTGTATCGCTGTATGTGTGTCGATGTTTATATTTTAGGCCATCAACCATTCAATATCCATTGATTTAGCACTCGTGGTCAGCATAAACCACTCGTTCCCAATAATTAAATTGCAGAGTATGGAAGTTTAGATTGGTATTCTTTCCAATTTTCTATGTCTTACTGCTAATCTTTGGAGGGAAGTAATAATTTATCACTCGAAAATCCATGAACAGATTTCGCTAGGAGGAAACTGAGATTAATTTTTATTTTAATAATGATAAAATAAAAAAGGTGTATTATGGTTCCATATTCAAGTAAAAATTGTCAGCAACAGTAAGCAAACTAATCACCCAATTAACGAAGAAAGTTAAGAAATGAATACCGAGACACGAATACACATACCTAGTTGTCAAAGTTCAGCCCTTCTTTCATTTATGTATTATATTATTACATGAACAGAAGACACAGACACAAAGATACGTAATGTAATGTAGCTGTAGGCATGGGTGCATGTATATACATGTCTTGTCTCTCTCTCTCTCTTTAATGTAACGTCGGGGGCAAAGAACAGTTAAGAAAGCAAGCAAGAAGGCGAGCAAGAAAGTTAAAAAAAGAGCGGAAAAGGTTGTAGGCTTTGGTTCCTCCTTGCCTTTCGCTCCCCATGCAAAAACATGCAGCTTTTTTTTCATATCCTCACCATTTTTAGCTGTACTTACCATTCTTTCTCCAAATTTAGACACCATTCAATTAACCAAAAAAAAAAAACCCCGAAAAAACCCTTCTCATAAAAAAGCAGATAAGGAAAAATGATCTCCATTTTGTTTACGGAGGTTGTTGTTCTTCTTCTTCTGGAACAACTCCTCCTTTGAGTTCTAAATTTTCTTCAAAGTTGATCTCAATTCAAGAATACAAGAAAACAGGCAAAACCCATTTATCATCTTCTTATTGTTTTTTTTTTTAAAAAAACAAAGGGAAAAATTAATTTTGTCGTTCAAGTGAGAATGTGCCATACTCTTGTTGTGGGTTTCTGCATTCTTTATATTGGGATCCTCTCTAATCATGTCCTTTCAAAGACTGAATCCTCAGATGGTATGGACTTTCAGTTTTATCATTTCCATGTCTGTTATACATGTACAGTGTGGCTTTCCACTTATTTTGATCATGCATCGTGAATGTGTTTAATTAACATATTTCATTTGTTCTGAATTTGGTTTGATCGAGTCCGGAAAATGGTAAACTATATACGCCGAATTTTATGGGAGACGAATAATGGCAATTCAGGATACAAATTCAAGGATGTCTTGATTCAAATTTGGCAATTGAGATCATAATTTATTGATTGATAATGGATAAACGATTAGAGGATATAATTCACTTTCCTTTTATCATTTATTGTATGCTTGTTCGCTTCCTACAAAAAATAGCGAAAGAAAACATTCAGTTTTCGATCAACTCTTTATATTCCTTTTTCGCAGTCGACAAATGATTTAAAATATTTATTTTCTTTTGCAAACCGAACAAGAGACCCGAACCTCAACTTTCGTCCAAGGTAAATCTCTGGAAGAACAAAGCATCTAGCTGCTTGATTTGCTCTTGGTTTGATTCAAAATTTCAGAATGTTTCACTTTGATGAAACATTCTGAAATTTTGACTGAAATATAGAGCCATTTCGTTTTGCTATTTTTCAGTACAATGTTGATTGCATACCTATTTGGAATATTGAGGTCTGTTAACGTACCGTTTAGATGTGACTTTCTTATATGTTTTTGCTGGTATAAATTATCAGTACTCGGATGAATTTTTTTTTTCCCAAAAGAAAAACGAAACAATTCAAGATTCTAATATTTGCTAATTCTATTTGGCAGTTTCTGCTCTTAATGTGATGTTTACCAGCTTAAATTCGCCTTCACAGCTGAGTGGTTGGAAAGCAAGTGGTGGCGATCCTTGTGGAGAGTCCTGGAAAGGGATTAAGTGTTCGGGCGCATCTGTAACTGAAATGTGTGTAGCTAATTTTCATTTTCTGTATGTTAGAACTTGTATTTATGTAATTCCACACCGTGGCAAGAGGTTACACAGTTAACTTGTTTAACAGGATATTGTCTTTCCTCTGCTGAAATTTTTGCAGAAAATTATCTGGCACTGGAATCAGTGGACAATTGGGTTACCAGCTAACGAACTTGAAATCTGTCACCTACCTGTAGGGCTTGGCTTCTAAAAGTAGCTTATTTTAATTTTGTGATTTTATTACTGAAAAGACATAACTTAAATAGGAACTGCACTTTTGTCTTTGAACAGCGATGTCAGCTCCAACAACCTCAAGGACAGTATACCGTATCAACTTCCTCCTAATCTCCAACACCTGTAAGTCAGGCAACAATATTTCACACATAAACTGAGAATTCTTTAACATAAGAATAAACAAGACTTGGAAAAAATTTGGATTCTATTTGTCAATCAACTTGTGTTCCCAATATTATGGTTGAATTTTGCCATATCTTGAGATGATGAAGTTCATAACTAGAACTATTATGCATATTCAGCTCCATAAATGATATAACTGATGGTCTGTTCTGTAATGAACTTGGTGATTGCACATTTGTAGATATATGGCATTGCCTTTGTTAAAAATGCTATCTTAATTTGGAATATTGTTTTACTGTGTGAACTCCTTGATTCATCTGATAATGAATCTTTCCTTACATAAGTGATCATTTGGAACTTGAAGCTTCATTAGTAGATTGTTTATGGTACTAAGATGGTGACAGTTCGTTTTGCCGAAAATTTAACTAGATTGACTTCGAATTCAGTCATGCTAATCTTATAGGCTGATGTGCAGGGACCTTTCCAAAAATCAGTTCAGCGGCAGTGTGCCTTATTCAATCTCTCAGATGAGCAAACTCAAGTACCTGTAAGTGTATTACAGAATGTGAGATGAGTAAGAGCTCAGTGTTTGTGTCCAACCAATTTTCTCAATTTGAATAATATATCGCATTATAACATCTCCCTTCATAAATTCATAAAGAAGTTCAGGATATGTTCGGATTTTCTTTTAAAGAAATTTTAGAGTTGTCATTGGCTTTTGTACAAGTCCATCTTGATTTTCTAATTAATGTGCTTACATTCAGGGATCTATCTTCAAACCAATTGACTGGTGATATACCTCACAATTTTGGATCACTAACCGCCTTAAAAAATTTGTAAGCAGTGCCAATATTTTACATTTTTGACCCTTTTTTTGGTGAGTTTTACATATACATATATATATATATATATATAGAGAGAGAGAGAGAGATCTTTTGAGTTATTTGCTACGTATTTTTGAATGTCTTTGTATAGGTACTTGCAAAACAATCAACTCACAGGTTCAATCAATGCCCTTGTCAAACCTCCCCTCGAAGAACTGTAAGTTATCAGTTTAAAATGTAGAACACATACATATTAGCATTCCTTTTCATCTTTTAATTCTTTTGTTTTTAAGTTGGCTTGTTCTTTCAGTTGTATGTTGTGTTTTCAGAATGATGCATCAAAATGTACATCTTCCATGATTATCTTGAGAATTCTATTTTTCCATTTTGGTCACCAAGGAGGCAATGCTTTGCAGTTGTATGCCTGATATGCTGTTTCTTTATCTTTTTTTTTTTTTTTTAATTTTTCACTTTCTAAGTTCTATTTTACAAGATTTTCTTATGAAAGTTGGATAAGGTCCTTATTTTTAAGGGGGCAAGATTATTAAGAATTTGAGAAGTTTCTTCTAATTCGTTCTGATACTTCGGATAGTGCTGGGAGGTGTTGGTTAACAGTTTATGTTCTCATGGTCCATTTGTTACAAATTCTTTAAAATATAAGTTCCATCAACCTGCTGAAGCCAATTAGAAATCTTAAGAAACTGATTCTTGCATCTGCTCAGGAATGTTGAAAACAACAAATTTTCTGGTTGGGTCCCTGACGAGTTGAAGGGCATTGCCAAGTGAGTACATAGTTGAATTTTGCAAGGCTTGAAATTGAGGTTCTTAAGCTTTCTCTCACATGACGATAAAATCTTAATTGTTTTTCTCTCTCTAAAGAACTGGCGGAAATTCTTGGTCATCTGGGCCAGCTCCTCCTCCCCCGCCTGGTACAAAACCTGTTCCTAACAAGAAAGCTTCCTCTCCATCTGAAGAGAACAAGTCGTCGTCTACTGTGAATGTAGTGGTTATAGCGATATCAGCTGTTGGTTCATTGGTAGTAATTGGGATTTTGATTGCTCTATTTTCGAAGAAAAAGTCTTCTCCATCTTCTCATTTTCTTGATGAAGAGAGGGCTAGTCAGCGTAGAGCATTTACTCCCCTTGCATCACAGGAATTATCCCATGGCCTACCCACTGATACCAAAGACTACAAAGGTAATTATTTGTTTTATGGCATTTTCTGGAAGGATATCTTCATTAAAATGATTTTAATGTCTTTATCAGTCTTAATTTCAAGTTATGATGAGGTTCTCTTTGGTCAATCTAATATTGCAAGAAAAACAAAATTTCCAACATATTTAGACTGATCTATACCTTTATGAAGAAAGGTAATCATAAAGACAATATGAATATTTGCTATACATCATGACTGCTGTTACTTCTTATTAAATGTATATCAACCAAGGTTCTGCTTTCAACACATTACAATTGCTTATAAATTTTCAAAGAAGAGATTTTATTAATATTGTTTGAGCACTTGAATCCTTCTATTCTCCAAGCCACTATGGCTAGTGTTGGATTTTTCCCGCTGCACTGTGAGATGTGTTTCATTGGTTAAGATTGCATATTGATTGCCCTTTGCTATCTGGTTTCCCCTTTTTGTCATTCAAGTTTTTCCTTTCATTTCAGCCTTGTAATAATATATGATTATTGTATCATTCTCACATGATGGAACTGATTCGACAATATCTTGGTTACAGAAAATGACTCATTCAATCCGAATGCTGCAGTTGATATAAAGCCTTTGCAGAGAACTACTTCAATTGGTCTGAAGGAAACCCTTTTGTCATTTCTTTTAAGTTTTCATTTCCGTTTCAGGCCTTACAACAATATATGATCATTGTGCAATTCACACATAATGCAACTAATTCAACAATATCTTGGTGACAGAAAGCAATTCTTTCAATTCAAATGCTTCAGATGATATAAAGCCTTTCAGCAGAACTACTTCAATTGGTCCTAAAGCTCCTCTAACTGATGGTGAAAAATCCTACCATGATAATGAGCTGGCAAACCATCTGAAAGCCAGAAGCACCAGCTCTGCTCATGCTGCATCTTTTTCTTTGGGCGAATTGCAGACTGCTACGGCTAATTTTGCAACGGGACGTCTTCTGGGTGAGGGAACTATTGGGCGTGTTTATAGAGCTAAATATCCTGACGGGAAGGTATGCCATCACTGAATACTTTGTATTTGCTTCCTTTTTTTCCTTTTTTTTTTTTCCCTGGGAGTACTTGCTACTAATCTAACCGTTATGCTTGTTTCTTTGCATATTTTTTAATGAGAATATTCATTAAATTATAGGCATGCATTCTAGTAGAGTATTATGAGGATCTTTCAAGTTTTGGGACATATTGGCCACAAAGGGCAACAACAGTTTAATTTTTCAGCTTGTTTGTCTGTAACTTCAGCGTTGTGTTATTTCCTTGTAAGAATATTTACAATAATTACCATTGATCCAAATCTCTATCGTTCAATGGCCAGTCACCTGCTGCAAGATTATTGTTAGTCTTTTTTTCCCAGAGGAAAAAAAATGCATGCATACATTAAAAAGCTACTTTGATTGGATAACATGGGATCAGAGAACCTTATATAAAAGGACTTATTTTCTCAGAGCCTGGTTATCACATTCCTCTTTTCTCCATCAAAACCAGATGCTTTGTTTCTTCCGAAGATACTTATTTTGCTCTCAGTTGTTAGTTGAGATGAAAAGCAGAATTCTGCTGCCGCATTCATCATATATGGCACATGATTGTTACATCTTTAAATTTCATTTTTCTTTGTTTCTTATCTACATGCTTTTCAATGGATCTTTGTGCCTTCTTTTACTAGTAATTTACGATATTTTCACCGATTTGAGCTCAATATTGTTGTTTACCAAATATGGATATACTTTGAAAAGTTGGTGGAGTTTGCATGTTAGTAATCAGATCTACTCTGTTTATCAGGTGTTAGCTGTGAAAAAGATTGATTCTTCTCATTTTCAAGGAGGGAACTCAGAAACTTTTTCAGAAATTGTTGCAAACATCTCAAGGATTCGCCATACAAACATTGCTGAACTTGTTGGTCATTGCACAGAGCAGGGGCATAATATACTAATTTATGATTATTACAGGAATGGCTCACTTCATGAGTTTCTACATTTGTCAGATGACTTTAGCAAACCCCTAACTTGGAACACAAGGATCAGAATTGCTTTGGGCACGGCCCGGGCTGTTGAGTAAGTCAATGCATGCACTATCTAACTTTGAAGTACTTGGTTTGTTGTTTCTGGTCCTTAGTTGAATGAGCATATCAATTTTATGCACATGTTTGCACAACTGCATTGTGATATCAGGATAGTTTCTTCACCATTCTTCCTACGGATGCAATTCACAGTTTTTGCGATTCATAGTTATTTCTAATTTATGAATTTTTAACAACTTTTCCATATTCAGGCATCTCCATGAAGTTTGTTCTCCCTCATTAGTGCACAAGAATATCAAGTCATCTAATATATTGCTTGACCTTGAACTCAATCCTCATCTCTCCGACAATGGCTTGGCAAACTTTCATCAGGTTACTGTTTCTTGAATATAAGATATTTTATGATTTTAAGCATAGTTTGAATTGGAAATGCTATCAAATCTAAATGTGCCAGGCCTGTCTGGGAGGTCATGGTTTTAATTTTATCATGGCTTACATCAATAACAACATATGGTGACTTGTTGATCCGGTGATCTTAATTTCTTCAAACATTTAGTTCATTATATACTAATAGTCATATATGTATGATCAGATAGTTGTATCACTTGATTGAAAAGATTTTTGTTACTTGCTTACTGGCTCACGTACTTTGTAATGGGATCTGAAAAGGATTCATGTATGCAGTAATGTGGTTCTGCTCCTATACGTGTCATAGTTTTGCAATTACAGAAAAATG
Organism: Swietenia macrophylla; assembly: GCA_032401905.1. NCBI lineage: Eukaryota > Viridiplantae > Streptophyta > Magnoliopsida > Sapindales > Meliaceae > Swietenia > Swietenia macrophylla. The sequence continues at coordinate 7,834,551 of CP135565.1, read as the reverse complement.
CCATAAGGCTTATGTTGATATTTCAAATGAACATTGATCTTTGCCTTCTTGTTCCCAACATTATCAAATGTTGTGCTTTTGGCATCATTTTGTTGTTCATCTGAAGATGAAGGTCCTTCCTCCTAAGTCAATTATGCTTACAAAGAAGCATTTTTCTTTTTCTTTTTCTCTCTCAGCATACAAGTCAAAATCTTGGCATTGGATATAATGCTCCAGAATGCACAAGGCCTTCAGCATATACACTGAAGAGCGATGTTTACAGTTTTGGGGTGGTGATGTTGGAGTTATTGACAGGACGGATGCCTTATAACAGGTACTAATTCAACCACTTATTCACAATGCTAGCTTATGCAAAGTGATCATGTAAACTGATCATGCATATCGCTTTGGTTTTTTTTTTTTTTTCAGCAAAAAACCAAAATCCGAGCAATGCCTAGTGCGCTGGGCTGCTCCACAGCTTCATGATTTTGATGCCTTGGCAAAAATGGTGGATCCTGCCCTGCGTGGACTGTACCCGCCCAAGTCTCTCTCTAGATTTGCCGATGTTATTGCCCTCTGTGTACAAGTGAGTATTAACCTCCGCTCAAGAAAGAAAATAGGCTTTTAAGTGCATCAGTTTCTTAATTTCGGTTTGCACATCACACACGTGGCATATATTAATGTAGAAGAAAAAGAGCTCATATCTTCGGATGTGTTCACATGCACCTAGACCTATAACTTGAACTTTCATTTCAGGTTTCCATAGACTTATTTCTGGTCCTCTTTTCTGCTCAGAGTAACTGCAACACAATGTTTCTGCACATGTGTGCCTTCCATTCCTACTTTTATCCGGATTTCCTATTTTCCAGAGTTTTCTTCCTTCATTTTTCCTTGGTTCTAAAGGAAGCATATTTTCTAAATTAAAAAGACTTTTAGTTTTGGAAATCTATACATTCTGAAATTTTGGTGTAAGAACTTAGTGGTCTCAGCATATGTCCAAGTTTGAGAATATTACTGAACATGCTGCCTTTTGGGATTGTTTCGTGACGTTTTCCTTGTCATATATTTGCATCAGCCGGAGCCTGAATTTCGGCCGCCTATGTCAGAAGTGGTTGAGGCATTGGTTCGTTTAGTTCAGCGCTCAAGTATGAACACGAAAGATGATCTCGCAGCTTCTCGACGAACAGAGGACTCTGACTACTAGTGATTGTTCTTCAACGCATTTTGTTTTATTTTCTACATCCCAAAAATTATCAGTTGAAGGAGACACTCAGTCATTTATTTATTTTTATTTTTTTTTCCCTGTATCATTCCCTCCTTCAGAATATACTAAATTCCATTGATAGAATTTCACTGTTAGAAACTATAGAGAAACTTGTAAGTTGCAATATTTCTTTTCTTTTCTCTTTTTCAAATTTTAGTTTCAGATGATATGTCTATGCGTCAGTCTTTGTCCAAGAATGCCAATTTAATTCAACGATCATGGTATGCAAGCATGACCACAAAACAATCCAAGCCATGGCATGACATGAGTGGCGTGGAGGAAAAAGTTTGTCCCTGGGCAAAGAAGCTTGTTGCATGTAATCTTGCAACCTCCATTAATGACAGACATCGATCAGGGAGAGTGTGTACAAATTTTGTGATCCTGAACATCTCAAATCGCATGCAATAGTTCAACCAGAACATACCAATAGAACATTTTTCTTGCTAAACAATATTACAACTCAATGTTCCGTGTCAAATGAACTAAATCCTACTTATTGCACGTATTTTATTCTGTTCTTGTATATAGTAGTAGGTAAGATCTCTTCCCAATGCAAAGAATCTATAACGTATATGACTCGGCACCAACCCCATGATTCTATATTCATTGTAATATATTGTTATCAGTCTATGAATTGGTATGTTAATGCGATTAGTGCTAGCTTCACAACTAATGCCACCTTTTGTCTTCGTAGACAACACTACTACTACAAGTATACATGGACATGTTTTCTTTGTATATAACTTACAAGTTTAAACAATTTGGGGAGATAATTAAGTGAAGAAAAGAATGGATTGTTGATCAATGAAGTGCTTAACTAATTAATCAAAAACCAAGTATTTGCCTACAGCTGTCTCCTTCTGGTGGACCTCTGTAAATGCATTTAAAAATCGCTATTCCTTCAGAATAAGACGAGGAGTTTCCAACATAAGTCGAGTCAACAAGGAATTATTCATGGACCTGGCAGGACCGGATACAGGCTCTAGAATGGAATGGTGTGAAACAGGCAATTTTTTAAGAGAAGACAGCTCCAGTTGAACACTCAAGTTATTCAATTGGTCAGAATTTTCTTTTGTGTTTGCTATTGATTATGTTAATGCGTAGGTGACGAGTAGTCCAACTCTCTATTCAAGCGATTATAGACCAAGAAAGGAAGACGACAGAAACAATAATAATGCGTTGCTGCAGCTGCTGCCGTCTCCAGATTCCTAGTATTGGAGAAGTTACTTTGTTTTTTGAGTAAGTTTTAAAGGAGCCCATCTTTTATCTCGTCCCGGTAGTATAGTTAATATAATTAAATTATTTAATTAATAAAATAAAAAATTTATTTATTAATAATAAATATAAAAAATGAAAACAAAATTTTATAATTTAATTAGGATAATAAAATAAATTTATGAAATATTTTTATTAATTGTATGGCTTATTCAATTGGGTTGATCGGTTCTTTTGATACTTGGGGTGGGGGGGAACCTTGCCAACTGAATATGTGCTGCCTAGAATGTGTACTTAATTATTTAATTAACATAACCAAAGAAGCCCTATAAAACAAGAACGCAGGTAGTTTTCTTTAAGGGTATTAAGAGATAATCCATTCAGATAACAGTAGGAAGAGAAGTAAATTGACTGAGTCTCCTAAAATAATTGGCATAGATTGTGTCAAAAGTGCACTTGTTCACGACATATGGAGGCATACAGTTCTGAACAAACTTCATCAATTGCCTTAAACGATTTAAAACTCATTTTTATTGGTGAAATTAATTAATTAATTCCTAGCAAAATGTCAAGATCGTCTCCTGTTTCATTCCACGTTATTATAATAATAAGATACTAATAATGGAGATTTTCCTCTTCAATTTATTACAATCCCAAATGAAGAGTCATAAATATGTCATTGACTTCAACAGGTGAAAGATGAAGTTGAGGTAAGGAATCGGATGACTAAGCTGTATAAAAGCAGAGTGTTTCGTTTTCCTTTGCACCACAGAGCGTAGTTAACCTATCTGCCACTGGTTCCCAGTTTCAGGTCTCTTCTTCTCTTGTTTGGAAATATCCCATTTCTGACAGGTATTAGCCCGCTTTTATATATGTATCTCAGTTTCCTTCCTTCCTCTTTAATTAGATATCTCATTCTTGTATCACGTACAATGGGTTCTTTGAGAAATAATTTTTTTTTGCTCTAACATAGTTATCTCCGAAACTTCAGTATTGAAAGCAAATTAAGGCCAGAGAGTTGTCTGTCCTCAGTTAGTTCTCTAATCATGGTTTAACATATATATAGACTGTAATATTTTATTTAATGACAATGAACATGATTTCATGCAACAGAGCTGAGAAAGTACAAGGAGTTGTATAAGAGAGGTGTGAAGCCATCTTCGACGTCAGCAGCAGTAGTTCATAAAGAGAAGAATGTGGAAGCTTAAGGTTGCAGATGGAGGAAACGACCCCTATATTTACAGCACAAACAACTTCGTCGGGAGACAAATATGGGAGTTTGATCCTGACGCAGGAAGTCCTGAGGAAAGAGCTGAGATCGAAGCCGCTCGCCAAAATTTCTACGAAAATCGTTTCCAAGTCAAGCCTAGTGCTGATCTCCTCTGGCGAAAGCAGGTACTCAAATTTCTGCAAAGAAAGTCGAGTGAATGTTCATCTTCCATCGTTGAAAATTACGGATTAATTTTAAATAAAATAAAACTTAGATGTTTAGAAATTTCATTGAAATGTTAAGTTGGGTATGAGGGGGTATTGTCATTTTCGAGAGGCCAAAAAGAGTTGCAAGAAACCAAATTGGCATGGGGTCAGGTCTTCCTGCTAGCTTTTCATTTCTATCAATAGACACAAGTCCACCATTTCTCATTCTCAGTCTGACAATCCCAACTCATCACTCTCATTATTTCTCTATTTCCTGAATATCGGTCCATTCTTCTTACATTACCTTGATTTAATTATATACAAGTTAGGTTGGGTTCACCACGACATTTACCTTTAGTTTATACTAATGTTATTAAAATGGGTTCTCTTTTTGTTTGTCGGAAAAAATTCAGTATCTGAGGGAGAAAAATTTCAAGCAAACAATCCCGCAAGTAAAAGTCGAGGATGGGGAGGAGATCACATATGAAACTGCGACAACCGCATTGAGGAGAGCCGTCCATTTCTTCTCAGCCTTGCAAGCCAGTGATGGGCATTGGCCTGCTGAAAATGCTGGTCCATTATTTTTCCTTCCTCCCCTGGTCAGTATGCATTATTATAGCCATCTATTTGTGTCCATTTATTATAAGAAATAAGAAACAGAAAGCTACCTGCCTTAGGCTATGACAAGCATACCATGCATATATACACATGTTAAGGTCGGCTCCTCTTCATTTGACTAATTTGTTTTCAGTATTTTACCATTTAACTAAGTGCATGAGCTAATTGCCGTATCATAATTGTTTGTAACTGAAAATTGCAGGTCATGTGCGTGTACATAACTGGGCATCTCAACACTGTGTTCCCAGCTGAGTATCGTAAGGAAATTCTTCGTTACATTTACTATCATCAGAATGAAGATGGTGGGTGGGGATTACACATTGAGGGCCACAGCACCATGTTTTGCACAGCTCTTAGCTACATTTGCATGCGTATTCTCGGAGAAGGACCTGATGGTGGCCAAGACAACGCTTGTGCTCGAGCTCGGAAATGGATTCTTGACCGGGGTGGTGTAACGCACATTCCCTCCTGGGGAAAGACTTGGCTTTCTGTATGAATATGACAACAGATTCAGTATTGACGATATTTAGGATGGAATATGATTTTTGTCTTAATTATGTGTATTTTTTTTTTCCCCTTTTTTGTAGATACTTGGTGTTTTTGAATGGTCTGGAAGCAACCCAATGCCTCCAGAATTTTGGATCATCCCTTCAATTCTTCCTATGCATCCAGGTTTGACAAAAAAAAAAGGCTTAGATTTACTAGCGAAATCGTAATATCAAGTTGAAACAGGGTTGTCTCCATAATTGCAGCAAAAATGTGGTGCTATTGCCGAATGGTGTACATGCCAATGTCATATTTATATGGCAAGAAGTTTGTAGGACCAATTACACCTCTCATTCTGCAATTAAGAGAAGAACTCTACACTCAACCCTACCACGAAGTTAACTGGAGGAAAGCACGCCATTTATGTGCGAAGGTGAGCGTGCATATATACCAATGTGCATGTTTATGTATAACAGTGTTCTTAAACATTTTTCTTTGAAGACTCAATAATTAATTGGCCATACGAAATTGGTTACTGCAGGAGGATATTTACTATCCCCATCCTTTAATACAAGACTTGATTTGGGACAGTTTGTATGTATTCACGGAGCCTCTTCTTACACGTTGGCCTTTCAACAAGTTGATCAGAGAGAGGGCTCTTCAAGTAACAATGAAGCACATTCATTACGAAGACGAGAACAGTCGATACATCACAATTGGATGTGTGGAAAAGGTACACATACTAAGATTATCGTAATTAATTTGATGAACTAAAACGTAGAAATGAACAAATTATGTACTTCACATAAGCTTTATATGTATATATTAATACTCTGAATTCTCTTAATTATGATATTTGAACTGTAAATATAGGTGCTATGCATGCTTGCTTGTTGGGTTGAAGATCCCAATGGAGATTATTTCAAGAAGCATCTTGCAAGGATTGCAGACTACTTGTGGGTTGCTGAAGATGGAATGAAGATGCAGGTTTGTAATATTGAACTATTAACATGCCTGCGCACGCGCGGCCACAGATATATATATATATATATATATATATATATATATATATGCATGTAACCTACCCGTGCATTGATTTTTATGCTAGTTAATTCACTTTATATAAAAATGGCATTGTCATGCAGAGTTTCGGGAGCCAAGAGTGGGATACTGGTTTTGCCATTCAAGCATTGCTTGCTTGTAATCTCGTTGATGAAATTGGACCTGTACTTAAGAGAGGACATGAATTCATCAAAGCATCTCAGGTACAAGCTTTAATTAATTCATTAAAGCATCTATTCTCAAGAATATCATCAATGGTTTCCTTTATTTAATTCGTTTATAATTTTTTTTCCACCACTTAAAATCAAATCCGAAAGGTCAAGGACAATCCTTCCGGTGACTTTAAGGGAATGCACCGTCATATTTCAAAAGGATCTTGGACATTTTCTGATCAAGATCATGGATGGCAAGTTTCTGATTGCACTGCTGAAGGTTTGAAGGTAAACTAGTAAATCTGTTCTAGCAAATGAGGAAGGTTAATTAATTAATTCTGCACTTAACCCTTCAAATTAAAGCTTTGTCTCTCACCGTACTGTCTTTCATTTTGCAGTGTTGCCTGCTTTTTTCGATGATGCCGCCAGAAATTGTTGGCCAGAAGATGGAACCTGAGCGGCTATATGATGCTGTCAATATCTTACTTTCGCTACAGGTCAGTATAAGTTTTCGGGAACACTTCAATTTTTCTCCTTTCCTAGTGCTTCCGAAACTATGTCTCAGCTCATATTAGATCAATAACTTCCGTATTTGACCTATATTGCAGAGTAAAAATGGAGGTTTAGCAGCCTGGGAGCCAGCTGGAGCTCACGAATGGTTGGAAGTAAGGACTTGAACATGATATTGGCCTTACCCACCTACCATGGATTTACACTCAATCGTCATATATTAATTAATGATAGTTCTTTCTCCATTTATGATTCAGATGCTCAACCCCACAGAATTTTTTGCGGACATTGTCATTGAACATGAGTACGTTGAGTGCACTGCATCGGCTATCCATGCCTTAGTTCTTTTTAAGAAGATACATCCAGGACATAGAAAGAAAGAAATTGAAAATTTCTTAGCACAGGCTGTTCGTTACTTGGAAATCGTACAATTGCCCGATGGTTCATGGTACGGAAACTGGGGAGTTTGCTTCACATATGGTACTTGGTTTGCACTTGGAGGGCTAGCAGCTATTGGCAGAACTTACAACGGTAGTCTAACCATGCGCAAAGGTGTCGAGTTTCTTCTCAAATCACAGAAAGATGACGGTGGATGGGGAGAGAGCTATCGTTCATGTCCAGAGAAGGTAATAATTGTACATGTCTATCAATTAATCAATGAGAAATTTAATGTCCAACAACTGGTAACGACCAATTAATTATCTCTGCTACAGAAATATATACCACTAGAAGGAAACCGATCGAATTTGGTGCATACTGCCTGGGCTATGATGGGTCTAATACATGCTGGACAGGTCAGTTTATAGACAGGTTAACATTAACTGGGCTTATGTATTAATATTTTCATAATTCCAAGCTAATATACATCCAATTTTTTGCTTTATTAATTAGGCTGAAAGAGATCCAACTCCTCTTCACCGAGCAGCCAAGTTGTTGATCAATTCTCAACTGGAAGATGGTGATTTCCCCCAAGAGGTACACCTTAATTAGAGAAAGTCAACCAACATTAATCTCAAATTACTGTCTTACTAGTATTTGCTAATGCAGGAAATCACTGGAGTGTTCATGAAGAACTGCATGTTACATTACGCAGCTTACAGGAATATTTACCCGCTGTGGGCTCTTGCTGAATACCGCAGGAGGGTTCCATTGCCTTCCATCACCACTGTTTAAATCAAGAAGAAGAAGCATATAGCTCCATCATCAACACCGAAGGAATCAATCACAAAGCAACCTGTTAACTTATCAATACCATTTATTCTTTGTAATGGCTATTAATTTAATTATGTTTAAATGTGGATAAATGTTCCACTTCAGTGAATTTGTAATCAAGTGCAAGTAAAGTAATTAATACGAAATCATGCAATTCAATTTGTTTCAGCAGGTTAGTTGTTTACTTCGATCGAATTTGTGATTTGGGATTGTTTTTATAATTATATTTCCCCCTAACTACAAGACAACAAAGTGATCTTTGAAAGTGACCATGGAGAAAGTAACAAGAAGGGGTACCAAAGCAAGAAACTATTAATTGATGGAAAATTATTCCAATGGTCATTGAATGAATGAACATTTATAATTATAAATTTACAGAATTTTAAGTCATATATATACCATGAGAAATTAGGTACTATTCCTTAGTCACACTACTGTAAATGATTATAAAGTGAAATAAAATAATATAAAATTTGCTTGCATATGCAATATACTCGCGAGGATAATTATCAAGATAAAAATCGATATAAAATTTAATGCAAAAATATGAAGATATACATGAATAAAACGAAACAAAGTAATAAATTTTTAAAAAATTTAATAATTTATTTATATATCTTAAATAATGTGATATTTATTGTGTAGATAAAATTGGGAGATAATCAAATTCTCGTTTGGATTGATAGTTTAATATACGATAATATAATAAAATAAATAAATTTTGATATGTTTATGATTTAAAAAACTTTTCAAAGGTTAAGTTCACAGCATAATGTCATAATTCATGGAAAAAATAATTTTATTTATTAAATTATTTATATATTTTTTATAATAAAATTTTAAAATATCTAATATTATTTGTATTTACAACAAGAATTAATTGACAGATTAATAATAAAGAATTTTTGGACAACAAGATTTTGACCCCTTTTTTTAACTCATGATATTACTATTGGCGAAAATAAGAAAATAGTGTAAAATTTTTATTATATCATATATCAGTGTTTATTATTGTACGTATTTTATTTAATAGTATTTTATTTTTAGTATAATTTATTGCTTATTCTTAACAATATATAAAAATATATCTTATTTACTTAATTTCAATTCTCAAATATTGTTGGTTTCAATACTTAAACCACCTATTCATTGAATGGAAAAAAAAAAAATCTAAATGAAGATATCATAGATCTTATTTTTTTTCTAATTTAATTTACTCACTCAACCAGCCGATCTTATCCCCTTGCTTTATGCTACAAGTTGAGTTGAGTTGGCCATGGATGTGGGCTGGCTTAGCTTGTACTTGTAGTGAAAATGAACATAGGATCGAATAATATGCTGTGTGCATGGCTCACGATGACTTCAAATTCTTGAAAGATACCTAATTTTGTTGAATCGGGAAAAAAAAAATCCTATAATATGGCTTTTAGTGAAGCATAGCCTTCATTTTTGCCTATATAAATTCTTGCATACTCATTGGGTAGATCACCAGGAAACAAGACTAGCTCTCCTTCTAAAGCACTGAGCAAGAAAGTCCAGCAGAAAAAATGGAGCTCTTCTTCCTTTGTGGCTTAATCCTCTTTACTCTCTTCATTTCTGCATCTATTGCTTACCTCTTCTACAACAAATCCAAATTTTCCTACCCTAATCTTCCCCCAGGGAAGATGGGTTTGCCATACATAGGCGAGAGTCTTGAATTTCTCAACACTGGCCGAAAGGGTTGTCCTGAAAAGTTCATATTCGATAGAATAGCCAAATACTCTTCTCAAGTCTTCAAGACTTCGATTCTGGCTGAACCCATCGTGGTTATTTGTGGCGCTGCTGGGAACAAGTTCTTGTTCTCCAACGAAAACAAGCTTGTTCAAGCGTGGTGGCCAGACTCAGTAAATAAGATCTTTCCTTCGTCTACACAAACATCTTCCAAAGAAGAAGCCAAGAAGATGAGAAAGATGTTGCCTAACTTTCTCAAGCCAGAAGCCTTGATGAGATATATCGGCATGATGGATTCTATTGCACAAAGGCATTTTGAGTCCGGTTGGGAAGGAAAACATGAAGTATCAGTGTTTCCACTCGCAAAACGATACACGTTTTGGGTTGCTTGCAAAGTGTTCATGAGCGTAGAGGATCCTGAGCATGTCGCCAAGTTTGCTGATCCTTTCAATGCTTTGGCTTCTGGGATCATTTCTATTCCTATAGATTTGCCAGGAACTCCATTCAATCGCGCTATCAAGGCCTCAAATGTGATAAGAGAAGAGTTGAAAAATATCATCAAACAAAGGAAGATCGATCTTGCAGAAAACAAAGCTCCTCCAACTCAAGATATACTGTCACATATGTTGCTAGCAACTGATGAGAATGGACAGCACATGAATGAACTGGACATAGCCGATAAGATTCTTGGTTTGTTGATCGGTGGCCATGACACTGCTAGTGCTGCCATTACCTTCATTGTCAAGTACCTCTCTGAGCTTCCTCACATCTACAATGAAGTCTTTAAGGGTAATTTCAATTTCCTTTCACTTTTCTTTCCACCTAAATTCTCCGTAAATCAAGAAACGGTCTCAACAAATTTCGAAAAATCAGTTTTCTTTCAAAGAAAATAACTTAACGATTTTAATATGATGATCTGATCTTAGTTTTCTTAACATGTATGCTGTCTTCAACATACCAGCAAATATGCTTCCCAGTATCTGCATGTCTGCTTCTTCCATCTTCTATTTATTTGCTATGTCCTTCTCTGAATTCTGTCTTCGACCAAAAATGGAACTGCATTTTTTATCGGCATGGCTTTCTCTCATCATATGAGTGTGACAGCTACCCGTAGGCGTGTCTCTATTGTGATAATATCATACATGGTCTTCACATGAATTTCACTCCCCAACCAAACTTATAACTGTGTTCGGATAAAGTTGACCTACGTAGGCGCTCCCACAAATTTTATATTTTCTTTTGTTTTCATCGGTAGGGATTCGGTATTTTGGCATATATTAATAAAATATTAACACGAAGATTATCATATTGTCTGTATAATCGCAGATTTTGTTGTATTAACCGTCAGCAGATCGAGTTACTCATGCATTAATCTTCTTGTGTGTGTCAAACAGAACAAATGGAGATCGCAAACTCGAAAAGGCCTGGGGAGTTGCTGAACTGGGAGGACATTCAGAAGATGAAGTATTCATGGAATGTTGCGTGTGAAGTGATGAGACTTGCTCCTCCACTTCAGGGTTCTTTCAGGGAAGCTCTCAATGACTTCACGCTTTCTGGTTTCTCCATTCCCAAAGGCTGGAAGGTCACTGAATTGTGTTATACATAGAGATATTTGTGATTTTTTTCACCATTTCTAATTATTAACTACATGCTTTTCAAATTCTGCAGTTATACTGGAGTGCAAATTCAACACACAGAAATCCCGACTGCTTCCCAGAACCTGAGAAATTCGATCCGAGTAGATTTGAAGGCAACGGACCGGCACCTTACACATTTGTTCCATTCGGAGGAGGGCCAAGAATGTGCCCTGGGAAAGAGTATGCACGTCTGGAAATACTTGTGTTCATGCACAATGTGATCAAAAGGTTCAACTGGCAGAAAGTATTGCCCGATGAGAAAATCATAGTCGATCCGATGCCCATTCCGGCGAAAGGCCTTCCCGTCCGCCTCGCTCCTCACGAAGCGTAACCCATGTCCGAACTATCTTCTTTATCTTTATGCTTGATTTCACATGTAAGAGTGAGTGTTATACATTAAAATAAAGTAGCAATTAAGTTTGTTCGTCATTAATGGTTTATGTAGCAGGGTAACAAGGCAAGGCTGCTGCTCAGAGTCAGTGATTTCTTTCAGTACTTGTATTTTTTTTTTCTCTTAATACACTGTATTCATTTGGATGCAGAAGTTCAGTTGCCGTGATACATTCAAATAATTAATTAAACGAAAATAACCCAGAGTTTGAGTTTGAGTGCAAGTTTCTGTAAACATATGTGTATGGATGGAACGTAGGAAAAGGCAATCTCACTGATAACACGAATCCCAAATTTATTATACATGTAGCTAGCTACCTACCTACCCCGGTTTCTAGACTGAGGTAGGTCAATTGCTCCAACAAACTCTGCAAAATGAACACAAACCCAACTAGCAAATATGTCATTAACACCCTTCCAGAATTAGTAACATGTTTGCACACTGGGTTTGGGCCATACTCTGAAAATATGTAACGTTACTGGATCCCCTCTAAAAATGGATTAACCCTTGCTTGCTTTGTGTCTGGTTTCCATTCTTTAGTGCTGGCTGTTGGTCAGAAAGTGGATCCTGCGCGTTTGTCTGATTCTGTCAGGCCTCATTCCCCTCTGGGTTTTGCCTCTCCCTGTTCTTGAGATCAAATGTGTAAGTAAGCTCCATCATTTAATTCGAGTTTGTGGTCGGGCGCAGGGGAAGTCCTGCTTGGTCAGGTGGAATTTTCCTACGAGCTTGGGCGTGTGATTGGAGAGACATGTGACAAAAGAAGGGCGAATTATTAAGTGAAAAATACAAACGCTGCGTTTGGACTACTAGGTGAAAATTCACCACGCAATCTCTGATTCAAGCGCTGAAATCGTCGTTCGTCGTCATCGTTCGGACCTGAGATCGCTATTGCTTCCGATTGTGCTTTCCCTGCTTTCCCCAATTATATGCAAGGTAGGTTTGACTTATGAACTTTCTGTTACCCTACTAATGCTTGCTCTGTCGAGTATCAATATTAGAGTTTCTTAAGTCTTTCGACCTGTTAGTCTCTGCGTCCTAGTCTCTTAAGAGTTTTTTTTTTCCTGTTTGTTTAGGGTTCTGTGGGCTGGTGCAGATTTTGTGGTTTATTGCTTAATTATTGAGAAATTTGTGCATTGCACTGCCTGTGAAAGAGAATCAAAAAAAAAAAAAAAAAGCTTCAATGTATTCTTTCACTTTGTTACCAAAATCGATGCAATTTTTATTATTTCTTCTAAATTGTAGTTAATTTGACATAATTGTTTGCGAAAATGTATAGGTAGCCGTACATTTCAGATTTTGTATTGTTATTTTTGTACATCACTAAGTAGTAGTATAGTATGAATGTATAGGCACATATGTCAGCGGACCAGGTTCCTAATCAAGGAGGACTATCCCATCAGAATGGGAATGAACTGCCACCTGGTCAAATGCAAAATTTAGTTGGTGGTGTTGCTACGGCTGCTGCTGCTGCTGGTAACGCTTTGGTGGGGTTACTCAGCAGCATAATATGATCAATGTTATGGACCCTGGCTTGCTCAGGGCACGGGGTTATGTGCGTGATAAGATGTAAGTCAAGTTGTTCATTCTTTCTTTGTTATTGTTACAGTGACATTTTAGATTCGTTGCCTGTGGAAATGAGGACTGAGGGCTTTATGGGACTTAAATATACATGATCTAGATTGGGAATGGTATCCGTGTTCTTTAATTCACCTTGAGTATAGTTGAATGTCTGATTGGAGTTTATAGTCTTACACTCATGCTTTTCCTGGTTTTGTGTCTCTGTGTTCACATCTTCTGTAGATAGTTCAAAGACTGCTGTTAGTGGAGGCAACACCATAGCACCTACAAATGTCATCCAGAGTAATTGCTTCAGTGGATCTGATGGTAATAGTATTCTCACAATGCGTTCATTGGTGCGGAACTTTGCTTTTCTGACAGTAGCAGTGACGATTCTTAGATTAATCACGCAACACTGTGTCTTACATGAAACTGGAATCCTCCAACAACCTTGGTGGGTTTCCAGATTCAACCATGGCATTTCACATTGACCGTGAAAGGTTTGATTTTACCAACAAAATGGGATATATATATATATATATATATATAATTAACAATTATTTAACATGTTATAGTAATTAATTAGTGTCACATCATTACAGAATATAAAATTTGTTTCCACTTCTTAAACTTAGCATCACTAATACTATTTAAAGATTCTAAATTTATATTTCAAATATATGGCATCAATCAATAATTGTCATACTATACGAGCTATTTAAGTTTATTAAATTACAATTATATTGTCACAATCTTTAGAGGCCTTTAGGCCCAAAGGGAACACTTCAATTTTTTATTTTTTAATTTGGTTTTCTTTGCAGGAGCAGCTTGATCATTGAGACTGATTATTTATGAACAGTTAGGAAACTGAGACTGCAGCTGGCCGCGTTGTGAGGAAGGAAGCCGAGGCCAACCGTAAGCAATTCTGCGATGGAGCTTTGGTATTTGGTCTATATTGATGATATTCTCAGAGTACTGGATTTGTGCATGAAAACCCGCATCTCCATTCGAGCACACTCCTTCCCTTCATATCCTGAAGCTGAAGGATCGAGATTTTCTCTTCCTGGAGGGAACAACATGCATCCTGAAATCTTATGCCTGGAATTTGCATCCCCATAATACTGCAGACATCGCAAAAATTCTTTCTTAAGCAAGAATATTACTCAAGAGGACATGTTCTCAGATGTGATTGTTAGCAATTTACCTTCCAAGCATTTGGAATATTGGAGCCATCGATGGTTTCTACAAAAGCTCCTTCAACTGGTACTTGGGCCCCTTGAATCTGAAACCCTACAAGGACAGTGCATACATGAGACTAATTTCAGATTAACCAGAACCATTCAACAATAAACAATAAGAAAGTTACCTCCGGAGAGGTGGTAAGTGGGGAGAGGGGGAGGGAGAGAAGCATTTGAACATTTGGGAATGAAGAAGAGGGACACAAGTGAAAGAGAGATAAACAGCAAGAAAAGGGAGAAACCACATAAGAAGAACAACTCCATCTTTCTTTCTGATTAATTTGAGAACATTATGGCAAGAGCTAAAGAATATATACATATATATATATGGTTGATTTTACAGTTCTGAGTATAACTAAAGCCTTAAATTATACAATAGGGTTTTGTAGTGTTGAGTCAATGAAGTCGGGCATTATTTAATTATGGTGGGTTTCGGATTACAAAACCAATATTTGTCACAACTCGTGATAAAATATTAAGAGCTAATGGGCATTTCCATTGTTTAATATGTGCAATTCAAGAGTTATGGCTGTGGGGAATTAATTAAGCCTGCATATATAGATGGTCATCAAAACACAATTTCCATGTGATGTTATCATCTTCCGAATATTGGCAAAAGATACTGTACACTTAAAACTAGATTCTTTCTTAATTTCTATTACTTCATAATTTCTTGCAAGCTCTACTGTTGCATAGGTTAGGAAGCACATGGGCCTGCTCAACACAATTTCATTTGACGATGACATGAATCAGTGATCTCCCATTCCCGGAACAATGTCAGCTCCATTGGTCTCAACCACGATAAGGCTGAGGCTTGACCGCTTGAGTCTCGGCTTTAAGATTGAAGCATTGGACTCGTGGGCCGGCCATCTTACCAATTCCAGGTATCATCAATATTTCGACAAAATCACTATTATCAAATTGACTTGTAATAATTGTTGAGATTCACGTTGAATTGGTCTTAAGTATTCGTGTCATCTGTGTTATGGTGGAAACATTTGAACATCAACCTTGTACAACACTTGTTGAGTGTCATTTTTCACCACTCAAATAAATATCATTTAAATCATCTCCCAGATGGTCAAGATTTCCCAGGTCATGCTCCTACAGCCAGGATTTCTAATGGAAAACCCATTCCTGTGCTTGTTGCCAGTTTCCTAGGCATCAAAGACACCGTCCTTCCCTATCTACGCTCCTTCCGTACTGGAGTTTGTTTCGCAGGTGTTCGGATGATCAGAACATGGATGCTCATGCATATAATCAAAAGCTTAGAGAGCTGTTAACTCAATTACAGGGATCACTTCCCGAAACCAGAATTCAATGTGGAGATGTCTATAAGCCCTTACTAGACATGGCCACAAAAATAGGGTCAGCTAAACTGCCCAGACGTTTGCTGGTTTCTGTAATTGGTAAGATGAGTTCATGAACTAGTTGCCACACACAATAGCAAACAGATTCAAATCATCCCAGCAACCACTAGTGTGTTGATTCTGTGTGCAAAGCATGCTCGACTACATTTTGTGTGTATGACTCTGCAGTTGTATGATTACCTTGTATAAACATCCTCCACCTTCCCACAAAAAATTCGCATTACATTGGTGAATTCATACAGTTTTCTGTCTCATTAGTGTAATGCAACCAAGCCAATCAAATAGCAATAACAATAACAATAACAGTTTAAAGCAGTGCAATTTAGAATAATATTAGTTGTGTGGCAGGTTCACAGTCACAGACAGAGGGTGCTACAGGACCGGGTTTGTGGAAGAAGCTGGCTAATGTAACCTAAATAGTCCAAAGTGTGAGTCGGATTTCCAGTTTCTATTTTGGGACTGCATCCACCCAAGTCAATCAGTCTACCAGTATATCACCAAATACCTAGGAAGCAAGATTTCTCCCCAGTTATCATATTTGCATTGCCTCTAATATGTTCAATTAAAATGATGAATATTCCCCAATCTTCCAGTCAGCATAGGATACTAAGAAATTCTACCTTAATAGTTCTATGTCCAGCTATCAAGTAACAAGAAATTAATCTGACTAGTGCAGAATTTTAGATCAATCAAATATACCTTCAGTTTTCCATTATATTCTGCTGCAGTGCCGCCTAAAGCAAATTTTATAATAAGTCTTTTTCAGAGTTACAAAACCACTGTGGGAGATATTGAATCAACAATGATAGTGGAACATCTAATAAATTTGTGATAGTAACCAAGCGTTGGACAAGAGCTCCTATTGATTTTAAAACTATTTGATTTTGTAAATATAGCATAACAAAGAAAAAGAAACCAACATGGAATATTGGAACGTTGACTGAATATAATATTGTATCGAAACAAAGGAAGACAATTGTTTTCCCTTTATATTACAGAGTTTCTTTAGTCCCCCACCTTCAAATAAAGGATGCAACAACGGCACTGAACAAATACAAATTCCTAGTACATGGTCACATGCTATTAGACTACAATCATACATCACAAGAAAGAAAAAGAAAAAGAAAAATTGTCAACCAACACTGAACTACATATACAGAAGTTCTTACCTTTCACTTCTTGCTCCCAGCCAGAGCACCAGTTCCCTGAAACAGGTAATCAATCCGACCATCAACATCATCCACGTTGTACTTGATAAGTCTTTCTGAGTGCTTATCAGGACCAGTCTGTAATCTCCCAATGAAGTTTCCATAAGCTGGCAGCAAAATTTTGGTCACAGATATCTTTAATTCCTCTCTAAGCTGCTCATCGAAAACAATCCACGTGGATTGAGTTTTACATATATCTTCAAAGTACGAATTAAACAACTTGAGCTTCTCCTTCATAGATCTTGAAGCAGCAGCCCCTTTGAGAGCAGAAGGACTATTGTCTATCTTCAAAACACCTAAAACCTTATCCCATGAACTCCTCTGATAATTGGTATGATATTGCCGAACTTTGGCGTTGTGTTTTCTAATCCAATCATCACCCAAAAGTGAACCCAATTCACTATCATTCACTTTTTGAACAATGTACCTGCCATTATTCATCATAAAAACAGAGCACAAAGCAGGGTCCCTATAAATCTTAGATTTGAGTTCCAAATTACTCTCCAATAACTCCATGATCCAAGCCATCTGAACCAATAATGAGGAAGATGAATCCTTCTCAAAAACTTGCTCAAGTGTCTGTCTAGACCGGCAAGCAGCACGAAGATAATTCATCACATAACGAGTAATGGGATGAACCCCACCTCCAGGAACAGCACCTTTTGCAGGGTCCCGCCGTATCAAATTCTCTAATTCCATAAAAATTCCTCTTATTGCATCCTCCAATCTTGTCCATATAGTCACGGCTGCATTTCTAAGTAACAAACAATACTGATCAGAAAAAATTGTCTCAATTTCAGGCATCAAATCTCTCAACGCCTCAAACACATCAAGAACCTTAAATAATCTTTCTGGCGATCGGCCCCCAGTGGCGATTGCAGCAGCAAAGTTCAGTAACTGAATCGTTGAGCCACGACAAACTTCCATAAACGACAAGTCAGCAGCTGATGAGAATCCAAAAAAGACGCGATCACATAACCGTCTCTCACTTGGAAACAAAATTCTTAAAGCAACATTAGCGGCTTTGACCCAACGATCAATTTGTTCTTCAACTTCTAGCCAAGGCATTTTTTGTACTTCGTCAATGCTTAGCTTTTGTAAGCCAAATCTACGCATGCTTTCTTCTAGAAACTCTCGCCGGCAACTACTGTAAACATGCGAGCATTCTTTTCCAAATCCTGCGCTCACCATACGTTTCGCTATCTCGTTTAAATCGTTAATTGTGACGGAAGGGAGGGCGTCGATTGTTATATCGTAATCGTTGACTGGTTGAGCGACGGGGATCTCCTGGTTTTTGCCGTTGCCGATCACTCCTTCCTCATCCTCATCTTCCGAGTCACAGGATAAGTTCCCAGTTGACTCAGTAAACTCAAACGACTCGCCACCCCGTTCCATCAAAGATCTGAACTCGTCTGCGAGTCTAAACATGGCCTGTTGCAACAAGTCCTCGGCGCGTACTAAGCAGGCGCTAATAGACTTATCTCCGGCCATTGGACTCCAGTCTTTGATGGTGGAGATTAATTCATCGATGGAGTCGATGAAGGCCGAGGAATGGGCTGAGTCGGCCCAGATGGGACTGTCGGAAACCACGTGTTGGGAGATCCGACGGTCAAGCGACTTGAGGGAGTGATCAAGAGGGGCACAGGATCGAGGATCGTCATCCGTCAATTTCTCGCGAGAAAAACGGCCGTCGAAGTTGGAGAAAATTTGAAGGATATCATCGGCCGTGGTGTCGTCGTTGTGGCCAAGAGTTCTAGCAATGTGTCGAGCCACCGCAAGTAGCTTCTCTTCGCCGTTCTCGGCCATATCACTAAGTTTGTAATGAGCCAGTCACAAGCAAGTAGTTGCTGCTTAGCTTAGCTTAGCTTAGTTTAGCATAGTTAAGTTTGTTTGATTGTTGCTCCTCGTTGGTTTGTTGGTTATTATTAGGGCTTTGAAATCGAGGAAAGAAGCGGAGGAGGAGGAGCAATGGAAGGGAAAGAAATGAAACAAGATTAAGGAGGAAGGAGTGAAAGCGACATGACGAACAAGTCCTCGGGAAACGCGGTTTCATTGAATAAAGGAAAGCGACGGCAACCAACCAACGACGTGGAGAGAGAAGTAAAGAGGCAGAGAGCGAGAGAGAGAAACTTTGTAATTTTGTTTTGAGAAGTGGGCGAGGAGGTTGGTCTGGTCCACCCAAATAAGACTGGATAAAAGGGGGTCCTACCCATTAATCAACTCATTCAATTATTATTTTAACATTTATCCAAACTGAATGAGCTCTTCTTAAAGACTAGTCTTCTTCTTCTTCTTCTTCTTCTTTTAATTTTTATTGGCTGTTATAGGTTTCAGGTAAGATTGAACCTCAACAGCCACCAAAAATAGAAGATGGTATGGTATGGTATGGTATGGTATGGTTCCAATTTATTGGACAAGATAGAGATAAGATCCAACATAGGATATTACCATTCATTCAATCTAAAAGATATTGATCAGAATCGAACTAGACTTTGTTTAGTTGTCTGGCTATAACCACCATATTTGAATTGGGTGGTTGATTGAGGTTGCCAGCTCGCAGATTGGTTTGTATTTCGTTAACCTTTTAGTTCTTCATGTAACTACTACTACTACTCCCTATTACAGAGCTTAAGTTAAGCACTAAGACAAGCTTATAATTAGCACGCCCAAATTGAAGCTAATGCGTATCATCAAGTCATTGTCGCATAATGGTTGCAAGTGATTACATCTTCTCTCATTCTCATTCCAAAATCGACCAATTCAGGATCCCAAAACATCTCCGCAATTTCGAGCAAGCTAAAAAAAAAAACCATTTACAGTGTCAAATTCCAAGTTTAAAGGGCCTTAAACAACCTTCCTAACAGACACAACCTCAAAAGTGATTAAAAATTACAGTGTGCTCCATTTTCTTCTTCGTTATTATGAATGTAATGTAATGGCTATCTCCTACTGGAGGACAACTACAAATTACAGAGAGAAGCAAGGCTCAAGATTTGAATGTACACTGCAGCCCCATTTCAACTGCCATCATTTGCATATCCACTCGTCTCCTCTGCCACCTTTGCCCACACATTTGCAATTTTCTCAGCATAGCCTACCTGTTCAAATAAGATGCAACGAAAAATATCATGAAGCATATAGGTTGGTATTCAAAGAGAGTCAATTGTATGTAAGAAATCGTTCTGGGTTTTGCCGACTCAGGACACACAATATTGAATTTACGATGTTCCAGTCAAAAATAATATTTGGTGGTTCATGGGTTGGAGTAACAGAGTCAACTTCACAGAATAGCTCACCCTAAGCAAAGCCCAGCCCCCAAGCTGACAAGTGGAAACTTCAGATCATATTTCAAAATGCAATATTCTACTTCACTTTGATCACTTCATTCACATCCTAACAAGGAGTCAAAGAGTTGTGCAGTGTAGCCTAACATCTGTGAGACACATTACCCACGTATTTTGGATTCGCATTTCCTAAAACACCAATGACATTGTTTTTAAAATGTCCATATGATGCAACTTTTTATGATAATGGAAAAACATTTGAAGGAAATTGTGATGGGATACATTTTAAAAGAAACGCTTGAATTAGCACAAAGATTCTTACTTAGCACAGTGATCAGACTGTACAACTCAGATGAACCCATGCAAGATAGAAAAAGGAAAGAATAGTTCCACATGCAGATTGAAGGAAAGCAAACATTGTAGCTGGAAACATACTACATAGAGATGAACTAGAAAAACCAACCATACCTGATTAACTACAAACCCCTTCAGCATTTTCAAGAAGTCAGCACGCCTTTCACAGTCAAGCCTTTCAAGTTCAGTCCTATTATTCTCCTGTAAATCGTGCAAAAACAATGGGGTTCAAACAATTGCTCCATTATCACTCATAATCATGTAACAATCAAAATGCAAAAGCAAATGAACAAAAGAATTCGTGTGACACCCATTTTTTCCATTTTTTTTTTTTTTTAAAAAAAAGAGCACCAGAATAAGAAAAGAAATTTCTGGACAAAAAAATAATAATAATAATAAGGCCTTCTCTTTGCACTACTTGCCTCTCCATCATTGTCCTTTGAAGATGTCAAATCATTTCTAGACACCTCTCTATATAAAAGATTGTTTGATCCAGGATGCCACAAAGTCAATACCACATTAACAATTGTTTGATCCAGGATGCCTAATAGTCAATATTCAACAATCATAATGAGATGAAACCAAAGCCAAGTAACTAAAGTGCAAACCCATTCCCGATCATGCAAATAAAGTCATTTGCTCAATCATATTAAACAGAACCTGCAACTCTCTATCCAGTCACCACCAAATCAGAACCTCCAACTCATCCCAGAGTATAATGTAGATTTCTACAAAAGATATATCTCATGGAACATCAAAACTTGAGAGTCCAGGAAAGCAGATGTGTACACTTAAAAAATAAATGCAGCTCTCTAAGGTCGGCTAAACAAGCTGAAAATAGACTCATCAGATTTTAAATTCCAGATTAACAATGTTAATGTATAGTAGGTCATATCAGAAAAGTAGGAGTGAAAAACAACGACAAAAAAAATGAAGCATACGAATCTCATAATACAACCACAATGATCATACTGGATCAATCACCCTCATCAAAGGAGAAATTGCAGAAGAAATCAGATTGGACCAGAGAAAAATAAATAAAGCGGCGTAACCACTTCACAAGCATCATAATATGGATTGTCATGAAGACAATAAACACCCATCACATTAAAAAGGAAATTCTATAAGACGAAATTAAGCAACTGTCTGGTAGAAAAAATAGAAGTTGGTCATGGGTAAACAAGTCCATAAAAGAACATGTCTGATGGGGACGGTCAGAATCATAGGAGCCAATATGTCCATAAAAGTTAAAGATATCATAAAATAGAGTAGTGCAGGATAATGGTATTCACAAAACAATTGCTGAACCAGTAAGGAAGAATAATCCTGGATCAATTTAAAGGCATTACAATATCAACAGGAAGGCCAAACAGAATACCAAACAAAGGAAATTACATAACAAGCAGATTTAGAAAGAGCTATACACCAATAAAAAGCTTAAGAGGCAAATGGCATTACTAATCCCATCCCCAATTGGTTGGTTTAGAAAATTTCCTTCATGTTCATCAAGCCAAAGCCCAATAACTAACACTCAAGCCAACCCTTCACATGGTACAAACATAGAAACAAACAAAATAGAAAGAAAGTGTCGGAACACAATCTTAATAAGCGCTCAATACATCCAATGTGTATATACCAAAAATTAGATACATAATACATAGGAAGGTTCTAAGAAAGCTATAATACCTTGATTCGCTCATATTCATTAATGGCAACACTTTTTGCATCCTCTGTAACTCTTATGGTTTCTTTTAACTCCTCAATCTTACGAATCCTTGACCTGTCACCACCAAATATTTTCGAGGATGCAGCCTCAAGTTTTTCAGCCCTAGTCTGTAAAGAAGACAATTCTGATAGAAGGGTCTGCACCGTTAATAAGGCACTAGAGCGATCTGAAAATGCACCTCGGACAGCTAACATAAGCCCAAGATATTCGTGAAGAATATCCTGCAACATACACACAACAAAGGACAACTTAAAATACGGTAGGAATATTTTCAGTAACTTAAGATTCTTAAATCAAAATTTAAGGTATCCATACCAATAAAGATTATAAGGAGCTTGTACAGTTATACAGTTGCCATCAATGACAATAAATATTATCTTCTCTGGTGATTGGCAAACTTAAATTTTAATTTCAGAAGACATAACTTTCATAATGCAGTTTCACGGATGACTAAATCTACTTGGTAAAGCTCAGAGAGAACTTAATAGGTAAGGTTTAGTAATTCACCAAATGCTTGACAGTCTGAGCATTCAATTCCCGATAGAATCTACTCGCCTTAACAGCAGCAGTTGCAACATTTTTCATATCAGCAGCACGTGCTCTTTGGGAGTTGTAAAGTGCCTCCTCACTCTCAAACTTTGTCAGTTTAATAAAGGCCAATCCTAGTTCTCCCATCGTTTCTCCCATATCTTGCTGAGCTTTTACAAGTGCTTCGGCCTAAACATATCACAACATGAAAGCAACGCCCAATAACCATTCTGAACCAAGTATGGACGTGTATTGTTCACAAACACAAAGAACAAACATATAAATTAAATGTAATTCACATGAACACCTTCACAACCTAAAAGAAACCTAAATCTAAAGACATTTGCAGGCATACACAATGAACAACAGCATCATTCCAAAAAAAGAAAACGTGCATGTTATTCACACGAACAGATTCCCAACATATTTTTTTTACACCAGGCCCCTGATTCACATTTATAAAGTGAAGAAGTCAAATGCATACAAAGTGCATAAATAAAAGAGTATAATATTAAATCATTACTTGCTGAGAAGCATTGCTGAGTTGTTGCTCAAGATCACCCATCCTTTCTTTATTCTCCAAAAATTCCTTATCTTCCTCGACCACAGGAGGCTTAGATCCGCCCCAATCATTAGCAACCGATTGCTTCAACTCCTTAAACAACCTCAACAAATCCCTCCCTCCTCTGGCTGGCTGCACCACCTCGTGTGGGGCCACCACAGCCGTGCTCTCCCCAAATAACTGCTTGGGCAGCTTCACCGCACCGTCCAGCATCCTGGACGCCACGTCAGTACTTGTGGGCAACGGCAATTTCCCTTGCACCTGCAAAAAGAGCTTGAATTCGTCGCTCTTTCTTATAACCGGATGTTCCGCAAGCCTTCTTAAGTACTTCTCCAGGGACACTCTCCTTTGCTCTACAAATTCCTGTTTCTGCATCACTTGAGACTCAACAACATTCTTATCGGGTCTAGGCGGGATAAAAAATCCTCTATAAGACTCGGCCAACCGATCAGATAACGTAACAACATCTCGAAACCGTCTACGTACACTGAACTCAGATCCGTTGAATTCCCTTATGTTAGTTCGTGTGGTAATTAGATAGGTCACGTAACCGTTGCCACCCGGCACCAACGAATTCGATGTCTCCTGCTCTTTTTGCGGATTCGATACAGTAATTTTTATGTAATCGGAACTGGATGATGAGGCGGAGGAGCGCAGAGAATCGGTGAACTGGTTAGAGCCATTAACTCCGTTGATTTCGTTGACTGTGGTTTTGGTTTCATCGATGGGGCTGAAGATGACGTCAGCGTAAGACGGAGGCTCGATGTACGATGAGTGACTGTCGTTGTTGTCCGGTGCGTTAGGGTTTCTGAGATCGTGATAAGGTGAAGGCGAGAGAAGGGGATCGGACTCGGCGGGAGTCACGTGGATCGGTAGAGATAATGACAAGGCGCTATGATAGTTTGACGATTTCGAGCCGGTGTTGTCGTCGAGAACGAGATTTTCCATTTCTTCTTGCGATGCGTAGACATGAGCTTCTTGAAAACCCTGATTGTCTGAGCCCATCATCTCGTTCAACCAATCTCAAACTTAAAGCAATTTTGAATTAATCCACTGAAAGAGATAATAAAATGACAGTATTTAAGAAGATTACTTGAGACATTAGGGTTTCGGATAGTGATGGTACACGAGTGGTGGCGGAGCTGAAGATGAAGGTGAAGGTGGTGAAGACTAACGTGCGCCGAAGGGTTAGATTGCTTGTCGAATAGGATAGAGCGAGAGGTGCACGTGGCTTTTAAGTAACAATGCGTTTGTTTCCTAGATTCTTTAGAGAGATGATTGAGGACATGTAGGTATATGATGTTAAGTTGTTACGCGAATGTGGCACGATGATCAGATCTAGCATTCCTGGTTGACTGTGCATTTGTTTCTTGTAGGCCATCGGTGTAGTTGATTTTTTCCTCTCGGGGAAAGAGGAAAATTGTGCTTCGAAGTGAAGCGAAAGACGAGTACCAAGGTAGTTAGATTGGCCTTACTTTGTGAACGGATCACAGGATCGATAACGACTGCTTTGTTGAGTTCTATGCAACATATTAACGACATGTCATTTTATGTATAGAACACTCGACGAAAAGTCGTTTCTACTTTCAAACTGTGGACGACAAATCGCTCATTGATTTTAAGGACGACAAGTCTTCTGTATCAGAAAAACACTGATGACAACTCGTTTTTAGTTTTACATCGTGGACAGCAAATAGGTTATCAAGTTCATCAACGATAAGTCATCTATTACTGAAACACATGGCTGACAAGTAGTTTCTTTTCCAGACGACAATTCGTTTACCGAACTTATGAGAGAAAGTCCTCCTCCCCTCTCTATGTGTGAAAGATATATAGATGACAAGTCATCTACTTCTATGAAAATCAAATGAAATATTTTTAAAAATTATGAAACAAGATTTGAGATCAGTATCCTTAAAAATGAAAATTGTAAACCATAATTATTGATGCAAAATTTTAGTCGACGGATCAACAAATTATTATTCTTTATAATCTCAAATTATTGATTTTTAATGTTACTTTATACTCGATTTTGTTTAAAAAAAAAAGTAAAATGGTATTGAAATTTTAATAATAACTTTCACGTATATAAATCAGACAAGTGTTTGTTTGAAGGATACGAGAGTTTTATGAAATTAATAAAATTTTACCTTCGTTTTGAATTTAATTTTTTTAAAAAAAATTTGTGAGCAATTACTATATATTTAACATAGTTAATGCATTATTGTTTCATATTTAATGGATTCTCTCAATATTTAATGGATTATAACTCCTTATTAATAATCAATAATTCTCGATAGTTATGAAATTTATGATTTGTCTATAACTAAACATTGATACTAAAATATAGATTGGAGTTTGGTATTTAATAATTATAATTTTAAGTTTCTAACTCGTTAAAAATATCTTTAACAAGAATTTAAATATACGATAATTTTCTAAAACTAACTTACACATCTTTCGTGGAGAAACTTGTCTATAAGGTTATTACAAGAAATTTATTTGCATTCTGACTTTTCTCTTTTTTACAGAAAAAGTTTATAAAAATAAAGTAACATCAAATATCAAGAACCAAGGATTACAAAGGATAAGAATTTTTAGATGGATTAGCAAAAATTTGGCATCAATGGTAATATTTATTAAAAATTAAGTTCTTAAAATGCAAAACAATGAAACTGAATTTATCATTGTTTTTGAAAGTAAAATGGTTGTTTTAAGAAAATAAATTGTAATTTTATTTTAAAATCATGTTTTCTAAAATGATTGCAGAAATTAAAAAACAACACAAAAAATATTTTTTTCTTTTTAGAAAAAACTTAAAAGTAACATTTTATTTTTTAAATCAAATTTTAGCAAACATATTATTGTTATTATTATTATTATAAATTTTCATTCGCCCAAATTCTATCCCATCTCGTACATAAATCAAATTAAATAAATTTTTAAAATCTTTTAAAGTACTAATTATAGTTTTCCTTATTCATCAATTTTGCATCTTACATTTGATCATTGTATTATAAGAAATGATATTACAAATATATAGATACATAATCTCAACTAAAATTAATTATCAAAATTAAATTAATAATCGATATTAAACAATGAATTCGATTATTACTTTAATTTCTCTGTAGATGACAATATTTGAAAGTTTAAATATTGATTAATTTAAAATTCAATTTACATAAATCTAGTGAGTCTCAACTCAATACACAACGACAAGTCGTCTACTTTTGAGAGACATGGATGACAAATTGTATATTTCCGCAATAATCAGACCGGACGACAAGTGTTACACATCAATTTACACTGAAAGGTGGAAAGTGTACTTGCAAAAGAATCCCTCGGGGCTGTTAGCTGTTGAGAAATTTTTGGCGAAGGAAATCTGAAAAGCGCAATCATCGATTTAGCAATCTACCACGTGGCAGGACGTGGGTAGGAGGTGGCCCACGTAAGCAAATAACCGGTCCAGCCCAAACGGGTCAAAAGGGTTGCGCCCAGGATCCAAGTCTGCTTTTCCAAAGCAACCCGGATCCAGTAAAATGACGCAACGGAAGGCGCAAAACATCAATTCCTCGTACTGATTTTTACTACACCAGCATCCAAACACTCGGATTATTAGGTTTACGCAGCGCATTTCTTCCGTCATCCCCTTCCCTTGCGCTACAAACTGATAGGCCACAGGAAACAGAGCGACTTTTAACTGTATCGTTGTAACCCTAGACTGGAATTACAATGGCTTCGAAATTTGGGTTGGCCGGTGGAATACCGGAGCGGCGGGTTCGACCGATATGGGACGCCATCGATTCTCGACAGTTCAAGAATGCTCTTAAGCTCTCCACTTCTTTGCTCGCTAAGTACCCCAATTCACCTTACGCTCTTGTAAGTCTACCCCCTTAAATAATATCCACTACATTACTCTTTCATATGCTTAGCAATTACCAAGTGTTCTTGTTGTGTCTGCATCGGTCCAGAGCCAAACATATACTTTACCTCGTTGTTTACGTGTAATGTCGGTTGTCAGTGATTTAATTATCTCATTTAATTGTGGTGGCTATTTTTGTAGATCTCATTGTGGTCATTGATTTCACTTAGTGGTTGTAATTGAGAATTAATTATTCATTGTAGTTGAGCAAACTCTGTATACTTCACGTAGAGAGTTTAGTCTAGTCGCTTAATGTGTTAGAATTTTGCATTCATAATTGCTTTTCTGTTTATATTTGGATAAGAAGCTTATTTCATTTTCTTCACGTATTCTGCTTCTTCAGGCGCTTAAAGCTCTCATTCTGGAAAGAATGGGTAAATGTGACGAAGCATTATCTGTTTCCTTAAACGCCAAAGACCTTTTATATAAGAATGACTCCAGTTTGATGGATGATCTCACTCTCAGCACACTGCAGATCGTTTTCCAACGACTGGATCACTGTCAGTATACAGATTACTCCTATCAACCAATCTGTTTGTTTATCTGTCATTGCAAAGCATCTTATAAGTTGTAACTTTCTATATCATCAGTGGACTTGGCTACAAGCTGTTATGAGTATGCTTGCGGAAAATCTCCAAACAATATGGATCACATGATGGGGCTTTTCAACTGTTATGTTCGTGAATATTCATTTGTGAAGCAGCAACAGGTTGGTTTTTTTCCCATTCCTCTTTTTAATTTGTTGTTGTTTTGTGACATCTATTTGCATATGGAGTATGGGCATTTGGGCTACTCTACTCATTCTAATTTTATTTTGTTGGCAGACAGCCATCAAAATGTACAAGCATGCTGGAGAAGAAAGGTTTTTGCTCTGGGCAATCTGTAGCATCCAATTACAGGTTCTGCCAGCTTATTCCGATCTTTTCTTTCCTCCTTTTTTTTCTAACATGTCGTCAATTGCTTTATTACTGCTATTTCGAGAATCATAGTTGCTAGTGAGGGTATATAATAGGAAATGGTGGCATCACCATCCCCCGACATAAGAAAAAGAGAAACATGGAAAGAAGGTTCCATTGACTGGCAATTTTTGTTTGGGGGGTCAACATTTCTGCCAATGCATATCATCATTTTTTACGTGGGTTTCACAGTAACTAACTTGTATATCATGTTTAATTTTTAACTTATTAAACCAATGAACTGTATCATACTTTATGCCTTTTATTTGATAGTGGAAAGTCCAGATCAGATGACTGCCTTCCCAATTGAAAGCCCATGACATGAAACTGCAGAAAATAAAATTAATAATTTAAAATGCATAAGCTAACATTTCAGAAGTTTAGTTAATATTTTTGACCTATGATAAAAACCTTTTTCTGGATATTATACTTTGAAATAACACTGTTTTTAAGAAGATATTTTATATGTAGTTTGGGTTGCATCAAAAACCTGTGGTCTCCAAAGTAGGGATTGAATCTGTTGTTCATTCAGTGGCTCAACAGTCCGATCTGAAATGCAGGTTTGCAGTCCATTTTGTAAAGAGGATTTTAAGAGCATTTAGACTGATCTGGATGTAACATAGGACTGATCTGATGTAGTAAAATATACCACCATTTCAAGAAAATTGACATGAACAAGGGTTTAAGAGGAATTTCCTACAATAGTGGAGATTCTTTCAACATTTTTCTTTTCATGAACTCAAGACCTTATCAATTATCTCTTACTATTACGCTCTTGTAATGCTTGATTAACACAGTTCTGTTTCTAACTTATTTTTGAAAGTAAAAGAAATCAATGTAATAACAATTAAAAGCTTCTATGCTTTAGAAAAAATGTTTTATATCGATGATTTCATTGTGATTCTAGTAGATTGAAGTTAAAATTTTCATTTCAGTAACATGTGTTTTCTAGCTGCTAATTTTTGGGGTCTGAGCTGTTGATAGGTGCTTTGTGGAAATGGCAAAGAGAAACTGTTACTGTTAGCTGAAGGTTTACTCAAGAAACATGTTGTGTCCCATAGCTTGCACGAACCCGAAGGTGGATTTATTTCTCCTTCCCTATTTTTAGTGTTGGAGTTGGAATAGATCTATATACTGTAGTTCAGTATTGATATCCTTAATAAGTGCTCTTTCTTGCAGCTCTTATTGTCTACATTTCTATATTGGAGCAACAAGCAAAGTATGGTGATGCTTTGGAAATTCTCTCTGGGACATTAGGATCACTTTTAATGATTGAAGTTGAGAAGCTACGCATACATGTACTTTCTGAAACTTTCTCAAACTTCCCTTTTTTTTTTTTTGGTTTTAAAGATCAAAGACATTACTGTTTGTGTTCCTATGTTCTTGCATATATTATAAGATGAATATTATACAATTAGGTCTGTTTGCACACATAGTTTAATTGGTGTACTCCTTTTTGTTCTTTAATGTATTTGATATCTTTCCTTGGATGCGGCAATTTTATCTTGAAAAATGGAAGCTGAATACAAGTGAATGGATGGATGATTTTCCTTCTAAAAGACAACCAGAATGGGAAGGGAATAGTGGCTCATGGAGATGAATGAGACAGACCTGGAGCTCTAGTTTAGGGAGGGTGGAAGTTACCTTCAAAATGGGTATATCGAGGAAGATACTATGGCAGGTTTTTGTTGCTGAAGTTTGAATTCAGTTTGGGTGCTAAACTTTAAAATTGATTATTCAATTGATCACTCCGTTAAATAGCAAACTGTTCTAACTCAGCTATCATGTTTGCTCTTTATGATGCTAAAAAGGTCAAGTATGCTGTTGATATTTCCTTGTATATTCAAAGAGTAGCAGTAACAGTAAGAAGTGGGATACTGTATTGATTCTGCATTATTGTAGATGGTCAAAGTATTTCATTTATGGATTTAGACATGAAAGTGAAATGTTGAGGGGGTAGCCCAGTGCAGAGATCTGTTGATATTTGACAGGCTTTGGTTATATTGAGGGTATTTGGTTCCTAACTTGTTTATATACATTTGCTGTAAATGATAACAAGTTAGCTGCTTATCTATGTGAAGAATGCAAGTGTTTGGAAAATATTTCTAATTTGTTTACCTAACACTTTTTTTTATTGCTTGTAATATTATGTGGTCTTTTCATTTTCCTAAAACCTTATCCAAATGAATTCCTAGTTCGCGAAAATATATACTACTTTTTTATACTTCAATGAAACTCTCTCTTTATTCATAGCTCTAAATCAATTGTGTTTCTGGGTTCTCACGAATATCTTATCAACTTGTACTCTCTGACTTTAAGTTGACAGGGGAGGCTTCTAGCTAGGCAAGGTGACTATGCCACTGCCACCAAGATGTATCAGAAAATCTTAGAACTAAGGTATGTTTATGGAGTTTTCCACTAAAATGAAAATAATGTCAAATCGTATCAATAATTTGTGGCAACATAATAGTATCTAAATTTGTTGTCTTAAGACTATGTTTTCTTATAGTAATGGATTATGATTTATTGATCTCAAAATCTCTATCTTTTAGTTGCTATTGTCACTGTTGATAATTTCTACAATTGCATGTTCATATCTCTTAATAAAATGCTATTGTTTTGATACATTAACAAATAAGAGGAAAAGCATATTACTGCATTATATTTGGCACAGTGCATATCTTGATGGTAAGTCTGTTTGCAAACAATTTTTCTGTGTTTGCATCAAGCACTCTGCATGCATCTTTTTAATGTACCATTTCTGATTCACCCTTACTTTTGCACTTACTCTATTCATCTTCTAATATTTTTTTTCTTTCATCTGGCAGCCCTGATGATTGGGAATGTTTCATACATTATCTAGGCTGTTTGCTGGAGGATGACAGCAGCTGGTGCAATGGAGCCAGTGGTGATCCAATCCGTCCACAAAATTTTGTAGACTGCAAGTTTTCACACTTAACAGATGAATTGGTGCATGTTTAAAACATTTAATCTTTAGTTGTTATTTTTGCATTTCCTTTTCGCATGCACATTCCATGCAGAATCATTACTATGTTAGTGCAGAACCTGATTTGGGAAATTTGATATGCAGTTTGATTCTCGTATATCAGATGCATCAACTTTTGTACAAAAGTTACAAGCAGACACCAGTGGCGATTTCATAAGGGGTCCATACTTGGCAAAGCTTGAAATTGAAAGAAGGAAGCTCTTATATGGAAAGAATAATGACAATGAGTTGATGGAGACCATGGTTCAATATTTTTTGAGGTTTTTAAGAACTCCATCTCTTTTCCATTAATGCTGTTAGTAGATGCTAGAGTTTCTCTTGGTTTAAATTTATGATTCTATCCTTCATGAAAGAACAATATACATAAGAATGTACGATTTTTTATTGTATCTTATGGAGCTTTTATATCCTTGAATCCAGGTTTGGTCACTTGGCCTGCTTCACTTCTGATGTCGAAAACTTTCTTCTGGTCTTATCTCTTGATAAGAGGACTGAGCTTTTGGAGAGGTTAAAGAAAAGCTCAAATTCCCTTTCAACATTGCCAGTTAAAGTGCTTGGGCAGTCAATTACGCTTCTTAAAATTCAAGAGTTGATTGGAAACCTGTACAAGATCCCGATGGATGGTGCGTCTCGTTCTTCCAGACATGCATACATGCCTGCACACACAAATATCCTCAATTGTTCATGTTTCCACTTTATGATCTTTTGTTTGGGAAATGCTTCTCAAACTCTTCATCTGCTGGTAGAATCATTTGATTCTTATTTCCATTGGGTTTGACAATGATTAGATTTCTTTTTGTCTTTTCTTTAAACTAATGTTAAATCTGGTGCTAAAGCATGTAACATAATTTATTCTTATTCTTCTGTTCAAATTAGCTTTTCTACGGACAATCTCAATTATATATCGAGCTTCTCTTCCTCATTGTTTAGAAAAAATTCTTAATATGGTTTTTTTATTTCTTTTAATGTGTTCTGCTAGGAGTTGTCTATTATCCTTGTATGATGTTGAAGTTTGGCTTTTCTTCCCTTCAGAACTTGAGTGCTCTGCTGTACAAATGTCTGAAATGTACTGTAAAAACCTTCCACTTTCTAAGGAATTGGATCCACAAGAGAGCATGCATGGTGAGGAATTGCTATCAATGGTGTGCAATGTGTTGGTTCAGGTATCATGTCAAATCAAAGAATTTGCTTTTGAGGCATTGCCAAAAAATTATCTATGTATTTAAAATATTTGACCCGAAATATTTTCTCCTGTTATGGGTAAGTGTTGAAATTTAATTCGCATGCTTGCAACTTTTTTGTGCAGCAAATTCCTTTTTATATTAATATGTACAGTATGAAGGTGGATTTAGATCAGATCATGTAGTCTAGCTTTTGTGATTGATCCTGAAGCATTTTGCTTTTGGTACTGTTGGGCCTCCTCCTCTATCTGTGTGTAGCTCAATATGTGTATGTAAAGAAAAGCAAAAAAATGTTTTAGCACTTAAAAGAAGATTTTGGTTCCATACAATCTTCTTATTGTGATATTCATCAACTTTTATGTTGAAAAATATTTATACGTTGGCAATCACTTTAGAATGGAGGTAAACTAACCAATCAAGTTAAGTAGGATTGATGGCGTTTGTCATGCAATACAAAGAAAGTGGCTTTCAAAATTTTATCTTGGAGAGGTGGTAATGATTCGAATAAGCCTGTAATGCTTACCACTCTAATAGAGAATATATCGAGCAACTGGGTTGGATTCTGATGTCATATTTGTACAAATATCTAATAAGAAAAATAGAAGTGGGAGGCATATTCCCTTTGCTGTTCTCTTTATTTTGGGATGCCCCAATTGTATTTTTTTTTTCCCCAGCCAGTGAAGATGTATTAATGTATGTCTCACTGAAGTTATTTAGGCAACACTATGAATTTGAAATCATTCAGTAAGAAATTAATCAATATGGAGAAACAAATTAAGATCATGATATCAACAAAATGAATTGCTGTTACCTAGAATATTTGATGGTCCTTCTAAAGTTTAATTTTGTTATTAATAGTTGCTACAGAGACAGAAGCATTTCTTGGTCTTGTGTTCTACAACATGGCTTCTGGATTTTGTTTCATATGCATTTTCCTTGCCAAGCAAGAAATGGTTTTCATAATTTAATTTATAGTTTTGTTTCTGTCTTTAGGTTTTGATTCATATCTTTGATCGTTTTTCTACCTTAGTTATTCTGGCGTACGGGAAATTTTGGCTACATCATGGAAGCAATAATGGTTTTGGAGTTTGGCTTGACCATCCGAAGGTCAGGAGATTTTTTTGCCACTTAATCTACCTTTCTCTAGTCTGTAATTTGGTTTGGATTTAATGTCAAGCATGACATTTAATATGCAGAATCTTCTTTGAACTTTAATCTTACTAATCTGTAGTCAAGTTAGTTCTGGTTGATGAAAGGAACATGCATGTGGTTAAGCAGCCAGTTGAATGTTAAGGTTTTTTGGCTAGATACTTAAGCTATCTGAAAGTTATGTGCTATGCTAGGGAGTTGTCATTGTGGATATAACATTTTGTATGTATTTATATTTTGCAGATATGTGTCGCAGTACAAGATCTTGTTGGTGCACTTGTATTCACACTTGGGTGCCCTTTCATTAGCGTATCACTGGTACAGTGGTTAACTTTATATTTCCATTGGCATTCATCTTTTAAACCTGTTTCTTTCTTCAGGTATTTTAGTCACATTATGTCTCCTTTTTAGGTATAAAGCGCTGGACATAAAGAACATCTTGTTGGAAACTGTTTCACATCAGATTCTCCCTCAGATGTTGGTTTCTCCCCTTTGGGAGGATTTAAATAATCTGCTAAGAGATTATCTCAAGTTTATGGATGACCACCTTAGAGAATCTGCTGATCTTACGTTTCTTGCATATCGCCACAGAAATTATTCCAAAGTAAGAAATAGGCCGTTGTGCTAACATTTTTCTCTCATGATTTGATGATATTCTTGCAGCAGATTATGTGTCAAATGGTTTGATGATATGACATTGGCTCTATGCCTCTCTCTCTTGTGGTATTGAAGCTTGGCTTGTGTAAGCAGTTGAGCTTGATGCATCTATTAAGCCTGCCTTGAGAGCCCAATAAACCAGCTTTGTAGTTATGCATGAGTTAGGCCTTTACTGTTCACTAGCAGCTGATTTGTATAAAAAAGCCTTTAGACATGCCATTGCATGGAATGTTTGGGACATGTTTAAAAATGGTGATACATATACCAAGATTTTCTTTTGTAAATCTTTTTTCAGGTAATTGAATTTGTTCAATTTAAAGAACGATTGCAGCGTTCTAATCAGTATTTAGTAGCAAAGGTTGAATCATCCATTCTACAACTAAAGCAGAATGCAGATAACATCGAAGAAGAAGAGGTATGTCGTCATTTGCTATTCTAGTGTTGAATGCCTTTGGTTTCTCAATGCATTCGATCATTATGTAACATAAAAATATCTTCTTATAGAGTGTTCTTGAAAACTTGAAATGCGGGGTTCACTTTCTTGAGCTCTCTAATGAGATTGGATCCAAGTCTTTGACCTTCAATGAAGATTGGCAGTCCCGACCCTGGTGGACACCAACTCCAGAGAAGAATTATCTGTTAGGTCAGTTTAAAGTACTTCTCCAATATTGTGGTGCTTGCAATTTTTTCGTATGGGAACAAATTTAGCAACTGATTTTGGGGCATTAATGAAAGTCATTGCAAATAAAGATATGTTAGAAAAGGATTTAAAAAAAATGTTAGAATGAGATGCTAAGTATCATATTAATCTTGTCAGAGCCAGCAAAAGTTTTCGTGCTTAAGAAAAAGATTCCATATTCCTCGTACAATTTAAGCACTTTAGGAAGTTAAAACTTTGAAGCTTTTTTAGAATTAAAAGGTAATAGTTCTGATCCTGTTATGTAATAACTATGTTGGGGTTATGATAGGGTGTCTACTTTACGTGCTGTTTGTTCCTTTTGTTACCTTTCTTACAGTGAGAAAATTGTTTTCTGCAGGTCCATTTGAAGGAATTTCCTACTGTCCCAAAGAGAATTTGGTACTAACCTCCATCCTTGACTTTGTAATTCCTGTGTAGCCTTCCAATTCCTTCTATAACTTTGGATTTTCTTCTTTGTGTTGAGCAAATCTAGATGAAAGACAGGGAAGCAAATATAACGAGAGTGATTGAGAGGAGATCCCTTCTTCCTCGGATGATATATCTATCAATTAAGAGTATTTCTGCATCCGTTAAGGAGAGTTTTGAAGTCAATGGCTCCATATCTGACCCAAAAATTTTGTCAGAGCTGAAGTTTTTGCTTGATCGCTATTCAAAAATGTTGGGATCTTCTATAAGTGATGCCATAGAAGTGGTTTTAGGGGTTTCTAGTGGCTTAAAGTCTGCTGAGGTAAGATCTTGTTGGCCATCTGACTACAAGCATATATTTTTCCTTCTTTAAGGATCCTTCAGTTCTATATGTTTTGTTAAATGTCATTGCAGTACTTCAATTTTGTTAGGCTTTAAGATAAGGTTGTGTAGTACTGTTTATTGTGGATGGTTATTTATGGAGACAAGACACCAGTGAGATGAGTGCTCGTACTAATGAATACCAATTTTAATTTGGCAACAGAAGCTCTTGAAAATTTTCTTCTTTTGAAGTCATTAGTTTGTTTCACATATTTGAGGTTGAAAATGTACAATACTGAAATATGTTCTTAAATAACAATTTTATCTTGGAAACTCTTAAGAACTGAAATTCTGGAAGGTCATTGTACCTTACAAGGTTTTGATTACATCTTACACGCAAGTAATGCATATTCTTCAACACTGACGAAATGTTTGTAAGTGTAGCTATATGCTTGCTTGCTATTTCCTGCATGCGCTGCTTTGAGAATCAAACTGTTTGAATTACATTCCTATATAAGTAACTTTTGGAACTGTTTGCAGGCTTTTGGTGTGGATGTCATTGATTGGTTGAATTTTGCTGTGTTTCTGAATGCATGGAACTTGAGTTCCCATGAAGTTGTGCAGCCAGATGTTGATGGATGTGGGAGTTCTACTTGGCATATCGTGAATTCTCTGTTGAAGAAGTGTATTTTGGAGGTCAGATCCATGGAGTCTCTTGCTTGCACTTCATGGTTTGATCTTCCTACTTTGGTGCAACTAGTCACAGAATCTGTGGCTTGGCACGCACTCATAATCCAGTCTTGTATCCGATCATCTCTTCCATCTGGAAAGAAGAAGAAGAAAAGTGGATCTATGGATCAGTCTACTTCTCCACTGTCTCATGAGATTCGGGATTCTATACAATGTACATGTGGCATAGTGGAAGAGGTGGCCAAATGGTTAAGGCATCATGTCAACAGGTCAGAGGATGAAAATTTAGATATCATATTCTCCTCTCTTCAAAAAAGTGGAGCGGGTGAAGGTCCTGGGCAGGTATTCCAGATTCTTGGAGCTTTGATCTCATCCAACAATGAGACCGAACTTGGTGATTGGATTTCCCAGGCTCTAAAGTCTTGGAGTCCTGTCGATGTTGCAAGGAAATTTGTAGCCGGGCAGCGCACAGTACTTGCAGAATTTCTTCAAATTTGTGAATCAAAAATTAAGTCCCTGCAAGCACTGCAACAACAGATGGCTCTGGTCTGAAGCAACATTGGTGTTGGTAGTGACGCCGAAGTTTCTTTCCCATTTTTGGAATTTTACATGCGCCCTGGGACCTTATCTTGGTTTTGAGTTCTTAGCACTGGAGCATACAAAACATTTGATTGGGATACATTGCTGTTCCAATTCTGCTTAGAAAGCCTTTGTTTTTGCTCTGGAGAGTTTGATACCAGATTTTTACGAGCCCTGATTTTGTGACTGACTTTAAATTGTTTCAATTGCTTTCTTGTTGAGTTTTTCAAATAGATTGTACACAAAACAAACATTTTGCCCGTCTCTCTGTATGTTTTAGATTCTTACATTTCATTACAGGCTTGTAAACTGTATTTTGGCAGTGTATCATTTCGTTTATAAACATTGTTACCTTCATGCTGTAAATTTCAGGATCCTGCTTTGTACATAATTCGGAATAGCGCTGCATGTCTTTGGTTTCCTCATATATTGGTACGCACATTGTAAACTGCAGTTGGCGAGGGAAGATTGTAATGTGAAGTGTGAGAGTAAGTGTTGTGTTCCTCTGGATATTCACAGAAACATCCACGTTTGAGCCTGAAGTCCACCATCAAATACCTACCAAACACCACCACTAGCGGTTCTAACGAAATCGTATCGTATTCACGTGGTGGTATTAGAAGCTTCCATATTTAAGAAGGAATTTTTTCTACACTGAAAGGGTAAAATATTCCCCAAAGTCTGTTGGCAGCCTACCTAATTCAACAACAGGGTTAGTAAATCTGATTGATTTGATCTTCTTTGTTTCCCAGAGGAAAAGCCAGGTAGGGAAGGGTTGGGAGGGGAACAGACCTTTCAAACCTTCTTCATTTCAACATTAATCACCTAATATATACAAATTTCTTCCTTGGCTGATGTTTACAGAATTGCTAATCATGTTGACAAAGATCTCATTTTACCATATTCAGTAACAAATTCTACTATAGCTAGCTGGGTTCTACATGTAACAATAAGATTTTGATACTCCACGAAACACAAAAGTTGAAAAAAAAAAACAGAACGTATTACAGTCAATCCTTCCATTCTTACACAAAACGTTCGAGATCTTAGTTGATCTGGGTAGAAGTGAAGTCTTGTAGCTTTATAAACTTGTCATGTATTCAATCTTCACATTTCTATAGTTCTAGACCTTTTACTTGTCAAAAGAAGGAAAAAAAAACTATCACAAAATAAAATGACATGATAATAACTCTTCTGCTTCCTTCACCAAACCCAGACTAATATCTCAACTTCGGACAACTGTCTTATGATTCCTATATTTTTGTGAGACATATCCATAAACCAGACAAAATTGCTAACCAAAGCCCTTCACTGAACACATGCTTAATCCTAATATTATATTTATCAGAAGGACGGGCTAGTAAAAAGATTGTTCAGCTGAAAACCATTCCCATGATTAACCTTGCTTCTAACTCCTATTAGTCTCTCAAGTACAGAATCTTTCATGCATTTAACATTTGGTGGGTGCACCAAAGCCTTTTATGGTTGGACTAAGTTGTTCTTCAAATCTTAGTATAACTCACGGTTGACTAATCACATAATCTGCTAATACATAAATCTTTTGTTCAACTCCTGGAAATAATATATATATATATATATGAACTAATTTCTGTCCTTTCCCGCTTTATCTTAGTATAAATAGCTACCCATGCTATGGTCTAATTCACGCATCATCTACTAAGACTTTACACAACAAAGGCTATCTAATACAGCTATGGAGCTTCTTAACCTTACACTCAAGCCATGGAGCTCTTGCCTGTTACTTGTCCTCTTGGTCTTCTTTTCTTCCCTTGCTTCTCTTTCGGATGCAGAAATTCACTACCATGAGTTTGTTGTACGTTCATTTCTTTTTCATTCTTTCTCCTCATGCTCTTCTTTTAAAGCAAATAAGAATGCCAATTTCTTTTTCTCTCTCTCTCTCTTTTTTTTTTATTGGATGGATGCAGATTCAAGCTAAGCCAGTGAAGAGGCTGTGCAGAACCCATGACACTATTACAGTGAACGGGCAGCTCCCAGGGCCAACTTTGGCAGTTCGAGACGGTGACAGTCTTGTCATCAAGGCTATAAACAATGCTCGATACAATATCACCCTCCACTGGTATTCTTTACTTGTACAGATAATATCTTTAGGAAAGAATAAGAGCAACTATAGATAATAATATATCAGCATCAACAGGTTTTAATTAGAAGGAATCTCAATAATCTTAATCACTGCATGCAAAGATGTTTTCATGAGTCCAATCTTGGACAAGAATTTAATATGTCACCTGGACCAAACACAACTCTGTGTTATATCCACACATGTTGACATACAAGCACCATCACCTTGATATCAATTGTTGCTTTATATTGATCAGGCATGGAGTGCACCAGCAGAGAAATCCATGGGCAGATGGTCCCGATTATGTGACTCAATGTCCAATCCAACCCGGAAGTAGTTACACATATCAATTCACTATCCAAAACCAAGATGGAACTTTATGGTGGCATGCTCATGCCAAATGGCTTAGAGCCACTGTCTATGGAGCTCTCATTATCTACCCTAAACTGGGTTCTCCATATCCCTTCCCAACGCCAAAGAGAGAGATTCCAATTCTTCTTGGTAACTTCTTTCCATCCTCTCTCTCAAGTTATAGAACAATCTATGTTCCGTACTATGGAGATTATGTTATGAGTCTAACAAACGACAACAATAATGATACACAGGGGAATGGTGGGACAGAAACCCCATGGACGTCCTGAGGCAGGCAATTTTCACTGGTGGAGCTCCAAATGTTTCTGATGCATATACCATTAACGGTCAGCCAGGCGATCTGTACAGATGCTCGAGCAGAGGTTTGCTAATACTTCTCTTTTGCTGTCCTGTCTTGTTTTAGGTTAGATAACAGGGAAACTTCTTCTTGGTTAGCCTGCACGTAAAATTTCTAGCATTGCAGAGTTAGTGATGTAACTATAAATTGCAATACAGAAACTGTGAGATTTCCAGTGGAATCGGGCGAAACAATTCTCCTAAGAATAATCAATGCTGCAATGAATCAAGAACTCTTCTTTGGAGTGGCAAATCACAAACTAACTGTTGTCGGCGTTGATTCTTCCTACACCAAGCCTTTTACAACCTCAGTCATCATGATAGCTCCTGGTCAGACAACAAATGTTCTCCTCACAGCAGATCAGCCCCCATCTCGCTACTACATGGCAGCTCATGCCTACAACAGTGCCAATGTTACCTTTGACAACACCACCACCACTGCAATCCTTGAATACAAATCTGCTCCCTGCAATGTTAAGAAAGGGAAATCTTCAGCACCAGTCTTTCCAAGACTCCCGGGCTTCAATGACACAGCAACAGCAACTGCATTCACTGCCCAGGTCAAAAGTCTGTCCCAGGTCAAAGTCCCAACTGTGATCAATGAGAACCTATTTTTCACAGTGGGTTTAGGACTCGTCAACTGCACAAATCCCAACAGCCCCCGTTGCCAAGGTCCAAATGGAACCCGTCTTACCGCTAGCACAAACAATGTCTCTTTTGTATTACCAAGAAGGAACTCCCTGATGCAAGCCTATTACCAAGGCCAACCTGGCATCTTCACCACAGACTTTCCTCCAGTTCCTCCAGTGCAATTTGATTATACAGGCAATGTAAGCCGGGGTCTATGGCAACCAGTTCCAGGAACTAAGCTGTATAAGTTGAAGTATGGTTCCACAGTACAACTTGTAATGCAGGACACAAGCATTGTCACAGTTGAGGACCACCCTATGCATCTTCATGGTTATGAATTCTACGTCATAGGTAGTGGTTTTGGTAACTTTAACCCAAGAACAGACCCAGCCAAGTTCAACCTCGTTGACCCACCAAGGAGAAATACCATTGGAACACCTCCAGGTGGATGGGTTGCAATCAGATTTGTGGCTGATAATCCAGGTCATTTACTGAACTAAAAATAGATACTTAGGCAAAATCCTTTTTTCCATATCAATAACTCTAATTTAAGTTTTTCTCTAATTGGCTCATATGATGAAACAGGTATTTGGCTGCTGCATTGCCACATTGATTCACACTTAGTTTGGGGTCTCGCAATGTGTTTCCTAGTTGAGAATGGTGCAGGGAAACTGCAGACGGTACAGCCTCCGCCACTAGATCTGCCCCGATGTTGAGATTACTATCAAAGCATCCCAGCAAATAAAGCTAGTTTCCCAATTACATGATTTGTTCTCTTCAGAAGTCCTTCGATATATAAGTATTTGTTTGCCCAAGTCTGGATTCATAGAGTCTTAGTGATACTTCTTTTCTACAAGTCAGTCAGATTGAATGTTCT
This sequence comes from Swietenia macrophylla, assembly GCA_032401905.1. Taxonomy (NCBI): domain Eukaryota; kingdom Viridiplantae; phylum Streptophyta; class Magnoliopsida; order Sapindales; family Meliaceae; genus Swietenia; species Swietenia macrophylla. Next base: position 7,793,186 of record CP135565.1, on the reverse strand, counting down.
TTTTTTGGCATGTTTCTCAATCCAATGTATTGCATTTAGAATCAAATAAAGAGATTTCATATGTTTAACAATCATCCAAAATAATTCCATTTTAAATTTTGTTTAGAAGTTAGAAAAAAACATAATGGTAACAAAAATTGAAGTGAACTTCTGTCCAGCCTACCTGAGGGGCAAGGTGATACAGATTGCAAGGAACTATGATCACCAACTAGCAAATGTTCTGCTCAAATGTGAACTGTGAAGATAATTTAGCTCCTCAGATAACGACTATTACCATCTCAGTTAGATCACACTTTTCGGTGACTAATAGGAAATCTTGCTGGAACCTGGAACATGGACAAGGAATATGACATGACTAAGGAGATGAATTCATGTGAATAGGATAAGAATACAATAGATTAATATTCTTTTTTTTTTTTTTCTTTTCAACAACCAACAGCATTAAGATTAAAAGTACAGGAGACAACGGTACAAAATATTTCTCCTAAAGAAGCTGTTCCCTGTTGAAAATCAAATTAACAATGTCAACATGGCATTCTACAACAAGTCACCTTCAAACCTGATTTTATTTTGTACACGGATCAAGTCTCTCCCACTCCAGCAACAAATTTGAGGCAGCGAGTATCATCATGTGTATTCTGGCAATGGATGGAACAAAAGCACATTCCACAATTGACACATGCATAGCTGGCAGTAGAACCACAAACAGTGCAGAAACAGCAGCCTTCAAATAAGATTGAACAGGGGGAGGCAGGGATTCAAGATTTGCCTGTTATTATAGACAGAATAATGACTTAAGTTAAGAGCCTCAACTGAGTTAAACAAGACAGAGTCAGAGTTATAATCCCTTACTATTCGTTCATGTAAGAGCTCAAGGAATGATCTTGGGGCTTTCCTAGCATTCTCAAGTGCTTTTGCTTGCCAGGTTTTACGTTTTGTTCCCTCTGAATACCTCTTTTGTGTGTATCATGCAATGCTAAATTCAAAGACAGTCTAGACTACGGATTAGAACAAGAGCAAGACGACATACATGAAAGTCACAGACCAATAGAATGAACAGACCATCATCATCATCAAGAGAAGCCTCCTCGTCGTCATTAGCTTCCACAGTTTCAGTTCCGGCGTTATCATTCTCCAGAGCTTCAAGCCGAGCAAGAGCTGCCTAAAAGATTACAAATTTAACACGCTAGTCACAATCAAGCTCGAAAATTTCGCTAATTTACTTTAACCCCAGATGAAACTAATAAGAAGTATATAAACCTGCGCTCGGTTGTCGGGTTCGAGTAGACATGCGACGTTCATCCTCCATATTTACTGAAAAACTAGTTCCTTTTAGTAAATTTCTAGCACTACGTCATCCACTACCAAACACAAACCCAAATTATTGAAAACAAAATAGCAAGAGACTAACCGGAAAGGAGAATACGAGAAAAGTCGATGTTGAAACGATTCAGCAAGAGCAAAGGGGGGATTTCCCATACTGGGACTCGGGTCAATAATGGGCTGGTGCTCGGGTTTACGGGAGAGTGAGACAATATTACGCTTGAAAGAATGCTGTAGACTTGCAGTGTTTGGAAATTGGGAGTCCGATTTGGCACTTGAGTCGGGTCTCATTCAACTAATTCGGGTGGGTTGACAATCTGGTCGCAACAAGATGCTAAAAAAAACCACACTCCCAGTATCCTGACTACCCCCGTTTCTAATCGAGGTACATATAATTAGAACTTCCGTACGAAGAAGTTCAGTGGAGATCATTTCAATATTAATTGCACGTAATAGTGAACTCTATACTCGAGTTCTGACTACAAAATAATTATTTCTAGAAATGAATAGGATGCATGTACGCTTGATTGTCTTGTAGGAGCAGGGCAAGAACTGATTACTTAATTTATTTCAAGCATTATGAGATAAAAGATTATAGTACAGTGAATCGATGGCTACAAAAATTGGGAAAACATGCTGGAAGATTTGAGTTTGCTTAACCAGCCAACCTTGGCCGGCCCTTGTCGTCTCAGAACTTGCTGTTGTATGACTAATACAGACGCTGTGCTACCAAAATCAATGGACGAAACGTAATCTCCTATTACTCCAAGTTCATTATTTTCACTCCAATCTGTTAATCCCTCGAGCAGATTTTGATTTATCCCTTGGTTCCTTCCCACAATCCAAAGATCGCAATAAGCATCATCGTTTACTGCCTGAATTGCTGCTACTGTTTCTGCGCCATCTCTTACCACCACTTCCCTGTATATCACTCGCTCGTTTGCTTCATTCTTCACCCAAAACCACGTAACTACGCCATCGTCTAGCTTCTTCTCCATTTCATCATCTCCTTCGTGGTTGTGCGACAGGAATCTAATCACCGAAAGAGATATATTTAAATTCCCTGCCATCCGATCAGCATAAGCAAGGGCTTCTCTAGCATCTGCTCCTCCTAAAAATAGCACAACAAAATGGTGGACCGCATGGCGCCGCATGGAGGAGGAGCCTCCGGCAATAGGGTTTCGGAAACTACCCTTATCAACAAGAATTCCAACAGAACAAGGTGCATTTGCTAAGACTTGAAGATTTACAGCATGCACTCCGCGACGCAGGATTTGAATTCCTTCAATATTAACCGGATATTCCTTGTGAAAAGGTAAAATAATGAGAGTAGCGCTGTGATCAATAGCGAGCTCGCAAATATCTTGATACATTGATCGCATAGGGGCCACAGCTGTGAATGCATGAAAATGGATTTGTCCTCTGGATTCTGAATAACGCGTTAGGGCATTGTGAATGCTATCTTGACCAGTGTACTTGGAATTCTCTTCTTCGTGATCGTAGTCTAGAAACAAAGGGATTCCACGACCGACCAGTTCGATAAGATGCAGAGCGTAGACTGAGAATGGACTAGTTACTGTCGGATAGGACACTTCAAGGAGATTTATGAGGCCAGCAACACTTTCTTGATCATGAATGCAAACTACTAGACGAAGCTCCGTTTCTGGAGGATGATGTTGAATTGTTCTTCTCTTGTTCACCATGTATGGCCTCGTTGGATCGTATAGGAAGCTTATCAATGGTCCAGCTATTCCAGTTATTACTACCGTAGATAACACCAATAGCGTGAAAGCTGGGATCCCAATAATCTGTTATAACATATATATTACTATTAGTGATGGCACAAGCATTATTAGGGAAATTATACATTCAAATTAATTAGTTAAGGACCGAAATTAAAAGTATATGTACCATTTTGTCCATCCAGTGGATGTATAGCAAAAGCTCAACCTGGCCTCTCAAACTCATGATGAGGCTGAGAGTGAGACTGTCTCTGAATGGCATTTCAAACAGGAGAGAAGGAAGAAAGGTTCCAATCATTTTTGACAAATAACCTGTCACAATCAGTGCAAAGAGGGGCGACAAACTTGACCAACCATATTGACTCATGGCGAAAACATCGGTGTATAGCCCCACGAATGCAAACGAAAATGGCATTAAAAACTCAGTTATAATCGTCTCAGTCCTCTCCACCAGAGTAGCACCCAGCGGTGGACCATCCGGTATCACTAATCCCAGCCACAGTGGCCCATTTGCGACAGCCATTCCAAACATGTCGGTTAAAAATCCCATCATCATAACCCCCAACAAGATGCTAACTATATAAGCCTGACTTACTGGTTTCCCTTCTGGTGTTCTATCGACAATCCAAATCATGAATCTTCGAATTGCCGTAAAAGAGAAAAGCATTAGAACTAATAAGGAAATCATAGACCACAAAGCATTCATGCCATCAAATTCTCCTTGTTTCCCTGCTTCAAATGCAATGATAGCACTTATCCCAAATATGTCGCCGATTATAGCTGTTGACACTGCCATCCTTCCCACCTCCGAGCTAAGTAGATTTAGATCTTTGAGTATAGGATATAGAACAGGGAATGATGTGATGGCCAGAGACGAGGAAATTGCTCCTATTGAAGTTAACTTGGCCATACTTTCGTCCATGGACTTTCTTGTAAGGAACGCAACAATTGTCACTGTTATAGTGGGGAGAATTACTCCACTAAATGCTATATAAACATGATTTTTTCCTGATCTTTTTACCAAGGTCAGATCCATTTTCACTCCGGCTATGAACAGGAAATACATGAAACCAATTATTCCAATGTTTCTCACCACGAATGTCGCATTATCTGGAAACAAATTCTCAGCAAACTTTCTATTGTGGCCCAGAATGGAGGGTCCAATTATTATACCACCCTTGAAATTAGTGATTGAATTAATTAGTACCTGTGAACAAATTAAAAGAAAATACAAAATTAAACAAATCGAAATGAAGAAGATTAACTTACAATAATCTCAGAGATAACCCTAGGCTGTTTAAGGGGCTTGAGAAGAAGGCGAATGATCCAAGTGGTCACAATAACGAAAATGATCTCCAACAATATCAAACTGAAGGAGGAGTGCAAAGGATTTTCTCCATAAAATATGCCCAACGTATGAGCTGGGTAATTTTTCCGACATATTAGCGGAATCCCTGAATCGATTTGGTTTTCCGGCCAGGACGACTCGTCGGCCGCAACTTGGACCATTGAACGAGGAAGCCACGCTTCCGACGCTGGAGAATCGTAGAATGTTGAAGCAAACCGAACCATGCAAAATAACGGCTGAAATCCCTAACCATGCAAAATATTAATGAATTAATTGACAGAGAGATCAAGAAATTAAGCTGAAAGGCATTAATATTGTATACATACGAAGAATTCGGTTCATTACCTTCTAAGATGATAATCAGACAATTTTCTTTTTAGGCTACCGTTCCTTCACTGATATTCTTGTTTTATCCCTTCGGAGAATATGCAATGCATATGTAAATGCACTTTCATATGCTCAGCTCCACTGGACTTGCATAATCTTCTCAAATCTTAGCATCTATGGCAAAAGGAAGAAAATGCTTGTGATCTTACGCCCACCTATACAGATTGTACACAAATTAGTGATTTGTATACACTCTGTCTATATCACTCCAATTAATTACCCTTTATCCTCAACTTAAAGCGATAACCTTACTGATATGATGTTTCAAGTAATTTAATTTGAAGCTTTGGTCTAGCAACCCTAATGGCAGTGAGCCACAGGACCCACGATTCAAGACGCATTTAATGGATCTCCTGAATTTGGTCGTGAATTTTGAAAGAAAATTAAAGTGACACCAAATGGATCTCCATCACCATCCACAAGGGTTGTCTTTCATCTCCTAAAAGGAAGCCGAGATTTTGGTTCTGCTTGTGAAGAGCATTTAATATGTTGTAGCACCACTTGTTAGAAAGGGAATCGAATCACACAATGAACTGATAGACCTCACACGTGGAACCCAACATATTGTGTAAATAGGACCACTAATTTTTTCCTTAACAGGATTTACAAATCGCGGTCTCTCAACAGTTGCATTGCTGTTGTAGGTAATAAGAGAGCATCAATGGAGACCTGATTAAAGCTAAATTTAAAATTTTGGCTCCTGTGTTGAACTGAAGACATGGTAATGCTTATGCCACGATCGACAATATTAAGGGGCCCTCAGAATACATCATTTCATACGAAGGATCAAAATAGTATGTACTACACGTGCATAAAAACTTTACAATATAGTTTTTCTGTTCAAAGGGTATACTTATTGTATCAAATTAATTATTGTGCCTGTGCATGCATGCCCAAAATCATTATTGAAAGAAGTTTTATATACAGGTTAGCATATCATATATTCTTCTGACTTTAATTGACCAGTCATGAATTCAGTGCTGTATTATGATTCACTATATGTGTCTTTATTGGGTTCAGACTAAGGTATGTATAAAATTAATTAAGGCGTAAATGGGAAATCAAATTGATGCACGTATGCTTTCTGTGATCAGATCATCACATGACAAGGTCGGGGTTTAACTCCTGCCACTGCCAGCTTCTGTACTTCTGTATCCCCACTTTAATTCTCGATTTGATCTTGGTATTTTTCTCCATTTTTCTCTAGCTTCGAATATTCTCTTGAATTTCAGACGAGAACGAAAGATGTTTGTTTTACTCATAAGACCAAAGGTATGCAGTAATAAACGTATAAAAATTTCATGTTGGCAACTCTAACATAGTTGCAGTACTAATACTGCCCGGCCTCAGAAAAGTTTATCTTCTTCTAAATTCACAATTGATAAAGCAATCGATAGACACAGTAACAATTTTACCACAAAAACAGGTAACTTACAGCAAGATTAATTGTTTATTATAGTTTATGTTATAATTGATTAAGAAACCAATAGGTTTGCTAATTATGACAACTACGTTTAAGGGGTCATATATGGAGAGGCCGCTGCGGCTGATGCTGTTGTTTTTATGCACGAATGACGCATCAAACGCAAAGAGCACGCACCAACCAGTCCATTATACACTTCTCATCTTCTTTTCATAAGAAATTAATTGGGATTGAAACCGACTTAACAATATAGATTTTCCCCAAGGAACATCAATTGAAAACTATTTAATACTTAATAAGCTAATTAATTGACACATTAGATCGTATTAATATAATAAATTCTTTCTAATGGAGAATATTCCCCATGGTCTCTTCCCACCCTTTGATTAATTAAGACAAATTTCAGATATGCACAATAGGTCTACGATAATTAATTCAGGTGTTGCCAAATTTAGCTTAAGCAAGACAGGTGTGTTCAAGATGAATGAAGCTTAGATGTATATACACACACACACACACACGATCTTATACAATTTCAATTAGCACGGTTTGTTTTGTATCTTGTGCTTAGTTAATTAACCAAGGAGATGAGTTTGAACTTGTGCATGGGTCTACATTTAACCATATAACAGGTGAATTTGACTGATAATCGTATTATTGTTCCATCTCATTGTCGAATTAATAATCTATGTTTACAAGATCAAGAGGGGGAATATGGTGATGAAAATGAATCCTATCACTGCAGAAAGAGGTGGGGATTTCTGTTTAAGCACATTGCAACGTCCACTATCCTTCGAAGGTGACGAAGATTATGTTATTATATTTGGAATAATATCTCACTGGTTTCCAATGAACTTTCTATGTCCCCATACAATAGAACACATCTTGTACCCTAAAGTTGGATCAAACTTCTTAATATTTGCAATAAAGGCTATAAAAACATACATCCCACCCAACCGTACACTTGGCTTCTATCATTTAATGGCCAACCACATGATCGATATTGCATATCAACAGAGAACGGATAACCGCATTATGCAAAAGAAAATTTGATTTTACAAGTCAACTTCACCATCATATTCAGTCTGAATTGCAAATTATTACAATTTCTTTATATCGATAGCTAAAGATAGAAGAATTATATTTAAATTCACATCAAATTTTGTTTTTAATGTTGAGATAATGATGACCTTGATGAAGCATATAATATATACATATACATATACATATACATATATATATATATATATATATATACAGAGAGAGAGAGAGAGAGAGAGAGAGAGAGAGAGAGAGTAGAATAAGAAGTAAACAGAAAAGGACACGACGGGACAGTGGCCCGGACGAAGTTGGAGAACGAGTCAACATCCATAGGAACTAATCCCTTATTAAAAAGCCTGCAAGAATTGAAGTCAAAATATAAAACCCTAGCAGAATAAATCACAGGGACTTCTGGAGAAGGCTAGGGTTTCAGAGTTTCAGACTCTCCATTAAAGCCTAAAATGATTAAAGGAAACTACAAAATAATTGTCAGAGTGGCGATCCCTCTTCAAAACAAGCCCCTTTAAGATGTATTTGAAGAGGAGGAAAACAGCCATGAAAATAAAATACCAAAAATTATGCACGATTGTTAATAAATGAGAAAGCCATTCCAAGGCAACATGATCGGTTGAGACAGGAAAAAAATGATCACAGAGAGGAACTGATAACCCACGGATCATGATCTTGACATGAATATCTAACTACAGTGGTTCCAATAGTTACAAGAGCATATTCGGTAAGTCTTGGTTTCCATGGTCAGAAAGAGTTAATAGAATTGAGTTATGTGCAAATACACAGCGATGGATAGTAGATATTATTATTAAGCCAAGTAATCCGGAAATTTTCATCTTTCAAACTTACGAGTCATGATCAACAGATTGATCAAAAAGCGACCTTAGAACGGGAAACGGACAACAGTTCCAAAAGGTTGAAAACAGAAGACAAAAATCGAAGATGGTTTATTTATTTTAAGATGATTATCAGTGAAATAAACTATAAATACAACAGAATCTGTAAGATCCTTGATTCTGTGTATGTAAAGAACCCAGAGATGCTGATCAAATATCTTGCCTTGGCTACCTGCTCAAAAAAATCAAGTTAACTGGCTTTAGTAACTTTAAAAGAATACAAAAATGAGTACAACACATACCCATATGCTAAAAATCGTCCTTGAAGCTGAAACTGCACCAGTTATAGCAAGAAGAACCCGTGAAACTCAGGATGGATAGCGCCACTAAGGATTCAAGCACCCTTGGAATTATTATTCACGGCGCTATCCCTCCTGAGCTTTACAGATTCTCCATACTGCGTATAGCATCGATCGAAGCCAGCTCCATATATATCATCTAAACCTAACCAAGCTCTAGCTTCGAGTCGAAGCTAGCTAGCTAACTCACATAGTGTGGTGCGTGGGAAAAAAGAAAAGGGGTTGGGAGTATTTATAAGCAGAAAGGAAGGAACATGGTTACGTAACTCAGTTCTATTGGAACGTGAAAAATAACTTAGACCAAGTAAAATGGTTTCATTTGTGGAGCGACGGTTAATTTCTTTACTTTTAATCTCATAGCTGTTCATTACTTTTCTTACTTTTATAATTTATACGCTGCCGACTACGTTATTATTCAAACTCTCGTATTCGGATACAAGACAATATTGTTGAATTATAAACAACCAACCAACCCTACATTTATATATTCATTGTTATTAATTCTTACAAGGAATTAATCAACTTGGTCGCATCGATGCCATTTGAACACATGACTTAGTGGGTTAAACGGTTTGGACCATCTGAAATGACCAAAACCCTAGCGTGACGGTGGTTCAGCATTTCAAGAAGTTTATCGGATCAAATCGGACGCTGAGAAAACAACAGTAGTGCAGGAGTCATGGAAAGAGGGTTACTTGAGTTGCAACTAAACTTAATTTGGTGTTGGATTGGTCGAATATGATGTAGTCCAAGGCTTTCCTCTTCACTATCCCAATATCACTTCTCTTAAAAATTACAGTCCACAAAACTTGCAACGAGTATTAATTTGAGTAAGCTTTAACATTGTTGGTGTTAAATTGCTCAATATATCTCCCTCTATGCATATATACATATATATTCTTGGGAGAATTATGACATTTTACAAACACAATTCATTTATATTTCTAAGAAATTTCTATATAATATTTTGTAGCCAATAATGATCGATATATTGTAAGAGGGCAAAATTTTAGATGCCTGTTTCGCATAATTATATTTAATATTTTTTAACATCAATTTATATTTTTAAAAAATAAGAGCAAAATTCAATAATTTAAGAATATTGATTGTGAAGTCCTGTCTAATTAAATCCATCTTAAACTTCAATTATTGAAAATCAACTTTAATATTCTGTTTTTATTTAATTAATTATTTATTAATTTTTAAATGCTTATAAGAGAAATTTGTTCATTAATTTTAGTTTATGAAATGATAATATTATTTTAATAATTATTTTTATATATTTTGCATGTTCATGAAATTATTTTTTTAAGTTGTGATTTTTTTTGAAAATATAAATTAGTGTTAATAAAAATTATTATTAGAAATAGTTACAAGAGGTTGATGAAAGAAGAAGTCATTCGAGAGTAATAACATCTAATTGCAATTATAGGAAACCATTCGAGTGCTACTAAATACTATGTTGAGAAAGGGGAGGGAAGGGAAAAGAGGTGCAGTGTAGTGGTACATTGGGGCCTGGTCATTCTATGCCCTCTTTTCTCTGACTCAGAGACTGCAGCCTCGGCACTTGCACCTCTTTCGCCACCCTCTTGGCTTTTAGAGTCAGTATTTACTACCTCTCATCTTTCTCTCTTCCTCTCAGCTTTCTGCTTTCTTTCCGCGGAGCAGCATACAGAGAAAGTGGCAGACTTCAGGCTCTCTCCAATATCGAGGAGGAGATTTCTTTCTTTCTTAATTGGACTCTGGAAGGAAACATTAATTTAATATTTGATATAACAATATACGGAAGCATAGCTAGCTAGCTGCTTCATTAATAGACATGAATGCCCCACAGCATCTGACCAGCATCAAGGGCTGTTAAATTTCTCCATTGGGAAAAACCAAAATCTGGGCCATTTGGTCATCTTCCTTTTTTCATTCCCCTTCTCTTCTTAGACTTGTTCTGCGCCCGCCCAGGTCCCAGACCCTTCTCTGCCGTAAAGTTGAAATCCGTCCTTGATCTTTTCCACCCAATTTTAAATTATACGGGGTCTTCCATCTATTAAAATGTTTCCAAAGCTTCACCACCAGCAATACTAATACTTAACAAATTAAAAAAATGATATGCACACCGTTACGTGTAGCTGTCATCATTGTTTCGAAATGTTTGTTCTTATGGTCCATTACGTTTTCTGAATTAATTCGGGCATGCACAGCTTGTAATGTCTCGTAATGCTAGTTTTTAACTAAGAGAAGTTTCACGATACTCCTTCAAACAATCATGTCATTAGGTTTTGTTAATAAAATGTTGGAGATGCCAAGGAATTCCACATCTAACAAGAAAAGCTTGCAAGTTGCAACCATAGCATACTGGGGGGGTGTTTGTTGTGTTCGAATAGACGATAAAAAGAATGAATTGCAACATGGGAGATAGTGAGAGAATGGAAGTGAGAAAGACAGCGGGCAAATGTACTGTTGTTGTTGTTGGAAATCTAAAAAGGAGGATGCTTAAGCATTAGGTCAAAACCTGAGTCGGCACGCCCCAAAATATGAACGTGGGTCTTGGGGTGTGCTGCTGTCAAATCAAATCTAATTGTTGACGATTTGCTACGTGAGGGCGACAGGGATCACCCCAACTTTGGCCACCGCCTTTCTTCCCTGCTGTCTTTTCAAACCACCTGTTGCTCCTCTCACCCTCACTTTATTCTCAACAACTATAAGTGGTGCGATATCGAAATCATTGAATTATGGATAGCATAGTATTGTATTCGTTCATTTTCTATATTGAAATATGAAACGGTTGTAACGTTGAACTTTTATTTACGGATGCAATTCTAGCCGCATGCATATATTTTGAGATTGTGTAAAATCAGTATACAAGGAAGAGAATGTCTCTTGAAATTGTGAATGGAGAATAGAATTCAAAATCTGGGTTTGGATCGTCAACATTCAACAATCGTTAGAGCGTAGGTGGAGTCAAAGAATATAATCATAAAGCATTATTTTCAAGGGGAGTATTATTGATAGTAGAATAGAAAAAAGGCATTAATAAAGGAGGATTAGGTGGGATGGGAGAAGCCAATCCTAAAACAACGAGCAAGACCAAGACCAAGAGAGATACAGGGAGAGAGGAGAAACAAAAGGAAAGGACAGGAGGACATGGCACCATAGGTGGGCATTCCCCACACACAGATTTCAAAATATTAAATATTTAAAGATCATATATGGAGGGTTACACCGATTCCAATCAAATCAAACAAAATTCAATCACGTATTTCCGTATACAAAAGTTGTCTTTTTCAGATTTACATGCAGCAGATCACGACTATTCAACTGACGGCCCGACACCGACAATGTCCTCGCATTTGCTCTCCTACTTGTCCAATTCCAGCATTACACTTAACGCCATAGCCGGATCAGGCGCCCTGGCCGAGCCTCATTTTAGTGGCAATTAATTGTTGTGGTGGTACTGCGGAAGGGTTAGCTTTGGTTGCAGCTGCTGCACCATTACCATTCAATTCATATACAGACGCTAAGATAGATTGCCTGACCGGGATGTCTTGTACCATTGACATAGGCACATAGACCTTGTTCCAACACGACATAAATGTTTCATATTTTCCCCCGAAGGAACGGGAATCCACGACATTTGCAAGAACTTATTAATTGCAAGGTTTTAGTCTTTAGGGTTTCTTTTATTGGCTAAAACTAATTATTAGATTGAAGAAATGCTTGCTTTGGATAACATATGGCAAAACTTCCTCCAGTGGTATTAGGGAGAATTCCAGGGCTAAGTTTAAAGAACATATATTAAAGAATTCATAAGTCTAGGTATGATACATATCGATATATTTTAAAAATTTTATTATTATTATTAATTAAAAATATTTTTTTATAAAAATTTGAAAAAAAATAATAATTTAAAATATTAAATATTTAATTTTATTTTAAATTTTTATAAAATATGTTTTAAATTGACAATAATAAAATTTTTAAAATATAATAAAATATATACGTGCCATAGATAAATCCAAAATACATAGATTGTAATATGTAAATTTGTCCACACATGAAGCTTTTATTCTGCCTCATTGGTTCGACAATATTTGGCAATGAGTTTTAAAGATGGTGGCAATTTCAGCAGTTTAATTTGATGATGAATGATACGTGTGTAAACATGCGCTAAGATCCAAGGGAGTGTTTGGGGCTCAAAATCACATGTCTTCCAATCCCTTCCCCTCCTTGGCAATGCAAACAAAAGTATGGTTCAATAATTCTTTTTCTCGCCTGGCCTTTGTATGGCAGAATGGCAGACTTGCAGCCTCTTTTAAGCCTTCTTTTGTGTTATCGATTCAGCGTCCTTTTTATGTATTCAATTCAGGCGCCATATGTATTTCTGTTTAAAATCAGCTTTGATATTGCTCTTGTTTTGTCTGCGTTTGCCATGCCATGCCATGCCATTCATCCAAGCGTTCGTTGACTGCCTTGCTACCCAAAAAAAAAAAGAAAGATAAGTGCTCTTTTATTTCATTGAAAAGTCAACGCATAACCTTTCATAGTGGCATTCACATGTCATGTGCATGTGGGGGGTTTCCATTTGGAAGGAGTTGAATAAATATTGTCGCAAAAGAAAAAGGAAAAAAAAAAAGGTGGAAAAATAAGTTAGCAACACTAACAATTAGGTAAGTTGATTTTATTTGATGCAAGGATATTGTAGTATTGGATTGACTCTAAACAGTCACCGTTGCCATATCTTACCCCCTTTCACGTTTACAGCATTTTGTACTTCCCATCTGCATCCATATTGTAATTTCTATTAGGATGTGACTCAGCTTTTGTTAGTGGACAGTGTAGTTAGCAAATAAAAGCTTGGTTCCGGTTGATCCACTCATGTACATGTTGGTCACATTTTTAGTCAACATTTTGTATGCTTAGTCTCTGTTGCATTTGCATTTTAATCTTGCATCTCGGGTTTTCTCCTGTTTTTCCCACTTGGTCCATTGCTTTGCTTTGCGTATAAGATGGCCAGATGGAAAGCATATACCCATTTTGGTTCTTTGATTTGAGGTGAAACTGATCATACTTGATCTCCATGTAATTACCAGCCCAATTCAGGAATACATGATGAATCGGATTGAATTTGACACTGATGGCTGGGCTTTGAGCTTAACGTGGGCCGACTTGCAGGCAAAAAAGACAAATGTCACAAGACAAAGTATTAGCCGGAAATATTCAAGAAAATTAAAAAAAAAAAAAAAGATATGGGAAACATAAGGCTGAGGAGTAACGGCCATTCTGTTATTGGATATTAGAACAGAACACATCCTTGGCCTCTCCTTTACTTATTTCTCGAAGTAAGAAATTGATGTTCGTGACATGCTGTTGCGAATCACGAAATGGCTTCACTTTGTCTGAACTCATTACCTCTGCCACCTTCTTCACGTCCTAAAAGACTAACAAAAGTTTCTTCTTTGAGCAATGGTAGCATAGCAAGTCCGTTAAAGCCTATTGTTGTTAGTGGCGATCCTCCTACTTTCGTATCTGCTCCTGGGCGCCGTATTATTGCTGGTTCGTCTCTCTTTTACTTTGTAGGTTTTTTTTTTTTTTTTAATGTTTCTGGGTTGAATTCATTTTCCGTTTTCTGATTCTAGAGTTGGCCAAGACTGATTTTTGTGTGTCAGAATTGATAACACTTAGTAGCTACTTGATGTTATTATTCTGAGAAATTAGGTAGTTCGAGGATAAAGGCAGTTATAGTATAAGATAGAGCTGCCTAAAGATGGAAGAAGATATTATTACGAGGACTAACAATGTAAATTGCTAAAAAACTCCATTTGTTGATTAGGCTTTAAAGCAAATGCTTATTTGAAGTGGTAAGACACTCCCTTCAATGTTGTTTAGTATGATTGATTAACATTATCTCTAGTATTTGTTTTATTGTCTAAACACAAGTAACTCATTATTTTTTTCCTCATACTTTGCATTATTTTAGAAAAGTTCTTAGTTTCCTTAAATGGGTTTTATGCGTAGTTGGGGATCTACATGGAGACCTTGATCAAGCGAGACGTGCACTTGAGATTGCTGGTGTCTTGAGTTCTGATGGTCAAGACTTGTGGACTGGTGGAGAATCGGTATTTCTCCCAATTTCATGTTGCAAAGAGTGTAGTAGATAGCATTATCTATTCATTAATTTTTCTTTTTTTTAACTCGGACTATCATACTGGGCAAATGAACTTGGCAGTTAATGCTTCAAGTTTAAGCTTTTTATGTAAGTTTAGGATGTATTGATGCGCAATTTGGCTCTTTTGTTTCTTCTTAATAAATGTAGATTAGTACCTAAGAGTTTTAAATTGATTTGCATGGTGTTTTGTCATCAGTCATTATAGTAGAGAAAGCTGTAATTTATAAACATGCTACTATAATCTGCTTCAAGAACGTAGTTATGATATGCATTGTGGATGAGATCATACTAGTCAATAGATTCCTAACAATGATCATCTTTTTACTTGAAACATAGGTATTGATTCAGCTAGGAGATGTACTTGATCGAGGTGAAGATGAAATAGCTATATTATCCTTATTGCAATCACTGGGTATACAGGCAAAAGCAGAAGGCGGAGCGGTTTTTCAGGTTTGTGCTGCTAAACTTATAAACAACTCTGTTCAGTGTCCAAATTTATTTCTCATGCTTAAGTCACTTCATTTCCTAATCTACTTATAAAAGAATGTGTCAAGCTTTATGTGTATAATTTGAAGCATCAATTAAGTATTGCTTCACTGGAGATTTCGATTAATGACTTTCATTTCTACCCTAGTTTGCATAAAAATATGCAGATTGCTTCTGAAGGTTTTCTTACTAATTTCGTATTGATTAATTCAATCCGTAGAATCATTCCCGCTAGATCTTTGGGGTTTCATTGACCGAAATCTTAATTTTATACTGATAATCTACTTCTTCTTCTTGTAGGTAAATGGGAATCATGAGACCATGAATGTTGAAGGTGATTTTAGATATGTAGAATCTGGGGGATTTGATGAGTGTTCTGATTTCCTGGAATACTTGAATGATTATGAATATGACCGGGAAGAAGCTTTCGTTGGCTGGGTTGGCGTGTCTAAAAGATGGAAAGAAGATAGGAGAATGTCCAAAAACTATTGGGGACCACTGAATTTGGTGAAGGTACTACAATTATTTCCTAGCAATTGACTTCCTCCTTATATTTTTCTTCTTCTGTATCGCAACAGTTAGTAACTACTCATCACTCAGAATTTTGTGAAGAGATTGTAAGCATTTTTAATTTAAGGCTAGTGAAACTAATTAGCCATGAAGGAACATATTTGTTTTCAAGAAAAAAAAAAAATGTGTGCATGCCGAATTGCTCTTTTGTTACTTGAATACCTTCCAAGCTCTTAGTGGAGAAGAACTAGAATCAGTTTCTTTTTCCTGTCCAGAGCAATTTAGAATAATTCTGATGTAAGTATCAAAATATTAGGACAGAGGCAAAAGGGAGTGATTGCCAGATCAGTCTTGTTTAGACCAGGTGGTCCATTGGCATGCAAGTTGGCGGGACATGCTGTTGTTCTTAAGGTCAATGATTGGGTCTTCTGTCATGGAGGCCTTCTTCCTCACCACGGTAATACTGATATTGTCACTTGGATGAATTAAGTTTCTTCTATGATGATTGCTTTTTAAGACATACGTAAGAAGTTTTGTCTTTCCTTGTTTGAAATGCCTGATAGGAGTGCTGTGTTGGTGCTTCCACAGTTGCATATGGAATAGAAAGGATGAATAGGGAAGCATCTCTCTGGATGAGAGGTTTTAGTGCGGGTGACAGCAATCCTCTCATCCCTTTTATAGCCACCCGTGGTTATGACAGTGTTGTTTGGAACCGTTTATACTCTAGAGATATCTCAGATTTGGAGGACTATCAGATTAGCCAGGCAAGTGTTTTTGAATGCCACCCATTTTTCCTTTTTTTCATTGTTCAAAAAATCAGCTGTTTTGAAATTAAAATCACAATGATGTTACTCGATTTTCGAATAAGCACATGCATGAGCCTTTACAACTGTAAGAAGTTCAGACTTCTCATATGCTGACAGACTTTAGAGTTGATTCTGTCTTTGTCTTTCAAAATTTCCAACTTCATGCCCTTACATTGGATGAATCGTTTTTTCTATGTTTTCTGTTATTTGCATTGGTTTGCAATTGATTTGAGTTATTACTTCATCATGGACTACAATGAAATAATTTAATACTGTGCTGGCAAATTTTATCTTATATGACTTACTGCAGTTTTTGTAACCAAAATCATATGGTCATCAGATAAATGCTATTCTTCAAGAGACACTGCAAGCAGTGGGTGCTAAGGCAATGGTGGTGGGGCATACTCCTCAAACTGCAGGTGTGAATTGGTACGCAACCCTACTTTATTCTGACTTCGTATCTGAACAATCACTGGGGATCTATTTTTTGCAGTTGCAGTTTTTTGTTCATACATATTTTTTAATATTAAATACTTTGGTATTTCTATGCAGTAAATTCGATTGTAGTATATGGCGAGTTGATGTTGGAATGTCTAGTGGAGTTCTTAATTCAAGACCACAGGTAACAATAGTTATGATAGCACAATTGATTAGATAAAAATGCCTAATTTGTTCTATCACTCTAAATTAATTTCCAGGGCATAAAGGCACATGATCATTCTGTAATTGTCAATTGTAGGGTGATTTTGGAGTTGTTTTTTAACTTATTCGAACACTGGGAATCGAATTGCGGGTTGTTATGCATTTTTAAGGCCCATGTTCATGAAACAAATTTTATACCCTATGTTGATAACTGAATTTAAATTAGTTTGAAAATCCATCTATAATATCCAACTTTCACCATGTGTTTCGAAGTCTCTTTTTATATTAATACTTGATTAAAAATAGAAATGTGGATGATGGAATTTACGTTTTGACTCCTATTTATTCACCAGGTCCTTGAAATAACAGGCAATAAAGCAAGAGTAATAAAAAGCAAAAGGGACACATTTACCCAATTTCATGTTGTTGATTATACTTAGAAACAAGCAGATGAGTCAACAGGTATGGCGGATGGTACCTCCTTATTGTATTTTTCTAATAGCAATTCATATATAAGTTTTGGATGGGTGGAAATCTATGAATAATGTATCATTTATAGGTGCATTGTCTGATATACTTCAATGTTCTGTGCATTGCCAAGTTTTAGAACTTCATGTTTAACAACAATTTCTTTGCAGATGTGCAGGCAATCCTGTTTTCTAAGCAATTTAGTGTCTAGCAATGATAATAAACTTCTTCTTCTTCTTTTTTTCTCTGGGAAAAAAATTCATGTATATAAGTTGACCTGGGACAACATCCAATACAAAAATTTTAAAAAGAAAAGCCTTTCCGAGAGGGATCATAATTGTGTTCTGCAACTGTGCTTTTCCATTTCTGATGATATTGTTTCTTGTGATAGGCATTTCAGCCGAGTATTTGGAGACGAAAATCTCATGTAGTTAGGAGTATTTCATTTATGTCTTCTATATTTACAGGATAAACAGGCAGTACTTTCACCTTCACTGGATTGATTCCATATCGAATTGTTATCATACCTTGCATTGTTTGCATAGAAGCATATACATTCAAGGCTGCCAGTAAGCCAAGGGTGAGCAAAGTTCAGCAATTATACACCCACAAAGTTAACAGACTAGAAATTTTTATATCATAGAGAGAAACTGAAGATTTTAGGACCTGGCTCCTCATTTTAAGCAATAGTTCTCTGCTGAGCTATTGAATTCATAAATTGTAAAATAGTTGTGGTCGTTGAATAAGAGGAAGGAAACGACCAACAGAACAAATCATTTTTTTTCCCCTTCTCAGAACGACCAGATTGAACACTCATTCTGTTGGAATGCTTTATATATATGTCTCCAATAAATGAATGATATGTCTTCCAAAATTTTATCTGTCTTCTCATTATACTTTACCAGCCAAAAATGAGGTGCTTTGGGCAGTAGTTTCTCAACGTTTAAGCAGCACTAAGCATGGGAGAATAGTATATATACTTACCTTCAAATTAATGACACACCAATTTATATGCAAATTGCAGCATATCAACTCTTTATATAACTATGACTACAACTACAGAAATAAGACACAGAAAGAAGGGATAAAAAAAACACTAATTAGAGTGGTAATTCAAAGCAATTATGGTAGATTTTCTCAAAGTTAGGTCACGGTTGGCCTAATTCCTTGGTTTTCATGTCCATCTCCAACGACTGTAGAGGCTTCATTCAAGTCCTCCTTTGTGAACTCCGTGAACATAAAACACTCTGTTTCTCTTGTTTATAAACCCAAGAAAGAACAGAATACACTTCCTTTGTCAGACTCGGAAATACAAACATAGATGCACACTCTGATTCACCATCCACTTATCCTACGCAGCTCCTCGTCTTCCCATTACACACACTCTCTTGCCACCACCATGGCTTCCTCTCTTGCCTTTCCTTCCGTTTCTCTCCAAAAGCATACTTTCTTTAATGGGTCTGCCGCTTCTTTTAATAAAATGGGACTTGGAAGCTTTGGTCGATCTGGGGTTTTTATGAGCGTGTCTGTTGGGAAACAAGCTGCTGTTGATGATGCCTTGTTTGCTGATTACAAACCGACCTCTGCTTTCTTGTTTCCCGGTCAGGTATGTTTTATTGGGAACTTTTTTTTTTAATTTAATTAAAGATTTCAACTTTATAGTGCGGTTAAATCTTTACTGTCCGTGATTTGGTTTGAAATGTTAATGAATCACGAACTATGAAGAAATATGATAGTAGCATTCCTGGGTTTGCTGCATTAGTGAATCTTCTCTGCGTAATGATTTCATTATCAAACGATGAGTGAATTCGCGATGCTAATTTACCGAAAGTGGCAGTAGTAAAGACGAAAATATTATTAAAAAATAGATTATTGAATGTTTAAAACCGTATTGAGGTCGTATTTTTCATTGTGATTTCTGATAGTTTTGTATTTGCGGCTCATTATTTTGCTTTCTGTAGCTTCACAAGGTAGTTGTTCGCATATTTGTTTGTTTAAATACTGTAGAATGAAATCATTCGAGAATTGAAGCTGCAACCTCAAATTTTAGTTTGAAAATGTGCCATTGGTGCTATTTCAGTGAATGCGAAGGGTTACTGGGTTCAAGTCTTTTGACTAGCACTGCATCGTTTTCATGCGAAAAAGTCACTGTTCAAATGCTGTTCCGATTAGTAGGATACTAGAATTCTCACCAATCCTTTCAGAGTTATACCATTAAGAGGGGCCAGATATGACTGTGAGAGTTTGCGGACAATGGCAGGATGAGGAGGAAATTTAACCAGAAGTTGATTTACTTCTTTATATTCTGTCTTAGGGTGCTCAAGCAGTAGGAATGGGGAAGGAGGCTCAGAGCGTGCCTGCTGCTGCAGAGCTATACAAGAAAGCAAATGATATATTAGGGTAACTTGCTTAAACTGTTTAAGTTTGTGATACATTAGGAAGGAATCCTTTTTCTTTTGGACTCTCTGTAGTATTTGTTCTCCACTAAATTCTGGTCAGAGTATAGGTTAACCTACAATTGATCACCTTCAGCTAATTTATGTGGGATATTTCTTGTTAGAAATATGACAACCTGTTTCATGCAGTTTTAATCTTCTAGAAATTTGCATCAATGGACCAAAGGAGAAGCTAGATTCAACTGTTATAAGCCAGGTACACCAGCTAGCTCCTTATGATAATCATTTTCTTATGTTCTGCACCTAAGGCAGCATTTCCTCCTCTTGAATCCTTTGCTGTCTAATGTTGGTTGTATTTAATCGCTGTAGAATGCAAATACCCTTTGATAGTTATTAATTAGCTTCTAATTCTTTAATTTTGCAGCCTGCCATCTATGTCACAAGTTTGGCAGCAGTTGAGCTGCTCCGAGCTTGTGACCAAGGGCAGCAGATAATTGATTCTATTGATATTACTTGTGGTCTCAGTTTGGGTGAATATACTGCTCTGGCCTTTGCTGAAGCTTTCAGGTGAGTTAATCACTCAACAGATAAATTCACTGTTGCATACCTATTTTTGTTCCTATGCTGAACAACTCAAAGCTGATTAGTTTACGTGAATTGATCCAGAAAATCTTTCCTTACTCTCATTAACCCTGAACATTGATTATGTGAGCCAAGCTTGCCATGAAATTCAGAACACAATGCAATTTCTAGATCTGATCTGTTAGTAACTTAACAGGATTATTAGGTTCTGTTCCATGACAGAGATAACTTAAGAACCACATCATCCCGGTTCCACCTTCCATTTTAAATCTATAGGCATTTGGAAGCATAATATTCCTTGTTTAGTGTTTCTTGTGCATCATTGTCAGAGTTAGAATAACAGAAGATCCATATGCCCAGTACAAATTAATGATTTTGTATTGATTTTGCCCCGTTTTTTCTTAAATGATTTGGTTCCATCTGTAAGCTTTGAGGATGGACTTAAGCTGGTCAAACTAAGGGGAGAAGCTATGCAGGTAACCATATATTACTGGCTTATGGAATCGTAATTTTGTTACCTGAAACATAGATAATTGTTTAGTATCATTTTGGTGATAGTTTCTGTGCAACTTCCTCCAGGAAGCTGCTGATGCTGCTAAAAGTGCCATGGTCAGTGTCATAGGATTGGATTCAGACAAGGTTCAGCAGCTGTGTGATGCAGCCAATCAAGAAGTGGATGAGGATAACAAAGTTCAAATTGCAAATTATCTGTGTACTGTAAGATTGTCTTGCATATGCCTCAAAATTCTTCTAATAAATCCACCTGGGAATTTTGTTACTGTTTAATATAAATTTCTGCATCGAATACATTCTACTTTGGCAGGGGAATTATGCGGTATCAGGGGGTGTCAAAGGAATTGAGGCAGTAGAAGCCAAGGCTAAGGCATTCAAGGCTCGAATGACGGTAATTTTTTTTAATATTTAGTCCCATGCAGTGCCATCCTGACAATAGCTATAAGCCTATAACTCACTCTCCCTGTTTCTCAGGTGCGACTAGCTGTTGCCGGTGCTTTCCACACCCGTTTCATGGAGCCAGCTGTCTCAAGATTGGAAGCCGCATTGGCAGCAACCCATATCAGAACCCCAAGAATACCAGTTATATCTAACGTCGATGCCAATCCACATGCAGATCCAGAAAAGATTAAGAAGATATTAGCGCGACAGGTAAGCTACTCGGATATAAGAACCTGTTTTCCCGCAATACGAGATGCGAGTATTAATCGGACACCTAAGATTAACTCTCGAAATTTATGTCACAGGTGACCTCTCCTGTCCAGTGGGAAACCACAGTGAGGACTCTTCTCGGCAAAGGGCTGAAGAAGAGTTATGAGTTGGGACCCGGAAAGGTATTAATTGTTCACCTACTCAACATGGACAAAGACATAGACCTCGTCTCTTTAATTTCTAATTGCTGTGGTTTATCAACCTTGAGTTCATTTTGTTCTTGCATAAGGTTATTGCTGGCATCGTCAAGCGAATGGACAGAAGTGCTGAGATTGACAATATTGGTGCTTAAGCAGGGGACTCATGGCGGCTTCTTCACCATTTGCGGTGGACCTAGGGAGAGAGTTTCTTTGTCCAAACCAATCTACGAGAAAGACATTTACAGCTTGAATTCTCATGAACTTAGAATTTTCAATCAGGATTCATTTGAAATTCCATGCATTATAAGGTTGGATTCCTACACATGAAATGCATTTGAGAACTCAATCGTCGATTCAGGGAGGAAATTTTTTCTCTAAACTAACATGAAAGAAACATTCCAATTACAAACCAATAAAAGCAGCAGAAATTGTGTCTAGTTATGAACATTTGTTGGAGCGGCTTGTTCTGGTTGTCTGATTCTCCTGAGGTGATCCATCCAGCGATCTTCGGGAACCCAATTGGCCCAATCAGGAGCCGAACCTCCGAACGATACGCTGCGCATTGCCTCCATCACTCTCAACGCGTTCTCGTGACTCAACGGAGCGTTCCTTCTATTCTCATCCTCCCTAAAAGCTCTCACTATTGCTGACTCCGACTCTTCTATTATTATCTCCTCCTCTTCATCTTCGCTGCTGCTTTTGTCCTCCACGTCGTCGTTTAGATGCATCGACGATATTCCATCCTCCCTTTCGTGGACGTGATATTCGTTTGGGAGGCCATTAGTAACAGATGCGTCTCCATTTGTCTGATCTGTATCAGAATCATTGTCGTCATAATCAACGCCGGATATTGGCTGGTAGTATTCCGGCGTATCGTCAGGATTCGTATCTGAGTCGCTAACACCGTCGATCTCTGTAAAACACGTAAAAATAAATGCTGATCGAAGAGTCAGAGTTCATGATTATCAGAAATTTAGCGAAAAAATTATATAATAAATAAGAATTTACCTTCAACGAAATCAGTTGTAGTGGTAGTGGCGTTCATTCTGTCTTGGATCATCAGAGAGAGAGAGGTCAAGAAACTTAACAGAACTCAAATATAAGAAAATGGAAAGACATCGAAATCGGAAAAATTATACAATTGATTTAGCAAAAATAAGTCTGCACCAGCCGGGAATCGAACCCGGGTCTGTACCGTGGCAGGGTACTATTCTACCCCTAGACCACTGGTGCTTGCTGCATCTCAAACTTACTTCAGCTCTCATCAAGTTG
Organism: Swietenia macrophylla; assembly: GCA_032401905.1. Classification (NCBI taxonomy): domain Eukaryota; kingdom Viridiplantae; phylum Streptophyta; class Magnoliopsida; order Sapindales; family Meliaceae; genus Swietenia; species Swietenia macrophylla. Next base: position 7,770,029 of record CP135565.1, on the reverse strand, counting down.
TGTGAAACTGCACTTCCCACACTCATTTGGTGGGAGAGAGGGAAGTTGAGAGGGAAAATGGCAATTGCCATTTTCAGAGCTTCAGTTTCTTCATAATTCATATCATCTACTCTCTGATTCCTTATGCACAAGACAAGACTATCCACAAAAAAAAAAATTCATTACCCAAGAAGTGTACGTTGCTTTCTTGTGCTTCTCCCGAACTCAACTCAGTTCAGTCTCGATGAGCCAACATGCAACTCGTCTTTTATTAATGCCGAAACATTTCCTAAATTTACTTTCAAATAAATTGACATTTGTAAATTGTGAAACCGTAGGCAAATTTCTGCCTCAATACATCTTTTCAGCAATGGGAAATGTCTTTATAGGCTTCTGTTCTTATTGTCAATGGCTCTGTCTATCTCTAACGCATGTCAATGATGGAACAAAGTCTGTTGGTTGATGATTTGTTTTCCTTTGGAACCGATGCTCAAACTTTCCGAGAAAGCTTTTCAGTATAGCCAACACTTGGCATTCAAACCGATAGTCGTTCACGACCTTCAAACGCAACTTCTCGCATTCAATTTAAATGATGCAAAATATTTGTGGCATATAATTTTATTTTGCTGCTTCATGGCGGATAATCTTACCAATCGGAGATCCAACAAGCCGAAATTTGTAACAGTTTGGCGCAACAGATATTTAACACCTCATCTATGGAACCCAGAAAAAGTATAAGCTCAATGAAGCAGGCAGCTAGATGATTGGATCAGCATACGCATCCAAATAAAGCATGCATGTAGACAAACGTGTTCCCCTTTTAAGGAAACATGAAAATACCAGAAACAAATCTTATCACAGGTATCCTCACCGAGATTTGACAATCAAAAGAAAGAATCCTGTTTGCTACTGTTTAAAAGAAGTGCTCATCATCCAGTAACAATTTCTTTTCATTTAATTTAGTTGCTATTTTTCTTTTCTCTTGTCTCTGATAAGCAAACCCAATTTTCTTCAGTACACACTGAGCCAAAACCATGTCTAAAGAACAATATGATTAAATGACAGTACTGGTTTCACATGTACTAAATCTGTTTCTCAACAATTGTCGCGGGAAAAGTAGCAATGCCACAAGTTATTGGATATTCAGATGCAACGTAAATATAAGAAAAGCCTGGAAAAGAAAGATAAATACTTGCATTCAGTCAGTAACATATAAATATGTTGCATTAGATGTGGCAGAAGGTGATAAACACTGTCCCTAGGCAATACTCAAGATACAACAATGAAAATTAGCAATAACCTGTCCTTGAAAATCATAAACAAACAAATCCCAAAGATAAAAATCTAGCAGTCAGAAACAGTAGAAGAAACTTTTCATGAGGCATAACACAAGCATAGAAGGAGCTGCAGAATTTAATAATAAGATCAAATCAATCTGATAATTAATTAAGTATACAATGACAATCACGAACATAATTATTAACATCAATAGCAACTTCCCTTGTATTTAAATATCTGGGAAACAAATCAATAGTTCTTGAAGCAATTAAAACTACATCACCGTGAAACCCAAAATTAAAAATCATTGCATAGAATGATTCAAAGGGCGTTTCATGGAAGAGAGGAAAAAAATATCAAGAAAAGAAGAACTCAGAAACATTTTTCAATAAAAATAGTTAAACATGAAAAGAGGTATACAACTGAAATAAACTATGACCTGACCAATTAATTCTGATTACTGCTATCATTGAGTTCTTGGAAGAAGGTTTTACAAGCTTCATACGTGGACCAGCAGATTGCAGCAGCAGGAGCATGGAAAAGCATCCTAGGAATCCATCCCCTCATGAGCCCCCTGTATCCATCCTTTTTCAATATTGTTTGAATAACACCCCCTATTGAACTGCTCTGAAATCTATCACAACCACAAACACCCTGTACATACAGGTGATGTTAAAATATCACATAACATTAGAATCATATAATACCACAAAAGCATTTCCAATTCACCCCGTATAATTCAAGACGTCATTCCAAGATTAAATTCTAGGTATTTACCATGGCATATATCTATGTTGTGGCAACACCGCCCAATTTTGTTCCTCAATACGCTTTATGTAATTGTCATACTGTGGATAAAAGTGCTGACAGGATAAAGATATCTACATGAGCATAACCATTGGTTTCAATGGTTAACTGACTAGGCATCTCCAAACACTATTTAAAAGATCTAAAAGATATTAAACGTGCTCTAGATCATTATAACAGGGTAATTCTTGGGAAAAAGTTCTGTGAAGATGAGAGAAAGAAAAATACAAGGAGAATAGCCTTTTTGCAAACTGCAGCACCATGAACTCGATGATTGGAAAGAAATCAAATTGAAGGAATATAAATCAAAACAGTTATGTAGTGGTGGATCATAATTTTCTATAAATCACGGAAAAAACAACTGTTCAATTTTAAGTAGATTGATTCCTTGTCCAAGGGAAATGAAGCTTTTAACTCCATTTGTCCCTTAGTGAAAGGCAAAAGAAATTATAAGCAAGCTCATGAACACATGGGAGGAGCAGCAACCAGATAACAGCTTCTCGCTGGCTTCTAAACCATGACTATAGTAATAACCTATGGCAAACTAACATTCCAGCTATACTCTGCTTTTCTCTGTTTACCAACTTGACTTAAAATTTGATCCTTCGATATATCTAAAATAATTACAAACCACAGTTTTAAGTATAGCTAGGCTGTAATGCTTTTACAAGCACTATGAGTTAATCCTAAACTTAAATAAAATGCTTGATAAAATTTCAGTAGACTCAAACTGTAAAAAATTAAAAGTACTCATAACAGATAATAAAACATAGCAGAACAAAGATATACCTGACATTGCAATTGAGTTTTGACAACGTCAAGTGGTGTGGTGAGAGCAGCTGCCAAAGCTCCAGCAGCAGCTCCAGCAGTAGCATGAACGATCAATCGCTCATCACTCGCATTCTCTGGAGAAATCTCCATCAATCCCCTCTTGGTGGCCTCATAAGTGGCAAAATGCACCGCAGTAAAAGGCGCGTTCATCAACACGGTGGTCCGGTACGACGCGTAAAACGCACCCAGCCCTTCCTCCCCCAATACTCTCTTAACACAGTCCCAAACACCTTTATAAGCACTACTATTCCCCCCCAATTGTAATCTTTGCTTCACCATATCCATAGGAGTAAAAACGGCGTCGCTTGCAACGGTCGCGAAAACTCCGGAAATCGCATGGGCGGCAGAGTTATTCGGGTTTCCACCGGAGAAGAACTTTTTACAAACTTCGTAAATCGAAAAGTAAACGGCATGAGCCGGGCCGGCGCCCAGGCCCATGGCACCTATCCCACGGTAGAGAGCCGACGGACCCTCGGTTTTCAAAATGGATTTGAGTGCTTGGCCAACGCCGACTGATTTAATTGGACACGACCCGAGAGCTTGCATGTGGGTCTTGACAGTGTCGACAGGAAACATGGCCATGTGTTCGACAGAACCCGCGATTGAACCGGCTATCATGAATTGCCAAAAGTGGAGACCATCGTGGGTTTTTACCACGATTTCTGGGTGGAAATCAGGGGGTTGAGGGACCGGCCGGAAATCAGGGTTTTGGAATTTGGTAGTTGTGGCTTCTGCTGCCATGGCTACCCTCAAGAGCTGAGGGCAGAAGTGTAAAGTGAGAACGTAATGAACTTTTGTAGCTTACTGTACAAGCTTGGACAGTTATTAGGGTTATGGAGTTGACTGATCTGGGTTGTAGCCATACAAACACTTCTGTCTCACATGAGAATATTGAATTCAAGTTGTATGGATTGTGATTTTAACAGGGAAAAAAGAAGGTGGAAGGAAAATTTGGTTGTCGTTTGACAATTAACGAGTTAGGGTTCCAAATAGTTTGGGGAAAATCAATTTAATTAATCAATCGGTTAGGTAAGAACAAATGGGGTGTGATGGGCTAGTTTTGACTGGAATCTTTGGTCAGATTTACTCTTCAGCCCATGCTCTAGACATTTGGGCTGGTGTGTTTTCTGACCCATTGATCTTACAATAGGGGTGTGGTCCTTCAAATTAAGGGCAGAGGCTTAGAGCTATGATTCATAGTATTATGGGACATTGATCAATGCATAGGCTTTTTCAGATTTCAGCATCCAATGTGATAAAAATGTAGATTAACTCTACAGATTCAGACCAGAGCCGTTGTAATTTCCTAGAGCCAGGTTATAGTCTATTATATTGACAAGGTGGTAAAAAGTGCCTTGCAGCATCTAATTTTCCACCTTGATCAATCTTTTCTTGTTTTTCATTTATGTTTCAGGAATCTCTTGTAAGTTTACGTAAAACTTGGCCACAGGCTGCTCATGTAATTGCTCACAGAATATCAAATACTACTTGTTGATCAATGGCCAGAGCATTGTGAAACATCCCTGATAAAATCTTCAACATACATGGGTGCTTTCAAAAATCCTCCAATGGAAGGTCGAGATGATACTCTGAAATCTATATATTCATTATTAACAATGGCAGACAAAGAATCTGGTGTTTAACCGAGCATTTTAATTAGAACGGATGATTTATTGTTTTCCTATTTGTTGATCAGGACTCTTCAAGTGAGAGATACGTGGCAGACTTCCCTAGGCCAAAAATAGGTAATATTTATGTATTCAGACAGGAAATATGGCCAACGAACAGTAGAATTTCATGACATGAAATGGTTAATGACTTCGGTCTTGCAATATGTTACCGATGAATGCATCAAGG
>CP135565.1:7571497-7745296 GCA_032401905.1 Swietenia macrophylla | reverse complement strand
TTTTCAAATATTTTAAAAAATATACTCAAATAGAATTTTGATAATATTTTAAAAAAATTGAGAAATTATGAAAAGAAAAAAAATTAAATTAAGATGGAATAAAATTGTAGGGAATAAAAAAAATTAAATAAAAGAAGATGTTTATGTCTATTTATAGTAAAAATGGCCACATGTCCGTCCAATTGAGTTGATTTTGAAGAGGCGGTAAAGACGAAGAAATCAAAATTTTGATGACTTCTTCTTTTACCCCCACTTACAAAAAACACAGTGGGAACCGAAGAGAAAAATGAAACTAGCCACAGTCAGGGCCGACACCAAGAATCCATGAGAAATGGGCTCGACTTGGATGTTGGTTGGTGAACATTCACACGGAAGCAAACACCAACTGCAAATACAACGACAAACATCAACTCATTTCTCTCTATTTAATCAACCTAACAAATTAAAAAAATTAGGAGTTCCAATTAGAATTAGCATTGATCAATGTTCAATTAATGACATTTAGAGCCGATCATAAATGATCAAAAAGTGCAAAAAGTATTTAAATTTTAAAAAAATTTAAGTAAAATATATTTATTTTATTAATAAAAATAATATAGCAGAATTATTTAATTAATAAAAAAATTATTTATTGATAATGAATTAAAAAATTAATAATAAATTTTATTTTTAATTAATATAATAAAAAATTTTATTAAATTTATTTTTAATTTTTTATTTATTATTAATTAAATAATACTATTAAATTACCTATACTTACTCGATAAAACAGCTTTTATCTAATATTTTCTCAAATTAAAACAACAACTTTACGATTCCATATGTGATCGACTAGAAATTAAGATCAAGTATGGCAACTGTCCCTGCCGAGTGATGCATTAATTGACTTGTCAATCATGAATAGGATAAGGTTCCTGACTAAACAGTAAATAATTTCTTAAGAAAAGTACTGCTTATTCCTCTCCTACGTAACATTCATGCTTATAGGTTTTATCAGCTTGGAAATTAGTTTGTGAAGAAATCGGCATTCTATATTCCAAACTATCCATGCATAAAGTTACCATATGATATCGATGTATAGAGTACTGTTTACTTGCTTGATCTCATCTATAGACAGTAAGCAGTAGTGATATAACAATATCATAAATAATCAATGACATTCAATGAAGAAGCAAAGCAAGTAATGAAAGTGAACCGTCCGACATAAGGCTAGGGTTTAAGGATTATTTAAAGGAAACCCATTTCGAGAGGGACTGAAACTAAAAATTAGAGCAGAGAGAGAGAGAGAGAGAGAGAGAGTGCTGTAGAACCCTAAGACCAATTCTCACTCTTGCATTTAATGCTCTCCACATGACTCCAAGCTTCTAATCTTCTATTCCGAGGAAAACTGCACTGTTTCCCTAGTTGTCATCGCATGCATTCTTCATAATTTTTTTTAATATTCTCTGTCTTATAAGCCAGGTTTCGATGTTTTCTATTTGTTGATTCTTTTCTCAGTTCTCTCAGTCTCAGCAAATATTAAAGAACTATGTTGCCATCTGTTCAATTACAGTTTTAACTTGCAAGTTTCAAGCCCCGAAGCAGCTACGGATTAGGTGCTGAGAGCTTTGGAAGACTTTGTATTACTGTTTCATATGGAATTATTTTAAGCTAATGAATAATAAAATAGAGGAAAACAGACATCTTTCACAATGTTAGAGACAAATAAGACATGCGAGCTTCGATGCCAACATTAAATGAACTTTGGTGAAACGGAAGATTCGATTATTGGTATCTGCACGGTTTTCAAAATCTATTTAGCTAGAGGTGGACGCATTACAAATTAGAAGGCAATGTTTGACAGTCCTAACCTGCCCAAGTGGGGGCTCAAATTCAAGTGCCAGCTAAACCTGAAAATTCAATTGCTTCAACAGACTCGGTGTTGGATTTCCAACGCCAACATTATATATTTATTTATTTTCCTGTTCATTATTGAAGATTCAAATCTCCATTATCAACTCGATGTGAGTAATACTAGGACAGGACCTGAGCCAAAAGTCACATGATCAACGAAAGCCCTGAACCATTTTCAGTTTTAATCCCTGCCCAAAAACCTTAAAGTGCCCTCAAAGGACAGTCCCTCGGCCTATGTAAAGAACTTAATGAGAGGATGATCATGGATGTAACATAGCTTTATGTAGAGACTAACCCCGCAATGTCTATCTAGTATAGAAGTCTTTACTTTCTTCTGGATAAATCTAGTCGTGTAAGTTTATGAAATAGAGTTCATGAGCATAAGATAATTGCCAATAACCTCAAAATTGAATAGACTATGAGACACTGGTAATCTGCTGGAAGCCTTTAAGTTCATGCAATTTCTTATATTTCGTCTTTTATTTCCATTTCTAAAGAGTGCTTGCTGGGCATTTCACTTCTTTATGATAGGAAGAATGTACTTTGCTTTTCTCAATTGTTTTCTTTTTCAAGTACTCTGCTGCCTGCGCTTGAACTGAGATGATCAGACAAAATTTGCAAAGATTTAGTGACAGCATAAAAGAGTTCGTTAGGATCATGACCACCGAAGATTAGTCACTAAGAGGAGAAAATCATAAAGCACACAGTTGAAGCCAGTAAAACTTCACAAATATGGTGCCCTGATATCCAGAATACTTCATAGTAAGTTCCAACATTTCAGTCACTCATTTATTAAAAATTGGCTGCAACACAACACTACCTATGTGATCAAACTCAAATTATGTTATTGAAATGCAATTAGATACTGGAAAAAAAAATTTAAGGTAACACAGAAAGGGAGATGCCCAAGAATTTCAAGAAATAGTAGACTTAAAGATCAGAGATGAAAAACCAACCATCAATATTGTCCAGGATGATGTCGTTTAGAACCTCTAATGACAAGATGCCGAAAGGGTTAATCACATTCATAAGCCGTATCCACATATTATATATGACATGGTGTTGTTTAGAACCTCTAATGACAAGACGCTGAAAGGTTAATCACGATGATAAGCCGTATGCACATAACATGAATTTTAAGGAGTTGACACATACTATAAGACATACCAGAACGTGAACCTGCCATTGTCACTGCTCTTTGAGAATCTTTATTTTCTCCAACACTTGAAAGTTCTCAAAGATTTCCTCTGTTTTTGAATTTGCAACATTATCTTTTTGTAGGAATGATTGTGCATTTTCACAAGCCTACAAGTGACATGAAATAAAATATTTATGACTGGAACATGAAATTTGAGGAAGGCAAAAAGTCAGGCACATTTTATATTTGAGCTACAAATGGAAAATCCAAGTCAAATAGGCATGTAAAAATTAAGGCGGACTATGGCATCATTAAACAACCACGCGATGTTACATTGTGTAATCAGTATAGTTAATGTAGGTTGCTAGTGAAGACGGTGCACTGGAGGTGAGATTAAAGCCCAGTTCAGGGAGAAGTTGATATGGAATGAATTAATAATTGATATCATATTAATAGAGAGTTAAACAAAAAAATCAAGATGAGTCCAATCAAAAACTTTTGTTATTCCTGTAAACTCCAAATTAAAATTTGAATAAAAACTACATCTTGCAAAGAACACTTATTTCTGGTTTGTTTAACTCTTACGTGTTCTCTAAGACTTGCTATATACATTTTGAGATCTGGTTTAACCGTGAAATTGCTCCATTTTGTAATATCCTAAAACTGAATCTGAAGAACCAGTAGGACAGTTCTAAGATTTTTCAACGACAGTAGTCTGCTGATGAAATTAGTGACTCCAGATGCAATAAAACAGTGTCATTGACCAGTACTAGCTACTAGCACAAAATCGAAAGGTTTTACCTTTACTGCAATTGAATAAAAACCTTTCTCAAGTGATTGCTCGGCAAAGTTCAGCCACTCCAAGTGTGAAACTTGTAGCCATTTGCAACTTGAAAACTTGAGATCACGCAGAACTTAGGCCTCGCATCCCAAAGCCAAACAGCTCTACAAACAAGTGCACAAAAAAGAAAAAGAAAAAGTGATACAGATTCAGAAGAAGTCGGAGAAATGTCATTGCAATTGTATTTATAATCAACGAAAAGAAGATGTTACTAAACGAACCGTAACTCGATATCGCCTACGATGGCGAAAGCACGAACGAAGAATTCGAGGATCAAAAGCTTCTTCTCAACAGTTTTATGTATAATTTTGCGAATAACCGACACTGATTCGGATATCAGAAACTCTGTCAAACTCGATCGCACTCCAATTAACGATATCACGTCCTCCGAAACCAGCAGCGATTCAAGAAATCGAACAGTTTCATTTTCAAACCAGCGAAAAACTAATTAAATAAATAAATACATGCTTGGTGACAAAATCAGATGACTGATTGTGAATTTTGGGAAGCAAACCAATATGTTAAACTTCTGTGATTGATTTGAGAACGAAAGAGAATGATTTGCTGATCAAACTCCCGGTTTGTCATTTTGAAGTGATTTGAAGTGCGAAACTGGTTTTCCCTTCGTGAATTTTTGCAGTTTATATTTATTTTGAGCTGTTTAATACAAATTTCAGGGGAGGTGATTGCCGGGTATGCCTCCATGATATGACTATTCAACGACAAGTCGTTTATATGAATAGTTCTTGTGCGATAAGTTTTATTGTCGAGATTTCCTGCAGACAGACGACATCCAGATGAAACTTTTTTAAGCTTTTTCGTTGAAAAGTCCTAGTAGATGACACGTCTCATTCTATCTTTTTTTTTTTTTTTTAAAAAAAAAATTTCCCATTATTCCATTGCGTCTTTTGGGATTTCAAGATTTTTCCCATTATTCCATTGTCTTTAAGTAGGTCAATAACATTACAGATGGCGAATCATTCGCACTTACCTTCTTCATCTCGTACATTCTTATCTGGTTACAACTCTACAGGATTTCCATACAAAGATCCAATACAATTCTTATCAGGTTACAACTCTGCAGTAGGTCACTGTCACACGATACTTCATACATGAAGTGCACAGATCACATATACAAGGTCAGACAATAGTGAAAATTTTGGTTCCGAAAATTACCTCTCGCGAATGCCGTGGAAAGCTTGGGTCCTTGCTCGGTCATAAATTCACGCCTGCTGGGCAGAGCATCATCCCTTTGTACGTGTCAACCTAGCCAGGATGCCAGTGACCCTACCTTAACAATTTCGGTCGGCGAAGAAATCTTTGTACACGTTCTAACATTACTCAAACCTCGCTCAACCATTGCGTTAAGATTATTGGTACAGAATGCGCGAAATCTCTTGAATCGGATTTTTGATCTTTTATTAGAAATGCTTTCCGACGATTTTCGTTTCAGAGAATGCATAGCCCATTCACAAATACTACAAGACAAATAACAGAACACGAAGACGTTACAATAAACATTACATGTTCAGAAGCATGGGAGTCAAAAACGTTTTTGTTTGTCTTCCATTGTTTCATCAGAACGTGAAAATAAAATTACATTGATGACAATTGCTGAATTCGTAGTACAGGATCGACCATTGATGACATTCTCCAGCCCTCGTCTCCCCCTTGTTGCGAACAGATTTGTTACTGATCAACAAACCCACCCCCCGCTGATACACGCCTTATTTCACCGAATATTTTCACTCGTACAAACAAAAAATAATGGTCCACTAACAGTGACGTAGCTCTTCCAAGTGCGCACTATGATCTGAAGGGTAAACTACGCGAGGATTCAGTGACAATGGGCCAAGTCCGCCCATTTACACGTTCTCGAGGACGCGCCTGAGCCCCGGTGAAATATGATTGACGAAGCCATTATCAACGCACTAACGGAATGACACACTGGCAAATATAACCATTTCACACAACTAAACATATTTGACCATTCTTAAGATACACCTATTACCAGCTTATTGCATTAAAAATAAAAAATAAAAACTCTTAGTGTCAAACAATCCTGTGCACAAAATTCACTAATTCCAACTATAAATCAACTCAAACCTTTGGCAATGATCCAAACCTAGAACTAGCATAAGAAAGGCTATTTCCATAAATCTGGTACCAACACTAGATTTTCATGTAATTGATAAATAAGATTAAAAAAATAAGCAACATAAAGACTTAGAGTTCTGTTGCTGGTAATTTAAAATAAATTGCCATAAGTTGTTGCTCGTTAACCGCACAGTTCTTGATCCTACTGACTCACCAGGCTCAGGAGAGAATCAACCGGACTAAAATTAAGGTGGATGGAAAAGGCGAGATGATGATTAGCTTAAGAATCTGTAGAACTAATTAAAACATGAATGCTCCTAACGTACACAACATTCATAAAACTTGAATCAATGCCACATGATGCAACTGGAATGCATGCAAAATCAACAACATAATGCACCAGCCTGTGGAATAAATTTGCAAACAAGTATTTTGAAGGAGCAGCACTCACCTGAAAATATCAACCTACCTTAGCAGCAAGCAATTTGGTTATCCACTTGCCTCTATAAAAACATTCACAACTAAATCAATCCCACGCCTAGAATAGAAACCCCTCAAGTTGCAGTAGTAGATAAATAGGAGGAGAAAAGGGGTGGGTATTGTCTGAATCAGTGAACAACCTACCTCTTTAGTCTCCAGTTCAAGAAAACCCACGATTGGAACAAACTAAAACCATCAGACCATAATTTTCTAGTACATAAAATGCTCAGCTGAAATACTCAGTATGGACGCGAGCGATTTCCACCATGCTGATGTCTGTCTGGCCCAGAACCTCCACCATCTCTGTAATTATCCCTGCGCCTGTCTCCAGCATTACCATAGCCACCTCTACCACCACCACCACCACCACTGTTGCAAAAACATAATGTCAATAACGTATCCCCACATTAAGAGAGAAATTATACCAGAGATTAAAAGTACAACAAAACTAAAAAAAAGACCTTCCAAGCAATCACCATTGCAACTGCAATCTCAGAACAAGAGGACACAAAACAGAAGTAACAAAAAACATACAGAAAAACAATATAAATTGGCAAGGAAAATCTTGACAACATCTATGCTTAAATTGCATCCACATAACACTAGAGAGTTTGGATTCCAATTTTTAACTTCATTAGCAGCAAGCAAGATTGGGCACCATAATTGTTGCAAAACTTCCAAACTATTTCTGGTCTCATAACATGCAAGTTTATTATTTTGATGATTGATGTGACTCCTATTGAGAAAAGTTATGCCAGTACCACAAACTACAAACTATTATAATGCCCATATTGAAAGAACATTAAGTTTTCTACATCAAAAGGAGAATGGAGAGACAAACTGTTCACCAGGTACGATTTCTATACTGAAATTATTTTACTGAATATATTGAGACCAAGAAAACCAAACATGCAGAGAATCAGGCAAGATATCTACAAATTGCTACAAAAACTTTGATAACATAAATGAAATATGACCACAAAAAAGGGAGAAAAAAGATTTGATGTCATTAATGCACAACCTAATAGTTAAAGGCAGATGACAGGTTTTACAAACATAAAATAGAATAATTTCAGTGCAACAAAGAATTCTCAACATCTACAATTCAACAATCAAAGTAAATAACTAAGAAGATACCCATGGACATACGTTTTTAGTGCAGTCTTCTCTGCCATCACAACACAAATTTTGTAACCTCTCATTTCATGATCTGGAAAAAAAAAATATTGGTTGATTATAGGATGAGATCATACAAAAATGCATTAAAGAAGTTTAGGCAAGTACCTTGAAAGAAACTGCCTGCAGCATGTGCAGCAGCTGGATCTTCATAAGACAAAACTGCATCACCTTTGTTGTTTCCCTTCTCATCCGTGTATATTTTTATGTTCCATGGCCACTGATCTTTATAGCCGCGCTTCTGCTTGATTTTTCCAACCTGAATACAAATAACAAAGTATACCATTGGCATCCCATTTAGACAAATACAACTACAAATATGAAAATGAGTAAATAAATAATATGCACTTCTTTTTTCTACAATGAAATGGATCTCAAAGATTAAAAAAAGAAAAGGAAATCTCATTCAAAAATGTCTCCTCTTTGGTCTATATAACTGTTGCAACAATTGACCAAAGAAACAAACTCCCACATTCTTCATACATAGAGTGAAGGGGTTCCCACATACAGGTGTTTAGCACACCATCAAAATGCACTACATGAGCCAAAATGGTGTCATGAGAAATGATTAAATCCACATCACCACCAGCTTCCTCGATAAACAACACTTGAATGACTCTAAAATGAACTACACCTGATTATCATCAAAGCCACAACAAAATATCAAAAAGAACTAGAAACAGGTAGCATGACGCGACAAACAAATATTCTGCCAACACCATAGAGACACCAGAAAGTAGATTAATAGATGAAGAATCTCTAAAAAAAAAAAGCACATGCATCCCAAAAATTCCCTGCTGTGAAATGGAATAAACATAACCAGAAACACTTTAGATTCAAAAGGAAGGATTTGGATATTACTGTTCCAATGCCTCCAAAAAGCTCTCTCAATTCATCAATTGTCACATCTGGCGGCAAATTTGATATGTATATTCTTGAGTTGTCACACGTATTATCACAATTCTCATCACACTGCTTGATCTTAGCTGAGGCATCAGCAGGAACACTACCATAATTGCCTCCCTGATGACGAGGACCCCCACCACCATACCTACTATCATATGAAGCAGGTGGACCACCCCGGCTACCAGCCCTAGCATCGCCAAAACTGTCACCACCATAACCGCCCACAGGGCCACCATAGGATGGGGGGAGTGATGTTGGACCACCAGTATAGCTTGTAGGTGGAGGAACTGCGTCCGTTTCAAAATTTGCATTCCCACCAAAAGGGTTTGGTGGTGGATAGTTTCCACCAGCACCACCATAAGATGAAGGTGGAACCTGACCGTAAATACCGTCTTCTCTTCCTTGATTCCCACCATGCAGACCCCCTCTATTACCTCCTCCATTTCTAGATTCATAGTTACTGCCTCTACCTCCATCATAATTGCCACTTCGACCCCCATCACCTCTACCACCACGATTACTGCCAAACCCACCACCAGTTCCTCCTCTATTATAACCAGAACCACCACCGCTGGCATTGCGATCGCCTGCACCCGCAGGACAGGGTGCGCCACACTTGTTACACTCAACCCTTCTTGCAAAATTCAAATTCCCACAGCTACATAGACATATGCCAGTTTCAATCACACAATTTTAAAGCTTTATTTTTTTTAAAAAAAAAAAGGACGCCCCAACAAAATCAAATCACACATTTAACGCTTATAAGCTTTACCAAACCTGCCAACCAAATGAGTAGACCCCAACAGATAGTCTAAAACAATTAAAACAAACATCTGGTTTTTACTAATTCTTTTGTTGGAACTCTTTACCATACGAATTCCATTCATTATAAAATGAAAATAAGACTAACAGTACCTACTATAACTAGGTTTGACTTAAATTGAATCAGCAAGTTGATAAGTACCATCACAACCTCTAAAATGAAAACCTCTTTTTTGGCATGCTCCTGATTCAAATTATAGAAGGTAATAAATAAAAAGCGATCTACAATAATCAATTCTAGTTGCTCCAAACTACATTCACCCATTTCAATTGTAATCTAGAGAAATTAATTAAAATTACTTCTTGATCAAAATCAAAATCCACTTTGAACAAAACAATTAAACTTTGCGGGTGATAAAAATCTAGCAAACCTGAGACAACAAACATAAAAGAGACACCATAAAATAGCATATCAAATGTGGACAGAGAGAAATCACCTAGGGTTGGGGCACTTCCAATCACCGTCTCTACCGCTTCCACCGCGACCACCTCCTCGGCCACCGCCACCTCTTCCACCACGATCTCCTCCTTTGAGCAAAAACACAAGGAAATAAATTTCTAAAAAACAAACTCAATAACCAGAATCTTCCCATTTTAAAGCAAGCGAATTAAATTAAAATTCAAAATTCCAGAAAAATATAAGTACCTCGATTTTGCGAAAAACCACCATATCCTCCACCACCTCCTCTTCCACCACCGCCTCGTCCGCCACCGTATCCTCCACCACGACCGCCACCTCCACTATAACCACCATCGCCTCCGTAGGCTCCGTAACCACCACCTCCACCTCCATAACCGCCGCCATAGGCAGGATCGCCCCCCTCTTGTCCGTACATCCCAGACATATCGATCTAGGGTTTCGCAAAGCGCTCGTTAAGAGATCAGCGAAAGAGAGCAAGACAGAATTAGGATATGATGTCTTACTACGTGTGAGCGTGTCTTTATACGTGTGTGTGTGTGTGTGTATTTGCGGGCCGACTGGATCCAAATAAACTATTTAATAATATTTATTATTATCGTAGCGCGTGGGTAGACAGATGCTGCGCACATGTGCTGTAATTTAACCGTTCGATTTGCCTATGATATAGCCAGTGTGCCACCGTTTGATTGCTGTTCGAACTGTCCCGCTCAGTGCAATAGGAACCCACGTGTCTGGACATAAAGGTTGCCACCTGTTCTAGAGCTTAACTGAAAAGACTTTTATACCCTTATCTACTTAAAGAAAGAATATTCAACTGATAAAAGAGATGATCCTCCCAACTATCTCAACACTGGCAGGCCTACATTTTTACCAGCATACCAAATAAGCATCCATCTGCAATGATCGTCTAAGAAACTTTCAGAGGATTGATTCACATGCAGCTGCATATGCAATGGTGTGTGGTAAGATAACAAAATATTTCACCAGGGTTCTACCAGTTACATTTTTGCATTGCATACTGAAATTTAAATGACATCTTGCGGCTTAAAATTTCAGGTTCTCTTTTCACTTTCGAATACAAACCGTGAAAAAGATCATATCCAGCAGATTACAAAAATGGATCCTCTTAATCGTTTTCTCCGGCATTTTCCAGCTTTAAAATCCAGAAGGGGAAAAGCATTCAAACAAAATTAAACCTCGTACAAGAACAATAATCGACAACAGATCAAAGGCAGACCAAAGAGCAGCAAAATAGGTTGCGGTCCACAGGAAACAATAGGCCCCGTGAAGAGAGGCAGAATGAAAAGTTAGAAGTTTAATAGAAAATCTGCAATTATCCATCGATGGATCAAACAGTTGTTATCAAACCGAATCGGCCAAAATCACAGCTATCATGTCTTTGATCATGCTGCTGGTAGTAGATATTAAATGCATATGATATGTTTCTGAGCCAACTGATATTTGTAACAAGATCCACCAGGAGAGAGAGCAGAGCAGTCCGCAAGCGTCCAAAGCGCTTGTAGTTGCATCAGACAAGTCTTTATTACCCTTCACAACACACCACATGGAAGGAAGGTACTCCACATTTTGTGCATTCACTAGTTTTTTTGGCCTTGGCATTCTGGCCAAAATCAAGATGGTACCTGGCTGGGCCATCAAATGTGGAATTACCCCCAATGTCTCTCAAGTTTTCCAGTGGCAATGCTTCTTTGGTCCTCAGCTAGAAGACTAAAAATGTACGTTTCGACTGGTAGATTCCGAGGTCTAAGTGGGGTACCCAATATGCTATGAAGGTTGTCTATCAGACCTTTCACGAAAGTTTCTGCAGTATATCAGGTGACCTTGGCTGCTGCATCGATAGGCCGCCCAATTTGTGCCACAAAAATGTCCATTTCAGGAAATCCAACTGTTGATAATGCAGTGAAAAACAGAATGATATTTCTGACTGTGATGAATGGGACTTTATCATACAAACACTTAATCTTGGCTTCATTCAATATGGTAGATGCATCATCATCGTATATTTGTATCCCTTGTTAATCTTGGTCAATCGATCAGCTGATGCAAATGCACCTTAACTTGTTTCGATGGCAAGTTTTCTTATTCTTGTTTCTGTTGGATGCAAATAGCTAGTAGAATTCCATTCTTCTAGCACTTCTTTGGTCCTGTGTATCATGCATCGATTGTGCATGTGTGTCATTCCTTGGAAACAGGTTCACAAAGTCCTTTGAGATGCCATCGTTCAAGTTTCATGCTTTCATTTTCTATGTTCCTGAAAATTGCCCATTCTGATTACGTTGTTTTTTTAGCCGTCGTTCTGATATTCTTGTGTTAGGTTTGTTCAGCCTACATTTACATATTTATTTGCTTTCCCAAGGTCTTCCCCAAATTTTTAATGTTGTTTTTGGTCCCATAAGGCTGTAGGAGTTCTCTATTTCTCTTCAATATGGTATATTTGCTTCTGTTCTTTTCGTTTTCTGAAGAAAATTCTGATGTTTAATTTGCCTAAAACTTTTTTCCAATTTCATTTTTCTTACTAATTGTTTACTCTTTGGATCAGTGTGGGTTTCCTACATTTATCATGCCATGTATGCCTACTTTGACAGAGACAATGTTGCTCTCAAGGGTCTTGCCGAGTAATCCCTTGCAAACTCAGTATCTCTCTACAGCTATTCTTAAATCAAATTGGTTCCACTGATTCATTGATTGATTACATGTAGATTTTTCAAGGATTCTAGCGAAGAAGAAAGGCAGCATGCGGAAAAATTTATGGAATATCAGGTAATGCTTACACTACTTGATAACAAATATTTTGCGGTGACATCTTTCTACATCAATACGTCTCCAATTTGCCATCCACCTAACTCTTTTCTGCTCTTTCTCGGACTACATAGAATGAACGTGGGGGAAAAAGTTAAGCTCCAGTCAATGCCGATGCCCTTGTCAGAATTTGATCATGTGCAAGAGGGTGATGCTTTGCATGGTAAGTTTTCACTCCATTTTCCGGGCAGGTAATGCTCTCCATATCCTAATTTGCACTAATACATATATATCCATCCATGGTTTCCCATTTCTCTGTATAAATATGTGGTCAAGTTTGCATTATGTATTTTACTTTCATTTCATTGGAGATGCATCAGGTAGATATTATGCATGGTCTGCCCACATCTACTAAGTACAAGCCATTTACGAATAGGCAAATGAATTTGAATGTTCCTGAATTCTTGCACACATGTACTAATGTGTATGTATGCATATATAAACATACGTACACATTCCTTGCAGCTATTAGCAGTCATATCAAATGTGGATGAAGTTGGAATCCATACAATCTGCTGGATTTTTATGTCTTAATACTTGGTTTCCTTTGAAGGACCCAAGTTAAGTTGGTTGGCCTCCATCTTCACCAATTATTTTTATTTGTTTTTTTTTTTTGACTTGTACTTCTTTTACACAAGACGTTCATATTCGATCAATTCATTTTATTGCTTCTATAGAGCTCATGTTTGTGATTTTTTATTCAGCAAAGGAGCTGGCACTGTCTCTAGAAAAGCTGACCAATGAGAAACTCCTAAATTTACAGAGTCAATAGCCTATCATCCCCTATCTACCTCCCATCACCCTCCTCCTCCTTCCAGTTCTACTGTTTTCTTACTTTTATTGTACAAAGAAATACATTTTATTTGGATTAGTTATACCCAAATGGACTCTCTGTTGTTCTCTACATCAATTATTAATGTTCGAACTGTCATCATCTGATAAGGCTGTTAGAATTTAACACCGTGGACTTTTTATTTGTGTTTTTTATTAAATTTTTACAGATTGCTAGCGACAATAATGATGCGCACTTAGTGGATTTTACTGAAAGTGAGTTCTTAACTGAGCAGGTAAAGCATGTTTTCACGTTCTCTTTTATTTTGTTATTTGGCTTTGTTAGCCATGCACAAAAGAATTCTACCCGGAGCATATGAAATAGTTCATCTGTTTCTAAATTTAGGTGGAATCCATCAAGAAAATCTCAAAATACGTAGCTCGGTTGAGAAGGGTGGGCCAAGGACATGGTAAATCCTATTCCATCGATTCAAACAATTCTTAACTTCAAAAATACAGTACTTCTTGCCTCGGATACATATATGTGTGGGTTGATTTAGTTTTTACTTAAAAGCTTTGGTTGATTTGTAGGTGTTTGGGACTTTGATCAGACACTCTTCAGTAGCACAGTTGCAGCATGACAAAAGTTACTGCCTTGATTCTTTCTGGTTTCTTTTTCCAGGGATAGATCTTCATCTTAAGGATTTATCGCTTATGCTTTGAGGCATTGAGATGGGATGAATAATTTGTAGTTAGGGACTTAGAAATATGTTAATCCAAAACCATTGATTAATAATGAGTGAAGAAGCTGATGTCTTACGAATTGTGTGACTGAAGGTCCATACATTTATGATCTGCCTACTTCTTTCCCGTGGGCAATGGCAGCCTCTGTCCCTAATAAATTGAAGTATCAACATTATGTTTTGTTCTGTTTCTCATTCTAGCTCATTCTAGCTCACAACTTTGTCCCGAATAAATGTAGGAATCAGGCAACTATGTTTTGCGTACTTTTGTTTGTTAACCAACTTGAAACCCAATCAACAGAACATCTTTAGCGTCACTGATGGGTCGAACCATACATAAAAATAATGCTTCAAGGAAATTATCAACAATCATAATTGATTTGCGGGGAAATTGCTGCGATCCATGGTCCATGTAATGGCTTCAACTTACATTGACCGAAGGCCTAGTGCCCGGGTTCCACAAGGCTTGACCTGTCTTCCAGAATTAGCACGAAGAGAACAAGAGCGAGCAGATGGCAATCGAAAGGAGCCAGAAACTCACTGCTAATAAAATCTAAGATTTTTCTTGTTTCATTGCAAAGCTAAAGTTAAAACAGGCATTACAACTCGTAAACTTTACTGTAATCACTAGCACCCAAAAAAGGAAAAAAAAATAACAAAAATGTCATAATGCAAAACTAGCTTTCATCTGGTAAACTTTCTAACACAGCGGGGTTTTAGTTATAATCATTAAGCGGTGGAAGTTGATTGGGCTTGTCTCTTCCTTGCTTCCTCAATGATAGACAATTTAATACCCTTGCCCTTGGGGAGAGAGACCCATGGCTTTGTACCCTTGCCAATGGTGTACACATTACCGAGACGGGTTGCAAACTCATGACCAAGAGCATCTTGGATGTGGACGGTCTCAAAGCTTCCCTTATGCTTCTCTCTGTTCTTAATGACTCCAACACGTCCTCTGTTCCGTCCTCCAGTCACCATCACAACATTTCCAACATCAAACTTGATGAACTCAGTGATCTTGTTTGTCTCTAAATCCAGCTTGATGGTATCATTGGCCTTGATAAGTGGGTCTGGGTAGCGGATAGTTCTTCCATCATAAGTGTTGAGGTAAGGAATTCCCTTTTGTCCAAATTGCACTGATCGAACCTTGCAGAGCTTGAACTGTAAGAGAAATTTAAGAACCCAAGTCAGGTAATTGTTATCAATGCAAAACAACAATGCCCCAATTTACCAGCTTTCCTACATCAGAATATAATTTGATAAGATAAAGATAGAGCATGGTAAGATTAATGAACTAAATTCCACAGGTGCATTGCACAAAAACACCACTAATGTTAATAAAGACAAATTTCATGAGGACGTCATCCTTAGCATGATTTTATCAAACAATAATGGATTCTCCAGATAACAAAGTCCCAGAGAAGAAAAAGATGCAAACAATTATTTTCATTGAACAAAGGAGGAACCATACTGTAAATTAAGTTTTCAGTACTAACCTTTGCCTCATCATCCCTGATTGAATGAAGACGGAAGCGGCCCTTGGTGTCATAAAGGAGACGGAAGTTCTCATTTGTTTTTGGAATTGATATAACATCTGGTAGTTGAGAAGACAAATACAAGAGTAAACAAATTAAGAAAACATAAAATCAAATAGACAAACCTTGGGAATGGTATTACAATATGGTGGAAGACAAATCGGATCTTAGCGGTAGAAAGACAATTCACAAAAGAATATAAGTTTACAAGTTGAAGCATGCATACCCATGAAGCCTGCAGGATAAGTCTTATCTGTTCGAACCTTTGCATCGACCAAAACATGTCGCTGCATCAAAATAGCTATAACTTCACGGTATGTGAGCGCATACTTCAACCTGTTTCGCAGGATAAGGATTAATGGCAAGCACTCCCTGGATTTATGAGGCCCAGAAGACGGCTTGGGAGCCTATACAAACAAAAATGAAAAAAAAAACATTAAATCACGCATTAAAGAGTCCAAGAAGCAACAGTAATGTCAAAACATCAACTTACAAAAGCTCCACCGAGTTTATCAAGCATCCAGTGCTTCGGGGCATTAAGCCTCTTCAGATGTTTCTTCAAACCTCTCGCCTGTGATATATAACAGAAATTGATACTCAGCAATAACAATAGCACAGTGCATTGCCATTAACACAATCAAAAATGTTTTCTCCTCTGCCAACACTGTATGAACCGAAAACTCTTGAAAGTTAATTTTAAATTACAGTTATTTATATCCACCAAGATCAAAATAACCGAAAAACCCAGTATTTCCAGGAAAAAAATCAATAAATTTCTAAAAAATACAAAAGGAAGCTGCTCCATCAACAATATCATGAAGAAACCAAAAAGCCCCAAATCACAAAAACCATGGCTCCAGAGATAGAAGCATTGTCACATAAATGGAACACTACGAAACTAAAAGCACCATTCAGCCACTAAAGAAGAACATTAAAACGCAAAAAAAAATCTAAAGCGTGCATATAAAAATACATAATCTAAACACAGAAGAATGAGCGTGAACGAACCATGTTGGTGTTCCCGAACTTCGATTTGCCGATGGCGTGTCTTGGTCACCTGCAAAACAAAAACCAAGTGAAATGTCGAACGGCTAAGGTCGCTGTCTCGCAAAACCCTAGTCCCACCTTTTAAATATAAGACACGGACACTCAAGCTTGACGACCTCTGCTGCATTTCTAATTACAGAAGTGCCATTTTGCCATATGCTACGACGTCGTTTGTTTTATATTATCTTGTTACATGCTGTAGTTCTTAATTTTCTCTTATTTATTTATTTATTTGTAACTGTAATTTTCTTATTTAATTTAACAGTTGGATTAATTACCATAAATTACAAGTGCTAAAGTACACAACCGGTGACTCACCTTCCCAATGCGCAACACAGCACAAGCGTCTTCGGCATCTGCCTTTAATTGCTGCCCATGTCTCAAAACCCCCAAAACCCTTTTGCTTGATCTCCACGTATATTATCGGGGATCGAGTCCTTCAAATATTTTCAGCTTGTTTTCATTTCAATCTTCTATCAATATGGCTTCTACAAATTCTGAGGTTGAATCTAACAGTGGTTCTTCTATTTCAAAAGAGCCGGAAAAGCCTCAAATTGAGCCTTTTAGAATGCCTACCATGGAGGATATTCGCGCGCAAGAAGTCTGGAACAACTGTGCTGTTCGCAGTGTTGCCAGTGGAGTCATGGGTGAGATCAGTGTCCTTTGAATTTATATTCTGTTCTGTACGGTAACTAGGTCGTTTTTTATTTCCTCAAATTTGATTTCAGTTTCAGGTTTTATGTTATCATTTCTTTTGCTGTATTACACTGTTTGTTCATCTTATTTTTATCTCCAAAAGTTGAATTTTTTGAATTTCTTATGCTTTCAAATAATGGTTCAAGGTTCATAATTTATATAGGAAAAAGATTTCAACTTTAGAGCGGCCAAGTAATCTAGTCGACTAACTATTTTCTGTTCTTTTCTTTGTATTCATGCATAATGGTTTCACTCTGTAGTCTTTTTTTTTTTGGTGGGGGAAGGGGGGGTGTTGGGGGCGGTGCTGGTGTTCTGTATGCTGGTGCAAGGTTTTCGGCATTTGGAGTATAATCGTTTGATGAGTTCGTTTGTTTGCGTTCTGGATTGTTCGTAGGTGGTGGGCTCGGGTTTTTCATGGGTATGTTTCTAGGTGCATTGGATAATCCGATAATGCAAGAGGAAATGACTGGGAAGCAGCAATTTATGTATACTTTGAGGCAAATGGGGCAAAGGAGCTGGAGTTCAGCAAAAACTTTTGCGGTTATGGGCTTGATCTTTTCAGCTGCTGAGTGTGTTGTTGAGAAGGTAATTGGACATTCATTTATGGTGATGACCTTTTAATAAATTTCCTATTGGAACTTACTTTGAATTCTTGTCAAGGCGCGGGCAAAACATGACACCACGAATACAGTTGTAGCTGGGTGTGTAACTGGAGGTATGATGTCAGCAAAAGGTAATCTTTTCAGTCCTCTCATATCCAATACATGAAATACACAATTGGAGAAAAACAATGAGAGCATGAACTTCACTCTCTGCGATGGACATAGTGCAATTGAAATCTGCTATATCAGGGTGGCTATCTTTGTTTATGATCAATGTCTTTATTCAAGAATTTGACTGTGTTGAATATTTACTCATCCCTGCAAATACCTGTATGTATTTGAATGAATGAGTAGTCAGATGTTTCTTCATGTTAGTCTCACTAAGATATGCGTTTCTTATATCCATCTGAGTAATTTGGTATTGTGAGTCATTTTTTTAAAGTGACTTGTGCAATGTGTGGAATGTTCAAAGCTAAGAAGTCATAATATGCTTTTGGGAACTTCTACTATGGGCATAAGAATATGCATGCTTATCAACTGAAATGGAGAAAACACTTTTATCGGGGTAGCTAGATGTTTATCATGACTTTGAAATTTCGCTGTATCAGTTATATTTCCCCTTCCTCCTTTGTGAAATTTCGCTGCATCAATCATAGTTCACCTTCCTCCTTTTGATCTAACTTAGTGAAACACTTGGTGACTTGTACCGGGCTGGTGCCCCATTCTTTAGTATTAAATTTATGCAGCCATAATAATCAACACATAAACAATAAACATGTTGAATAGGCAATGGACCATTGGTTAGTAAGTAACTTCACATCTGCAACCTGGTAGATTGATCCTTGTGTTTATGTCTCCATTGCTAAGTACTTGTTAGCCAAACCAGGTCAACCTGAATTTTTGGCATTTGTTGGCTGGCATTGAGGAAACTTTATATAGTGTATACAGGATATGAGAAGTGTAAAACAAAATACGCATGACTTCTTTCATGGGGGCAAACCAAAATATAAAATAGTAGATTCAACTCTTTTCTCTGTTCCTTTCTTTTATGATTTCACACAAATAGATGAATGTAGGGAAAATGTGGAACGTGGTACATTCTAGCTTGGTCAAACCATGCTCCATTGTTTATGCGTCTCTCTTTTGTCTAATACCTGTGTAGATGCTGGTATGTATGGCGTCCTTATGGAAGGGTGGGAATGTTTTACATTCTGGCTCAGGTATTCAGCTTTCAGTTATTAATTTCTTATCATACTATATTTTGGTGTACGCCTGTCACGGAAAATAAGATGATGAATATGGTATCTGTAATGCGATATTGTATAACAAGGCACTCCCCCATGCCAAGAGCTAAACATTATGACAACTTCCATGTTTATTTTTCCAGTCTTACATATCTGTTTATTCTTCCACTTTACATGAAAAATTTAGATCAGACATCCTACATACTTCAGCTTAAATCTTTAAAGATACCAATGGTGCAGCGATCGTACACCCTCTCACTCTGTATTCTCAATTTTTGCTTCACAATTCTCTTGTAACAGCCAAGTTTGCCTTACGCATTCGCTAATGTGTTTGTAGGTGGCCCAAAAGCAGCTTGTGCTGGTTGTGCTGGCTTTGCCGCATTCTCAGTACTGATAGAGAAGTTCTTGGATAGACATACTTAAATGGATATGTATCTTGCACCAGTTTTGCAGAAGATCAATTTATCCAGGCTCGATAAAATAGGAAAAAACTCATCGGCAAGATTTATGGATTTTCATTTACCTTTTTCCTTGTGCCATCCCTGATAATGAAGGGGTGAATTATTGAAAAACACAGGCTCGTTACTCTTGTACCATTTCCAATTCTTTGTCCGCTATAATTTTATTAGTGGATGTATTCTGCATATTTAGGACAATGACACTATAAATGACATGTACAACCTCAATAATTTGTTCAGAGTTTTGATTGTTACCGGTGGTTTGGATCGGTTTGAATTAATTTATAAATTTATTGAATCCGTTTGGATTGATTTGTAATGTCTTAGTGGAATTACAGAGTGCATGTCTAGAATATGACAATGATCTATCGTTTACAGTATCAAATTTTATCTGAAAATTATCCAATCAGACAGACACGCGTGTTAGTAAGAACTGGTGCTACCCGTTTATCTACGATTTCGTTACTCTTACGGTGACAGATGAAGCAGCGGTAAATTAACAACCGACGAACAAAAGAAAGAATCAAGCTACGCAGCGGAGAAAATGTCGAAGGAGGGTGAGGTGGTTTGTGTCACTGGTGGCAGCGGCTGTATTGGGTCTTGGCTCGTCCGTCTCCTGCTTGAGCGCGGTTACATCGTTCACGCCACCGCCAAAAATCTCAGTTGCTCTCTACTCGTCCCCCACTCTCTCTCACTCTTTTCATTTTTTATTCTTTAATTTCCAAAAATTGCTCTTCTGATGAGTTACAATTTACGTTGAAATTTTTGATTTTTTTGGTTTGTTACAGACGATGAAAGAGAAACTAGCCATTTAAAAGCGCTAGAAGGAGCGGACACGCGTCTGCGTCTATTCCAGATCGATCTCCTTGATTACGACACGCTCGTTGCTGCAATTGACGGCTGTGCCGGTGTCTTCCACTTGGCCTCTCCCTGCATTGTTGACAAAGTTCAAGATCCTCAGAAGCAGCTTCTGGATCCCGCTATTAAAGGAACGGTTAATGTTCTAACGGCAGCTAAGGCACTGGGAGTGAAGCGCGTGGTGGTGACTTCATCGATTTCAGCTATAACGCCGAGCCCGAAATGGCCAGCTGATAAAGTCAAGACAGAGGATTGTTGGACCGATGTTGATTACTGCCAACAGAAAGAAGTAAGTAGACCAGTGACTACTCTGCATTTTTTTTTTTAAAAAAAAAAAGAACCCTGAAAAGATTAGGGAGGAGGCAGTCGTCTCGACTCAATTATCCCGTTTGAGCCACCATGGTCTAATCGAAACATGTATGACATAAATGGATAGAAGTTGAGAAGTGCTTGAAAGAACTTGGAAACAGTACAAAAATTGAAGCTAAAGAAGGGAAAAAATGGAGGAGATCGAGATTGAATTAGAGAACGTTACAGTCACGCTGCCTGTGACTCGCTCTTTTATTTTCTCAAATGGCTTAAATATTTCGTTGGTCATTTTTATTACTGGTCAATGGTTTAGTTGTCTCTTCTGCTTGTTTTTGTAATCAAAGCTCAACCTAGCTTTAATTTGGCATGTGCCAGATGGATCATGCGTATGAACTCTTTCAAGAAAGAGAAACCGCGAGAAAGTGAACAAATAAAAACAAGAGCACGACGCTTGAAAAATATGAGGACCGAAAAAAAAAAAAGAAAAAGCAATATATCGTTGAGCCGGAGATTAGAAAACATTAAATGGTGACAGATTTGTGTACTGAGTATTCAGCTCAGAATCAGCCATTTTGATCCAATTTTGGTTTTTTTTTTTAAATTTGTAAATGCATTCAAAGAGTTGTATGGTTTGAGCACATTTTGTTTGGACATTTTCTTTTTCAAGTCTTAAGCATATTGGGTTCTAACAGTGTGGTCTTCATTTGTGTTGCGAGTCAGTTATGGTATCCACTTTCGAAAACATTGGCTGAAAAGGCGGCCTGGGAATTTGCAAAAGAGAAAGGTTTAGATGTTGTGGTGGTGAATCCTGGAACTGTGATGGGCCCTGTTATTCCGTCCACGCTGAATGCCAGTATGTTGATGCTTTTACGCCTTCTTGAGGGTAATGCTCTTTACCAGCTAAAGGGTGGAGGGATTTGCAAATTATTGTCATTGAATACCATCCATCCTCACTTGCTAACATTTGTTTTTCCCATGCAGTGGTAGATAGCTCAAATATATTGCCAATTCAATTATGTCATTAAATTTTCATCAATGGTTTTGGTTTTTCGCATGAAGCAAATATTCAAAACAAAATGGATTTTGATGTTTTCGTGATAATTTTGTCACTTGAATTATTTATTCTTTCTTTCTTGATTAATGCTATTAATATATTGAAAATTTTGTTTCTTATAAACTGTAGTCATGCCCTGTGATTGTGGCCAAAATAAAATGATTAGGTAGAGATCATCAGGTGACCATGGGATAAAGGGTTTAAGTTATTTCAGCTGTGCGAAACCAGAGTATGTTGGATTGCGACAAAATACTGTTCATTCAATGTATTTTGAGCACTCTTATAAATTGTTAGTCCCATGCTTTAAAAAATGGAAATTGTGCATGCATACAACAATACATTATTCCTGTTCTCTTTCCTTGGTAGATAAAGTTGCATGTTAATGAGGTTTGACTTAATTATAAGTTTTTATTAGATAGATGTATTGTGTGAGAGTCAGTCTTTGTTGGTGATTTAGAATCAAGTCTGACTCTATAAACTAATTCCTTCTTTATGGTTAAGATGTCAGTTCAATATTTCTAAGTTCCAATTTTCAGAATTAAGAAAAATGCTGAACATGCCAATTTACTGATGTTAAGGTTGCACTGAAACATACGAGAACTTTTTTATGGGATCAGTCCACTTTAAAGATGTGGCCTTGGCACATATTTTGGTGTATGAGAACCCATCGGCATGTGGAAGGCACTTATGTGTTGAAGCTATATCTCATTATGGTGACTTTGTGGCCAAAGTTGCAGAACTTTACCCTGAATATAACATTCCCAGGTAACAATCTTTTTTCCTTAGAAAAGATTCCAATAAAAAGTTTGTTTTACTATACCTGCATAATGGATCCACAAAACATCAGAATTTTGGCTCTTTAATTCTGTATAATCATATTGCATTCTAAACACGTTAATATTCCATACATGCTGCCAGTAGGTGACATCTGCCTCTCACCTTTATAAACAAGCCTCCTGCTTCTCGATTAAAGTCAAGAACAAGTAATATTGGAATACTCAATTGCCAAGTTTAGCTTTCGTAAATGAAATGCAGACTACTTGGCTATTTTGTCACATGGAAAACCTGTTTGTGTACTGGTAGTGTGCTAGATATACACACATGCTTTTATTTGCTTCTTAGTCGCTATAAGCCTGTAAGTCTTTCAATGATTTCTTACATTCTCTATGCATAATCGTTTTCACACTGATATAGTTCGATTATAATTTTAATTTTTTAATCAGGTTAGCTGTCAACATGAAATTTTCTGTGGACTTTCAAATGTTGATTTCAATCCTGTCATCCTTCTATCTGGTTCCATGCTTTTGGTGTAACTGCTACTGATTTCACAAATTATAAGGCTAAGTTTTATTTACCTGCCTTTTCATGTAGTTTGCCAAAGGATACCCAACCTGGGTTGTTGAGGGCTGAGAATGGGGGTAAAAAGCTGATGGACTTGGGTGTGCAATTCATCCCCATGGAGCAAATTATCAAGGATGCTGTTGAGAGTTTAAAGTGCAAGGGATTTATCTCTTGAACCAAGCTGCAGTTGTCAGCAGCTGTTCATGAACCCATATGTTCCATAAACTTCCTAAGTGGTGCTGCACTGAGAGCTTATCCGAGTAATTATTATGTAAAATATCACTAAGATGAACCAATTTTAAAAGTCGACAAATATCTAATAAATATCATTTGAGTGATCAATTTGCTGTCAACACCGATGAGCTGTATCTTTGTATTGCAGCCAGAGAAATTATCAGCCAGCAGGATCAATCAGATGGTACAAAAACATGACTTCCAAGACAAACATGAGATTCCCCCACAAAATCAGATAGCTTCATGGAGAGAATATTACTTGGAATCTTTAAGAGTTTTCCCATCAGAGTGAAGACGATCTCCCCCAGGATCCATAACTAAAGCCCAGGCCGAAAGTCACATCAAGCACCCACTAATTGCGTGCTTGTGATAATTTGAATAGCATTTGTACAACGCATATTCTGGGTTTTCGATCCGTCAAAACGTCCGTGAATTTGGATCTCACAGTTTCGCTCTCTCTTCTTTTGTACCTGTTATTGATCCTCAATACTTTATTCTCAGCTATCTGTTCAACTTCTGGAGTTGATTCCCAGAATGAGACAGTCTCCATGGAGCTATACTCTGAAACACTCTGTCTCTGTTGCTCAAATTTCATTGTCAATTATCTGAGTGAACTCTTCGAGAACGGTCTTATATCCCCAGTTGATCTCAAGCTTATCCCTCATGGCAACGCCAGGATTGGACTCAACAAGAAAATTTACCAGAGAAATGATCAATTAAAAGAACTATAAATAGAAAATTAAAGAGGAAAACGGAAAATCGTTTTCACCACCTGCAAGTCAAGTCTACAATTATCATGGGAATCTACCACTGACAACTAATTAGCAAAAATGTCGTAACTAGCCCTTCACTCATTTTTGACTAAAAATTACAAAAAGCAAACAAAATCTGAAATTTGAGAATTCATCCATGGCTTCTCGTTCGCCAAAAGCCCTATCTCTTGTCTTTTATATTATCTTGTTCTGCTTCTTGTCTTGCCCAGTTTCAGCTTCTAAATCTTCCAATTCAGTTTCAGATACAAAGAAAGTTAAGTTGGGAGTATATTACGAATCCCTTTGTCCATACAGTGCGAATTTTATTATCAATTACTTAGTTAGGATCTTTGAAGATGATGATCTCTTGTCCATCGTTGACCTCCACCTTTCCCCTTGGGGTAATGCCAAAATCAGAGGCAACACCACCTTCGATTGCCAGGTCCTATTTTCAATTCACCCATTAAATAAAATTATATATATATAAACAGAAACCTTGTACGCTTTTAGTTCTTGATTTACTGGCAATGCAGTTTAAATGATTAAAAACTCGCTGTTTGATGTTGATTGCAGCACGGCCCATTTGAATGCCTTTTGAACACTGTGGAAGCTTGTGCAATTGATGTCTGGCCTGAATTGGTACGACTTTGCTTTGAATTGAATATAATCTAAGCTTGTATAGTGTTATCAGTGCCCCCAGAAATGAGTAGATTACAGAATGGAAGATTCCCTTAGCTAGCTAAGGCTGTTTTAAGGATAGGAAGCTTAATGTGTTGCAATTTTGTTCCGATGCTGTAGAAGTTTTAGAATAATAGCTATGTATTTCTTTTATCTTTGACATAATATCAAATTCTTGCTAATAAAGCGAAGTTGTGATGCAGAATGAGCATTTCCAATTTATCTATTGCGTTGAGACTATGGTGTATGAGCACAATTATCCCCAGTGGGAAACATGCTTTGGAAAATTGGGATTGGATCCGAAACTTATTTTTGATTGCTATACAAGTGGATATGGGACAAAGGTTAGTTCCCGTGCTTTTGTAGTGTTAGTTCTTGTCTGACCAGTACTGTCACTCCATTAGTCTATGGTTATTCTATCAAGAATTAGCGTGTGTTAGAATTGTAGTAGTTTGTGGCATGCATAAACTCTTGAGGTATCAGATAATTATAAACTATCTACTCGTGAGTTAATAATTTAGATTGAATATAAACCTGGATGCTACTTTCTGCATTTATCTTTCATTAGAGAGCAGGGAAGCTTGCAATTAGGTCATAAATTAATTATTTGTCTCTTGCATACCTTACTTCTCCAGTAATGTAGATGAAATTTCTTTTCTCGCCTCGTAGCAAAATGCAAAGTGAGTGAATAATGGAGGAAATGAAAAGGTAGTAGAAAAACTCCACTGCTTGTATAATTGGCAAAAACTGGCGTTGTTATGTGCTTTTCCAACAATCATAATTTATAACAAGGATCTCTTGCAATATTGAGTGAATGGTTAGGAATTCACCCATCTGACCTTCTCTGGCCTTCTACAATTTGTTGATCGTTTCATCATTTGAATTGGCATAATTCTTGCGTACTAGGTTGTTTATGATTTTGTTGCCCACATTATCATCATGTGCTCCTGTTGATGAAGATTTTGCTGGGCAAGTTCTTTTATGTGTTTTTCTGTTATCTTTTCCTCTTTTATTGTTGTTTATCCAATAAATGCCAAACTTTCACCTCGGTGTATAATGATTAGTTTACAATTGAATTCATTATTTTATGCAGCTCGAGTTAAAATATGCAGCTGAAACAAATTCTCTTGTGCCTCCGCATCAATATGTGCCTTGGGTGGTTGTGGACGGGCAGCCACTTTATGAGGTATGTTCATTGTACAATGTCTTGATTCAAATGTATATGGTTCCCCACTTCTTATTGCCACTAAGGCCACAGAAATCCAGATAACTTTGCTCCAGAACACAGAAGGCAACCTTAAACCCTTGATTTCTCTGCAAAAGGAATATTGATGGGCAGAATCCAGAAAATATTGGGGATCTTTGAAAAATGATATTATTTCTCTTGCTGCAGGACTACGAAAACTTTATAAGCTATATATGCAAGGCTTATAAAGGCACTGCTGTGCCTGATGTTTGTAGCAACATATCCCTTATCACCAACCACAGAGTTGAAGCAGAGCCTGCCCTTCCAGTTTGCTACAAGGAGAAGACATTACCCACAAGAATCAGATCTGCCATAGTATCATGGGTACGCAAGATGGGCATGGCAGCTTCCATGTAGGTGCCTTTGTTAGTTTTGCATGCTTTCCAATGTTTTATATATGACTGTTACTATGCATATCTTGGTTTCTTGTCACTTTGTTTATGTTGGCAGTGGCCAATAAGGTGTTGTGACTGAACTTTAAGTTGTTAGTTGTTACTGCAACACATAGTTTAAATGATGACCTTGCTGATTGATCTTGTGATTGATGTCTTATTGTATATTTATTGAATAACAAAGGGTATCTACAAGTATTCTTAATGTATCGTATAGGGTGAGGCTGACCTTGAAGTAAATATCCCTGCCGATAAACATGATGTTAAGCGAAAGTGGGTTTCACTTTATAGTAAGAGACACCCTTAATCTTACAAAACAATACAGCAGATTTTGGAAGAACACATAATTTTATCAATTTCAAACGCACTGTAAGCTTTTCTGGAAGCCATGATCATGGAGTTTAAGATGCCATTTCCTCGTGTCTAAAGTGATGTCCAGCTTTTGCATGTTCGTCAACATCATCACCAGGTTCACCTTCGCAGGCCATTCAACCCATCAACTTCATGTTCTTGGGCTGCATTCCCATTAGAAAATCTTATCTGGGCCGGATCTCCAATTTCCCTTCAATTGTAGCCCATAATGTGGTATAATACTTTATGATCAACTTATTTTCCGATGCGGCCTATCCCTTCTGTTTGACGGTTAAGCTAGGCAGGCTTATCTTAACTCAAAAGATGAGACGGTAAAATAGGAAATTGAGAGGAGACAGTGCATTGATCACGCACCGTTTGTCAGAAAATTACGCCCCAGATATCTTGTCGGCGACCAAAACTACAGTTTGTCAAACTAGTTGGGACCCACCCACTTCGTTGTAACGTCAAATCCCTTGCCTTTGCCGACTGCCATATTGCTCTACCACCCCTCTGTCTCAGCTTGCTTGCTTGCTTCCTTTACCTTTTCTATCACTGCAACTGCAGGCCCAAGGGCCACCCCTCACCTCACCCACCTTTTCATTCATTCAATTCTTTGTCACCATTCCTTCCTCCCTAAAACCCTAATCTCTGTTGACAGCCATGTTCCTTAACCTCGTAACTTTCAACCATTTATGTTCATCTGCAAACAGCCACCCTTTTTCCACATAATCCCAGTGGCGGCCTGGAATGATAGTCCGGGTCACCCAACTTCGAATTCATGTCATCTAAATTACAACATTCTTTGCCACTAAGGGCAATATCGAGTAGCTAGCCGTCGTCGCGGCCATTAGCATGTGTAATTAATTGATCACTTCATTCACTTCTAACGACAGATAAATCAGGCTGTTAAGGAGAATTTAGCACGTCCTTTTTTATTAAGACCGAAAGAAACTAAACGACGTTGTCTTGTATGCTTGGAAAGGAAACGACGTTGTCGCCAGTTCTGCTGCGTGACTGCATGCGCGTGTCTGTCACGGTGCATATGTAAATTAACAACGACACTGAATTATATAGAAGCTGACGTCGTACGTGATTCCATTATACTTTTTAATTTAAGTCCTCATCCGCCTAGAATTATGCGTCATCAATGATTGTGATAACGGCTAATTAATTTAATTACCCTTATTTTTTATATATAATATTTCGAGCTATGATTGGGTCACCGACCGAAGTTTGATCATCCTGTACAACCGCAACTCTATGTCGTTTTATTAATTTATACTTTTAAAATTTATCCAAGATTAAAATTTTAATATAATATTAATTATTTATTTTTAATTTAATATTAAATTAAATAAAAATATATTTTAAAAATTTACAATTTTTACCGTTGAGTAAATTGATACTAAATTAAACTTTTGAATTAAGTAATATGGATTAAATTGAGTAGAATAATATCCTTGTTTTTTTGACCTTATGCATTATTGGGTATCTGGTTCTATGCATTAAGCTCAAGGTATTAAAGTTCAAGTGCTTCACATAAATGCGCAACTTAGCACATTATTTAAAGGATAATGTATCTTTTAACTTGATTTTGATCTTTATTCCAGCTAAAAACTTGCATACTCTCTTAGCCAACTTTTGATAAACAGCAAACTTTGCAAGAAACCTTTAAAACCTAATCAAAATTGCCATATTTTCAGGTTTCTTTGACCTCAGATGGAGAGAGATAAAAAGGGATTGCAGGCACATGTAGGTGTAGTTTTCAATGGAGGAAGAATCCATGCCATGCGTGCATCCTTTTAATTAGTCAAGGCCATGGGACAGTTGACGATGCGTTGCTGGTAACAAAATTCTACTGTTTGGTTTAATTTACAGCTTAAAAGTTGGAATATATCGCTGTCAGCAATCCATGTGCCGTCTTTGACAAGAAAAGCTTGTAGGTGCAGAGGAGAAAAGCCTGTAGGTGCAGGAGGACATAGCCGTGGTATATGGTAACAGTAACAGGCACTGAATTGATATTTAAAATGCAGAGTCTTCAGTTTCTATGCTCAAGTGTCAGAAGCCCATTCAATTAATCATGGAGTAGGCATCACTAACCTTCCAAATCATTGCCTATTAGATCTCCAATCATGTTCTAATAATCCTTGCATGCATAACCTTTATTCACCCAGAAAAAAGAAATTGTCGACACTGACAATAATGGCAACTCTCAGCAGTTATAAAACTCAATCGAGATATGAATTAAAGAATTGAACAAAATGAGAGTTGAATGTTTTAGATGAATAATTATGAATGGATGGATGAAGTTCAAACTTCAACCCCGTTTGCCCAGTTAGCAAATTGGTTCATACTATTTACGGGATTGTTCAGTTGATGGCCCCGACCATGTTTATTGAAAGCTTGTCCCTCATTTATTCACGATATCTTCACACAAACGAGCAAGCCCTAGCACCATATTTGGAAGTAGACAAGCTTTTAACTGCAAGACAAAGATCAAATGTTGTCTAAAACACAGACCTGTGATTGAATTCTCTGCACAGAAATTGCTAAAAGAGGCGCAAAATCCATAAATAACCTGACCAAACATACCAAAAGACGACCTTCTAAGTGTTAGAAGGGACCCCTTTTGAAAATTGGCTTCTGGAAACCATCCAATGTGTACTCATGATTAATATGTATACTTTCAAAAACTCTACTGTGCGAGTACATGTCCTACATGTATATTATGCAAATCATTTTAGTGCAATATGTTGAGTAAATGCCCCACGTGTTATGGTATTGTTCGTTTGTTTTTGAGTTCAAACAAGAGCATGTGGTGATGAATTTTTCGAACTTTTTTGCTGGCAAATTGAGAGCTAATCTTAAAAAGAAGAATATATATTCCTTTCAAACCATGCTACACGTCAAAAATAAATATAATAAATAAGATTTATGATATTGGGGAGGTGATGCTCGACAAGACAACTCGGTACAGTTGCCTTTACAAAGCCCCACGCCAAGGCCACCCACCGACCCCACCCCACAGGCGCCAACTCTCTGACTCTTCTTTCTCTTAAATGAAGTGCCATACGAAAACCATGAATGCTTGCATGTCAAGACAAAAGATACAGGTGAGTAAATTCGGTAGCTGAAGCTACGAGGGTTTTCTCTTCCTTTTTTTTTTTTTTTCTTCAATGTCCGTAGGATCTTGTAGCATTGCTCCTTTTGCACCTAACTGGATCATCAGAATTCCGTGCCCCACGTACTCTTAGGCATATCATGTAGATACAATGATGATCAAACAAAAGGGAGATTCAAAAGCCATGCTTTTTTTTTGCATCACTTAGGGTTAAACATGAAGGATTGAGCCCAAGCAATACGTATGTGTTATTCTCACTCTACTACTGAGTTTGATCGACAGCCCTAAGATGAGGAGAAGGAGAAGAAGAGTTGTTTAATTAAAGAACAATAAAAGAAAAGGCATTCAATCAATTCTCATTTCCTTTTGACTTTGGAGGAATAGATGTTGGTCAAAGTACAAATGCAGGTATTCCAATGGAAATTTTGTGATTCTACAGAAGGCCAGAACAGAAAGAGAAGAAACTGCTCCATGCAGAAGGCAGTGCATCGTATATCTAGAAAAATAAAGAAAATCAAGGGAAGACATTAAATCAAAATATATTTAAGATCATTACTATGTGTAGAGCAATAAATGTAAAGGTATGATTGTATTGGATACGGGGTATACAGTGAAATTGAGAAATTGGTTTTTGTTGGGAGGGAATGGTGGGTCTATATGTTAATGATAGCAAAATAGAATACAATATATGTTATATATATTTAATTAGGAGATATAATAATATATACAATAGAATGGAAACAGGGGTTGGCTACTGGTCCTTTTCATATTGATTGGGGGTTACCCAAATAAAATATAAGAGCAGCAATCACGAAGGATTATTTTTCTATTCGTGGATGCTTGCAGCCCCTATTTCTTTTTCTAGTTGTTGTTATCACAGAGAAATGATGTTTTCAAAGGTATGTCAGAGAGTGGGAGAAGAAAGAAATCCAATTAAAGAGTAATTTCCAATCCAAAAAAAAAAAAAACAGAACCAGGATCTTAAAAATCTGATAACAATATCTTAATTAGATCAGAGACGCACGCGTACAACATCATGCATGTATCTATACATATACATACATACATACATACATACATATATATATATATATAACAGAAGTAATACTCTTGGGGAGCCCAGCCGATCAAGAAACCGGGACCAGATGCACAGTTTTGCTGATGATGAAGAATAAAAGATAAATTGGATGGAGAGTATAGCTTGAGAGGGTTGCGTGTTCCTCTTCTTGCAAACAATTACAAGCCTGCTGCTGTCTCCACAGGCCGAGATGGAGCTAGAAACAAATCTTACGCAACAGTAAGAAGAAAACAAGAAAAAAGGCAAAAGGAATTGCAAATTTTGTCGAATCCATAATTTAATATTAATGGTCAATTCGATCGTACTTGCACTGTGTATTTGTAATCTCCATGAGAGAAAGAAAACTAAATAGATTGGTGGAAGTCACTTATTCATAGATTTACTTCTTGTTGGTTCTTACCAGGTCAAAACAAGACACAAACAAGATACCATAGTCATCCCTAAGTTATTTTCGTGGATGAAATAATGGAAATATGAAGGATTTAAAGCAAACAGCTTGTATTTCAGGGACAAGAAGAATGGTTTTGGGTTTCCTCAGTTTGGTGGTGCTTGTGCTCATGTGTGTCTTCTTTCAATGTTAAAGTACATATGATGACTAACATAGAATCATGGATGGAGAGATGAACATATATGAGGATCTACCATAGAAGAAAATAAGGCTAAATATGAGAAGAGCTGGAGAGAAAATATAGAAGTGAGATTTCTCAATAGAATTAATTCTATCTACTTCTTGTTCATATAATCGATCCCAATTATAAGAGAATCGTCAGAAATATATAGCTCATATCATCCCATTAGAAACAGATTATAAAGAAACAAGAACAAAAAGAGAAACTATACTGTTGTAGTTGTTGCAGCAGCATTTCTTGCAACCACACTACTAGCTCCACCTCCACCATCACCGCCGCCGCCACCGCCACCACTTCCCTCACCTCCAGCACTGCCACCACTAGTCCCGCTTCCTTGAGCTGTATTTCCCGCCACCGACACTCTCACCCCCAAGGCTGTGGCTGGAACTGTGTTATGCCTTTTTCGCTTCTTCTTCTCATAAGGTATCCCTCTAGCTTTAGCCTGCCCTTCTCTTACCTCCCTTAAGTAAATCCTCACAGCCCTAGCCCCAAACGGATTCGACTCAGGCCGCCCACCGTTCTCTTCGTAAGCCGCTCTCAGCCGTCCGATCAACGCATCCAGACTTCCCCAAGCTTGCTTCAACGGGCAAGCACAAGGAGCAGGCGGGTTCGGATGTCCAAAATAGGGACACCCAGACATATGGACCTTGGTCTTCCCAAACTGGTCTAGGTATTTCAAGAACTCAATCACATGTGCGCCACTGCAGCGAGCTAAAGTTAATGGTGGCTTGTGGTTTTTAAGATACTGCAAGAAAGTGTTCCAGTCTCTGCGTTTTTGAGACTCATAGCGACTCGGCGGAGCTGGAGAAGAGGATTCCGGTGCTTGCGGTTGAGCTGAGCCAGCTGGTGCTGGTGATGAACTCTCGCCTGTATTGGGGTCAGGTGCCGCCCCCCCTGAAGCTGAATCCATGACCAAATATCGGGGTTACAATAATTACAATAGACGATCACCTAATTTCAACAGTCTTCTTTGAATTCCAAAACTGGTGGAGGGTTTCAAACACTCTCTCTCTTGTTCAATCTCTCCGAAGAACAAACATCAACTCTCTCTTTCAGTTTGATCTGAGGTTTTTAGAACGCTCAAGACGAAATATTTGAATGTTAAACATACTCTAAATATTTTCACGGGAAAGAGTAGAGTTTGCTGTTTCTTTATTCGCGAGAATCACTGGATTTTGGGAAGAAATTTTATGAGAAAGAAAGAGAAAGAACGCTCTTGATTGATGGGACGTAAAATAGAAATGTACAAGATGAATGAATAAGACTTTCTTTCTCTCCTTTAAAAATACAAATTCAATATACTGTTCATTCATTCGCCTGTGACGCAGAGAGAAGATAGAGTGAACAAAGTACTAATTCACATACATACATATACAAATATGTATTGTAGTATTGTATTGTATTCGTTTCATTCACAATTCACATAATCACATGGTGGCCCCCGTGACATGTTTCTTATTCACCCCCGGCGGCCCCGCCACTCTATCTCTCTCTACTTATTTTTTTAATTATATCCGCCCCCAACTCCTCTCCGCTGCGTGAACTTCACATTCCTCTCTCGTCGTTCCACCTGGGAAGAAGTATGGTACCGATGCGGTGATTTCCACGAGCACCGTTTGCATGGGCAAATTCTGGGATCGATGACAACTAATTAATGGAGGTTTGTTTCACTTGGGCAAATGTTTCTGGGGTTTTCACCTCTGCCGGTTAAAAGTGCTGCAAAAATTACCCATGTATCTGCTTTTTTACATTAAGCACGTGCAGTGTCTTGTCTGACCCTAACCCTAACCCTAACCCTAACTCTTTTAGCTGATTACAATGAGGGATTAGGGTTTATGAATATCTACACGATTTGATGGAATTCATTGGTTGGGGTGTACCGTAACCTTAATTAATTAATTGGGTTATTTCAATAGAATCTTTTAATGGAATGAGAAACCATAATTCGGATTAAAGATCTCTTGCTTTAACTAATTAGCTCAAAAATCCCTTAATTATGATTATATTAACAGCATACTCATTGTTTGTTTTAATAATTATGCAATCTTTTTTTCTCAATAAATAAATCCTAGTTGACTCTTGAAAGTATCACTGATTTGTACCATAAGAGGCTCAGTACCATAAGATCTAGTATATGAAATCAATTATTTTTTTTATGTTGTCTTCTTCCCTCTCCTCCAGCTCTGCAGAACCAGGAAACGGCGTACGAATAAATTGTTACCGAATAAGGGAAGTCTCATTTTGTTTAAAACGCCCAGATGAGATGACAGATACGAATGAATGACCCTTTTCAAAAGACGAAGCTGGGTGTGAGCTGGGCTGTGTAATTGTGTAAAGTTAAATCTAATCACTCATCATGACTCTCTGTGTTTGCTCATCCAAATATGGAAATCCCACAGACCTCCATTTTCGTTCGTGGACGTCACCTACCTACACACCAATCCTGAATGTGAAGGTTGAGATGTTCATTAAAATCGAGTCCTTAAATGAATGAAAATGTCTGGCATTTGGTTAATACAATATCTCAAAATTCAGCTTTAATATTTAACAATTAACACCATTAAATAGATTAGATTCCATAACAGTGCTCTCTTATGGGTTTTCATGGGGGGAACATTTTTGTATAATCGCATAAGCTTTATATGTTGATAGCGATTAAAGCATTAAGACTTTAAGAGACTTTTGATGATGGTATTTCGTATTAGATTTTGCATTGTCTAAAGCTGCATACAATCATCAAGGAGGTGGATACCACTTTTGATATCACTTAATTAATTATAATTAATTGAGATTATAATAATTTTTTTTTTCTAAATTAAATGATGTGCCACTTCTTTCACCATTTGATTAATTTTTTTCCCTTTTAATTATCATTTGGTTGTCTGTGTCACCACCTACAGAGATAGTGTGGTCCAGCACTTGCTGGCCGCCGGTTTTAATTAACCAATCATAATATCCTTCAATCCATTGATGACTTCTAATCAAATAAATAGCTGAGACCATACGTGGTTTTGACAAATATTGGAGATGGCTATAAAGGATTCTTCCCATCACGATACACACGTCATCTTATTTCCAAGCCATCTTGACCAATAATTTAATAACTACTAGGGGTGGGGGCCTAGGATTCTCATATTCAAGTCGTGACCAATATTCTACCACAATAATTCAAATTCTACCATCTATGAACATAGCAAAATTGAATTTGTTTAATTTGGTAGGTCATTAATCCCGTGACACATTGTTGCCAATAAGGTTGTTCATCTGTTTGCACTTGTTGGCATCATTCAAGCTCTCAAATATTCAATGTCTGGATTAACTGTTTGATGACTGTAATTTATAAGCAGTAAAATGGTGAATGAATTTGGTAGCAACTCCTCCAAACGTACGAGTAATGCAAAAGAAAGAAAGAAAGAAAGAAGGCTTTGGGGTTTTCACTTTGCTGTATTGAACAAGTTAAAAGAGTACGAGTTGTCGAATTTACAGTGGCTATGGTTACGGAGGCACGCTTTTAACTGATAGGAACTTGAGTCTACCATTACTGAACTGCCCAGCAAAAGTTTTGTTCTTAATAAAGACTGTGGGGACATGCACCGAGTATTATTGGCGTGTGCATGTCAGTACGTAAGTGGGATTCCAAATGTCAGCAGAATAATAAATTATAAAGTTTCATTTAATTCAAATCGAGGGAGAAAAGAAGAGAGATGAGGGGTTACGTGTGAGTCTGAACAAAAGTTCCGATCTCTCTTCAACTCTTGACTTGACAAATCATGAGTAATGAACAGAAAACCAGGACGTTTTAAAATCCAAGTGATTTTCTTCTAGAGTGTGTGTATGTGTGTGCGCGTGGATAATGTGATTGTGCAGTGAATTACAGCACAACTAACAGACTACATTCGTCGATTTGACTGATCTGGGTCATCGGATCAGTAAAAGTATATTACAAAGAGGAGCACTTATGGCCATTTGATCATATACGTCAGCAATTGGTGTCCACAGATTATGTTTTGATTATTGTGAGGTGTTTTCTTGGGGACGAAAGGAGCAGCTAGGGGATTGGGGTATTACAATTAAACGTCTTTCATTCATTTACATTACAGAGTTTGAATACTATTCAAATAGAATATGGCTAGATCCTTGAGGTCAAGACTAGCTCATACTCATTAATGGCAGACAACATATTTCACAAATTTGAAGTGACACAAAGGACATAAACCATTAAGAAACACTTAAAACAGACAACGCAAAGCAAGTATCTGAGTCTGAAGGTATATGTTTAGCTGTAATCTAGAAAGTTTTACAGCAACAGTTAATCCAACCATAAAATTAATTAAGTTTGGTTAGGTTAGTGAAAAGCTCGAGGTCAGCTCATGGATCATATGCTCACCAAACTCATTATTCATTACACAACACAACTAGAAATCAATCATATGAATTGTCCAGTTGTGACCAGCCAGATTCAGTCAAGTCAATCATCTCTTTAATCAACAATTGAAGTTCTTTAAATCACATTCCATGCATCTATCAACCCAAATGAGCAATCAAATATTCAGAAGAAGATATTTAATGAATTTGTCTTGTTTGTTAGCCAGCTTTTTTTAGCGGAGAGGCCGGCATATTTCAGGCAGCGTACACAAGCTGTTTTAATTCCGAATATGAAAGCAACTAGTCTTGAAGAAAACCCAAAACATGGGAAGACATAGAGATCCATTGCCATTGCCATATGCATGTATTATATAAATGCAGGGCCAGGGGCTGCCATCAGATATTGGTTATATCGTACGGTGTCATGCAAAGCTTTATTATATATTTAATCATATGAATTCATTTATTAATGCAAAAAAAAGAAAGAAAAAAAGAAAACGCATCCAATGCTTTTCATTTCATAGGCATAGACCCTAAATTCAAGACAATAAAGATGTCAACTTCGCAGCCCCACCTCAAACATTTTTCTTTCTTTTACTGCGATTCATTTCATACGAATTTATAATATTTATTGTTCATAGGTAGCCCTTCCATGACCCACCACAAACGATTCTTGTTGATCATTCATCACCCAAAAACAAAGCAAACCCATGGGATATCCTTAGACTTGTATCTTATCTACATTTTAATAATCATGTATAGATTTCCATATTGCTAATTCATCCCTGATGCATAGAGGGCTGATGTTGTGCATATATAATGACTATATTGATCAGGGTTTAACTATTTTTTTAACTGAACTTCCCCATATTGTACTGCCATGAATGACCCAGCACCGAGCTAGTTACTTATCCATAGAAATTTACCCTGCAGGTCAAAATAATTAAACACCAAGACTGTGACTCGTCAAAGCATGGATGCAATAATTGAACAGAGAAATTGTTTTGATATCCATATATAGGGCTGATGATTCCCAGCCATGTTAATGCAAGAGACTTGTCACTTGTTGCTTAAATCATTAAAGGTAATTGTACAATTGCAGGCATTAAGAAAAGAAGATATAGTACTGAATTGTGTTACATCTGTATATTTTCATTTGAAGTTTTCTGCCAAAAGATCAAAGATCTATTTCTTATTGCTATCATAGTCTGATTACATCCGGTACATGTACAAAATATTCAGTGATGCATCGTGCATTGCATGGTCTTTCATCTTTGCTGAAACCAATTAAAAGCATTGATGTTGTTTACAAAAATATGAAGGAATCTGCACACGTTTCTTTGTTTTATTTACTACCACTCACCAACGATCCATGTCTTCTGTTGCCATTTCTGATGTAGGGTCTACTTTCTTGTGATGCAGACCCTCAAGTCACGAAAGCTTATTATCACTAATTGGATAAACCCCACAATCTATACAAAACAATAATTTTTTTTTATGTTTTTAAAAAAAGTGAAGGAAAACTACATGCGTATAATATTTTCAAACGTTATCTTTAGCCAAAAGTTGAACTCATAGATTGATCATCAATGTCAATCATCGCTCGGATGAAAATTCTGATACCCACGAATCAAGCTTATCTGTTTGAAATTTGTATCAAACAGAGGCTAGTCTTCATGCTTAACGAACACAAGAAAGGAAAGGACCACAGATTCATACACTAATGGGATTGCTTTGCTTTCTTGATTTATATTTAGAGAGAGAGTTGGTGATGGGAATCAAGACTCGCACAAGTGGGGAATAATTTTTGATGGGTGCGTAGTAGGATTTGCTTTTTTGCTTTGTCTCCGAGATGAGGCGATAAGAGTAGTGAGTGATTGAGTGTCTTGACCAATGAGTTGACCCCGGCCCCACCCCACCCGGCTCCTACGTCTATGCTTCCTTCGCCTACTTTTGGTCCATCCTTTTCACCGGGTGCAAGCCCCACCCGCTAGCTACCTCACTCAGGCCATATCCGTTATCTTGATTTGCGTCACCATGTAATCTCCAGCATTTTCCTTTACGGCAAAAATAAAGATCGAAGTAAACGTAAAATAAGTAAGGTTAAATATCTCCAAATTTATCTAATAACAATGTAAATGAAACGGCATTCATTCATTGAATTCCTTGCTTATTTGAACTACCTATCGAGACGAATGAGTCTCATGTTATTTGAGATATAAATTTTACGATATATTTTGAAACATCTTGATAATCTCTGATATTTCAGTACATGTACAAATTAAACTATCATATTTGTGTCTACAATCATCTAATCATATGATTATCCCAACATCAGAGCACTTGAGAATTCTAGCAACGATCTCACTTGCAACAAAGACTAGTAAGAAGCATTGATTTTAGAGGTAATGGATACAAGACAAAGCCATTTGATTTTTCATGAGATGGAAGTGAATGTGGTCTTTAGAAACAACAAAGGGAAGGGTGATCCACTTGGAAATTTGAAAGAATGGCCGAAATCAAATCTATACAGAGAAGAATCAGTATTGCACATGGTGTAGAAGAGATTAATCGCATGAGGTGACAGAAAGTGCT
This sequence comes from Swietenia macrophylla, assembly GCA_032401905.1. Taxonomy (NCBI): domain Eukaryota; kingdom Viridiplantae; phylum Streptophyta; class Magnoliopsida; order Sapindales; family Meliaceae; genus Swietenia; species Swietenia macrophylla. The sequence continues at coordinate 7,706,600 of CP135565.1, read as the reverse complement.
ACCCGAAGATCATTGGAGGTTCCACGTATGTACATTCGATATGTATCTATTTCTTGTTGATAAGACCTGGGAGTGCTGCATGCGTAATGACTGCCGTTGACATGATCGCTGGTGGAAAATATGATTTCCCGGAGGATTGGTTCGTGACCATTGAGAAGATTACCCATGCTCAAAACTTTTCTCCAGGACTGATTAGCGGTGGGCGGTATGAACATATTTGACACAACCTCCCGCTCATGATTCCTCAATTGCAGCTTCGTGTCAAACTCCTGGCAGAAATAGAAGAGGCATATCAAGTTTTAAAATATCATATGGATGTTTCTGCCATAGCAATGGCGCACACAATAAAGGTTGACATGAATAATCAGATGGTCATAACACCAAATGTAATCAAACTTCACAACTTTAGAAAAAGTTAATAGCATTTTTAGAAATTCAACGGCAGTTGCATTTTGTTGTATTTTATTGCGTTTGGATATACCACCCAATGCGATGAGACTCCTAGACAGGGAAAAACATGAAAATTATTTTTGCAATTTTAATTATTAACTCAATGGAACAACTAAGTTCCCAAGCAGATTTCAAAAAATTTATATTAGATCAATCAAAATGGTGCTTCATTAATGGCCAGGAAAATCTCTAGCTGCTATTACTGAATCTGTGTTATGGAAGAAAGATATCTTACCACGTGAAGATCAACTTCCTCTGAGTGCATTCCTATTTTCGGAAGATAAAAGTTATAGTAATCACTGAAAATTGCTTCAGAAAGGCGTGGAACTTGCAAGAACTTACGATGAAGAGAAGCTGCAACAGTTAACAACTTCTCAATGTGCTCAAAGACAACACATAGCCGTTTTAGCTCTTTGATGGTCTCACTATCATCAGATGAGTTATTTGCTGCAACTACAGACGTTTCACACTTCATATACTTTATGAAAGGAGTGCAAAATTGCAAGCAAGATGACCAAGAAATTTAAAAAAGAAAAAGGCAATACCCTGTAAAGGTCTTAGCACAGCTGCCATGGTAAGGTAGAGTTGGTCCATCTTCATTGTCATTTGCTTCAAGGCTCCAAAATTAGTCTGGTTTAGTGTGTCAGCTGATGCTCTGAAGGCAGTACAAACCATTTGTTCAAGCAGCTGATGAGGTCGCAATGTTTCTAGGTAATGAAGGATCTGTGGAATTCAAGGTGCTAATGAGAAAATAAATGTATTGAGGAGATGCTGGAAAAACCATAAATATAAAATAAATCATCTTAAGCAGATGCATGATAAACAAACTAGAATGCCAAATTTTAGCAAAATAACATTGTAAATAATTTTTATATTGTCTCAAAAAACCACAAGAGGTCCCCTGCCAGAATAAGGGGTTCCATTTTAGATCTTAACTGGTATTTGCCTAGATCAAAGTCCTTCTGATACTGTTATAAAAATGACATGTACAGCAAGGAGTTCTGTCGATAATTGCTCTTCCTCCATCAGAGCTTAAAATTTTTCACTTCCAATCTTAAACTACAATTTCACATTAGTATATTTTTCCAGACTGACCTTTTCACCTTCTCGATTTGGATCCAGAAGTGGCTTCTGCTCGGAAGCCGGCAAAGCAGGGACTTCATTCCAAATTTTTCGCCACAAGTTCCCATGCTCAGACATTCTTTTTGAAAGTTGTCCTCGAGGAGGCCAATTTTTCTTTGAACCCTCCATAGCAGGAATTCCAGATGTTCCACTTTCATCATTCAGCCAATCTCCAGGTGAATGCCACCGGATAAAATCTTCAAAAATAGCATCTGGATTTGCCGCTTTAAATGCTGACATGTCTATTCAAAGTTTCCAGAAAAAGAAAAAATCAGCAAAGACCAGAAAAAGAGAGATTTTAGCAAAAATGAAAACTTCAATCAAATTTAAGCTTCTCACTGACAAATGAAGCAGATTCATGGGTCTTATGAGTCTACAGCTACTAAAGCAAAACAGAAAGGCAAATACATTCCAACATCTTGTAATGCAAATGACCCTGCATACGCTTAGAATTTCCGAGGAATAGAGAAGGCCACATTTGTGTGCAAACTCTTCAAAGTTTGTTACAGTAAGTTGAAACTATCTTTCCTTTTCCTTAGCTCTTCCACACAAACTAAATGGTCTGAACGCCTAACAAATATCTGACAAAAAAGTGGAGTGACGAGGACATTGAAATTTGCCCATGGGGAATGGTAAGGAACGTTGAAAGTAACATGACAATGATAAAGGCCGTACTGAGGCTTCTAGAGAGCAAATAGAGTTCTGAAATACTGATGGAAATATGAGAAGATTCCAAGATAGATCTTGTGACAAGTAATGAAGGATATTGAAAGGTTCAGAGACAAAAGCCCATGTTTTAATTGCAGTCCCGCCAAATACAGCTTGGAAAGGGTGATCTTGATACATTTCAAAACTCCAGCATATTTGCACGGGGGAGGCTGCTCTAAACGCCCAAACTATCTTAGTAGCTTAGGCATCCTAAAACACCATTGCATCACAAAACAGCCTCCACAGATAGGTATTCTGAATATAGAAAAATAAAATGTTGTTTAACCTATAGTAGGTTGAACGAGAAAAAGGAAATTCTATAGGCATGGAAAAGTATTTGACAGTCAACCACAAAAGGATTTCTAAAGAGAATAATTTTTTTTTTATAAACTATATCTTTTCCTCTTTCTTTTTTTTTTTTTTTTTTTGAAAAAAATCAAAATAATAAAAACTCCAAATCATCCCTCAAAATGCGACCTAGCACACAAGGAAGGTAATGAGGTATGCCCTCTACATAAATTGTCTGGTAATATTTGAAGCCACAGATTTGCCCCTAGAACACATGGATCCCGATGTCAAAAGTTATAAATCAACCATATGAGCAAAGTCCATGGTCTGATTGTGTTTCATTCCATTTGCAACAAGTTTCCCTTCTCCATCCAGTACAAATTTCCAAATGTCTTGGTATAGGACAAATAGCTAATATAGACAGGATCAAATGAAGCTTCTAACTGTGTGACGATGTCATACTATGATGGAGAATGGCACTTCAAACATATTATTACCTGATGATAAGATATCTCTCTCCAATTGAGCAGAAAATTCCTGTCATAAGATGATAGGCAATGCTTTCTCAGCTGAAAATAATGAAGGTCTTCATGGTAACAACAAAAACGGGAAACTGATGATTACGGAGAAATATCCGTACTGAATGTGTACCCGTTACAAGAGCTCTCTTCAATTGGTGAGAAACATAATTAAGCATGAGTGAATAACAATATTAAGATAAAAAGAGATTCAATGTACAGTATATCCCACTCTTAATGCCTAATAACTGTACCCTTATCGTTACTTTAGTGTGATCAAAATCTAGTACTTGTGCAGGCATAACAACTTTATCACAGTATTCACCAGCCTCCAAATTTATCATTTTCGGATTTTGGAAGTTACAGATCAGACAACTCTTATTCATGTCAAAGGACCACAGCATAGGTGGCTTCCTTATCAAAGAGATCCTAACGAACTAGACAGTTCATCTTTCAATCTAGACAAACTTCTGCAAATTTTGAAATTGAAATGAACCATAAACTACCCAAAAGCCAACTATACTATTAGAAGTCCCACTTCAAAACTAGTTAGAATGCCTTTAAAAAAACACCCAGAAACCTTTGTTTCATTTATGGTTCAACAGGCCCCAACAAATTCATATACAGAATTGGTTTGACAGGAGTTGCCACAATAATGATAATTTAAATAACACTGCAGAGCAAAGAAATTGAATATAAGAATTGAAGCTTACAAATGAATCACCAAGGGCTTCAACAGCACGAAGACGTTCTTCATGCATGTCTTCTGTCATAAGGGGTGCAGCCTGTGATTATTTAGAGAAAATATTACTGTCATATTCACCGCAATTTGGTAGCAGAATTAAAAGTTGTAAGAAAGTAAAAAGACCAAACGTATGGGTGGAACCTGTGTGAATGGGGCATGCATATTCTGTTGTGATTTCAAAAGCATCACAGACCCAAGAATGCCAGCTGAGCCCCTCCTGATATAATCTGAAGGCTTTCTGCCAGAAGAACCCACATCTATAGGCTTTGTATTATATTTCGGTATGGCAGCTCCAGATTCATGCAAACCATCTGCTGTCAACACGCTGCATTGCAAGCAGAGTATTATGCACATATTACACAAATGGGATAAAGCTGAATCCTCCAAGGGGAAAAGGCAAGAAGTTCTAGTCTTAAACATGTTTTCAGAAAAAAATCTCGAGCAATACATTTAGCAACAGTCACACCTAGCAGTGGTCTAGCTACACTTGTGAAGAAAAAATGATCATTTAGCAGCACTCACACCTAGATGAGGTGTAACTACATTTGTGAAGAAAAATTGATCTTCCACTGTCTCTGTTGCATCAATTGTACAATGAGTAATATAATGATATAAATTTTTTTATTAAAAATAAAAAAAAGGGATAGGAGAGAACTTTACTGGATATCCTATATTCATCCAAAAAGCGAAAACTGCTGACTCAAATTTATGAATCACGATAATAGCCACACAATGAGCCCAAGCAGCCTTATATAAATACTTGAATAACTACAAAGTCCAATGGAACAACCCTAGTAACCAATACACCACTGCCAGCATCCCCACCAGCCCTATTTATTTTGCTACTTATATCAGTGGCTCCAAAGTCAATCTATTCATTATAATATCATCTTTAACTGTTCTCGGAATTTATTCAAGTTGTTAACCAGGAAAAAGACTATTCAAATGCCATCATAATGAGTGAACAACTAGATAGATCTATAATCAGAAACCCAAAAGAATAAAAGAGCAACATCAATGAAAAAAAGTTAATGCAGGAAAGGAATTAATGATTTCAAACTACCAAAGAGTCGTAACATCCAACTTATTCTATGGGATATCAAAGTCAATATATCCACTGGTAAGACTGCAAGAGGTAACTTATTTTTCCACATGAAGAGATCTGTTTTCATTATTTTAAATGCTAACAGTACTCCACATTTGAAGTTTGCATTTATTCTATCTAACATCAGAGAATCATCATATCCATCAAAAGATTGTCAGTGCTACCATTCCTCCACATGAAGAATGGATTGTAAGCATGTCAGTCAGATAAATAACTCCAACAACAACAAATGGAAGATTAACACATTTGTGGTCAAAATGGAAAGAAATACACTTCTTTCTGTAGGATGTGCTTCTCATTCTCCAGGCTTATTGCCCACAATATGCTAGTAACACTTGAGGACAGTTGGAATGCATTATTTCTCAATGCACTTATAGGAATAACAGCACAGTAATAAACTGTATAAATTTCACACAATCAAACAATAACAAGAATTTTCTCAAAGAGATAAAGATAGAAATAGTTCAAAGAATAAGTTGCCCCAGTTAAGATGAGCTTAATGAAGAAAACCAAAGAGTTCTCACTTGCTTTGTCACCTGTCATGTTTCTGGTCAAATTTTTCATCAGGTATTCGCATATTAGTTGACTCCACGGGTTGACCATCTACCTGCACTTTCATTCCAAGTACAAATTGATTCAAAAATGCTCAAACAATTAGAGTCACTAGGAGGAGGTAAAACTAAAGCACCATTCTTGCCTTGATATCATCATGAGAATGATCTTTGCTTCCAATACAATCTTGAAAATCTTCATTCATCTCACACTTCTTCTCAATGCATATGGCAAGCTGAGTAAAGCAGCAAAATGAAATAAAATTGGCCTTGACATATAATTGCATTCAAAAATAAAAATATAAAGGCAGTTTAGAGGTCTTAAGATCTTTGAGCCAATCCCTAAAATGCAATATTTGTCCCACAAAAATAATGATGCAAAATGACAAAAGACTTATTTGTGGTAAGGAAACTTAGCCTATTGAATCCGATGCAAAAATCCTCAATAATCAAAGCCATACAAATGAATATATGCAACTGTAATATCAAAAGTACAAAAGAATGCACTTGGGAAGCTCTTTAATCTCTGTAAAACGAAATAGAATGCCATATTACCATTACTGATACTCGTAGTTTGTAAAATAAGCAATTATTTTTATCTCAAATTATCTCTCCAAATAAACAGATGTTATTCCAAAGTAATTTGGCTCAACTGAGAAAACCGCCGTGTTCAGTGAACACTCATCAACTTACAAAAGATGAAACCATTTTCTGGCTAACCCTCTAAACATTGGAATGCAGAACATGCGAGATGCCCAATGTCCTTTGAGACATGTACAGTCACTTACCAATTGTAGTTTTTGATTGATCAAACAAGTAGACAGGTCAATTGAACCATTGACCAGCATTTTCGGCAATGGTTGTGACTCTTCCCAATACCAACGAATTTCTCGAACAAATTCTATCCAAAGCACAGCAATAGCTAAACACACATGAATGTTATAAAACTCGTCAAAAAGATTATATCACATAATACTTATGAGTAAATATCTCACAACCAAAATCTTAATATGCAAGTGATAGATGACATTCTTAAACAATTTTACATTGTAAATAAGTCATATCCACTTTTCAGACATACCGCGTATGCTGCAGTTGCCAAACCACAAAGAGTGTAAACAAAACTGTGCAAAAAGAGATTCAATGGGAGCGCCTTTAATGGATCGAGAACTCTTATGCTCCCCCTTGGCAAAATCTGGGAGCTGCACTCCTACAGATAGCATGAGAACTTTTAACAAATCAAAGCGTTCAATTCACATACTACTCCAGCATGTTTCAAAATGTTCATCAACATGCAATCAAATAAAATAACAAGGCAAATGACTTCCTTGAAAAATTAGAGAAGGTTTTTATAAAAGTAGTATATGAAGTAAACAAAAGAGTTTTTCTTGAAAAACTTGGAATTGTTGGAAAGTCTTCTTTCACAGTTATAATAATAGTAGGGACAAGTTTTCTCTAGCATGTTGTTTCATTCAGAGATAGATCACAAGAAAGTTGAAGCAAGATAAAAGAAATTGACAGACCGGACATTCACTTAAATCTGATAGTGAACAGCAATGCTTGAAAATATTTTCTATTTTCGATGTCAACACCAAGTGTGCTTGCTAATCGAGCAGATGAAACAAAGCATATAAAAGAATTTTGCAGCCTTAGCTGAGGCTACAGTAATCAAATACATATCAATAACATAGACAGAACCCAACAATGATGGAGATAAAATGTACCTTCATGAAAGAGATCTTTAAGCACACGATCAAGAGCTGCTGGTGAGGGTAAAACCATTGAGGACTTCAAATTATCAGAACCAGGATTTTCAACTGCTACAAAACAAAAGGAAGACTGGGTGAAAACTTAAAAGAACATGAACTGGAATCTCTAACTAATTCTACCACAAACTGCAACTAGCTGACACATTTAAATATCACAAGATAAGTTGCATAAGTTATTCAAACCTGACACAAAATCCTCCAAAAATTGAGCCTCAAAAGACATAGTTAACGCATCAACCAGGAGACACAACTGGGATGCAAACCCGATTTTGTTCCCTTTTGAACTGTCTCTTCTGAAGAAAATTAAGGTTTTGAGATGTGTCATATTACCAAAAAGTTAACAAAAGATCAAATTAGGGGTTCTAGAACCAAAAAGTACTCATAGTGAGACAATAATAGAAATTAGATTATTGAAGAAAACTGCAAAGGGATCATATCTGACAACAAGAAACAGTCTTTTTGCTTTCAACGATGGAAATCAAAGCTGCCTAGCAATATATAACATTCACAAGCACACTACTTTGGTTTAGGCACAACATGTGAGTGGTAGTGGGGTTGCGTGTGTGTGTGTATACTATCTAGTGAAGGATTGATCTTACATATTTGGGAATAAAATCCACCTCTCAGCTTCATTAGGTGAACTATTTTCTAATTCAGCCATTTCAAGCGAACTTTCAACCATCTTCTCTGACCATATGGCTGTCAAACCAAAACCTGTAAGCATAATTCATCGAATATAAGCACTAAATGAATTTATGTAGCAAATTCTGAAGGCAAGAGAAAAGCTTGAACACCAACATTATTATTTATCCTGGTCAAAGCACAAAAACCTAACAGTTCCCGCCCACTTTTCCTGCCTCCGGGGTATGTATAGGGTTTAGCACAAACAAATTCGAAAGCAAGAAAGAATGGCGAGAATGAGTCCACCATTTTGTTAGAAACATGCTATCTAAGGACAAATCTTTCATCCCAAATATTGAAATGCTTAATCCTGCTCGGAAAAAAAGAATAAGAACATCATGATCAACAGTCCACCTTTTACTGGATCTTCTGCAGAATACCACTCACTCCAAGGACAATCCTCATCCCACTGCACTTTGTTGCTGTTGTTACCACCAGGAAAATCCTTAGGTTCTGTATTTTCCTCATCTTCTTCTCGAATATCGTCGTCATCGTTGTCGTCATCATAGGGAAGGGTTTGGTAAGTTAGCTTCATCGTAAAACGAACTTTGAAAAGATGCAATGAGAAGTCCAATGTGGAGTACACCTTCAACAGTAGATGAAAAAATGTTATATTTGTTTGCAAGGATAAAAATGCAAAATCTAGAGAAATTCAAAACATAAGAAACTCCTGAGCCAAGAAATCTTGAAAAAACTTGAGCATCAAAGATCACTCAAACAGCTTACAATGGAAAAAAAAAGTTTGTCGTCTTGAGGGCACTAGCATTAACTCCAACATTATCTTTTAGAAGGCTTGATCCATGTTTACTTTAAAACATACAAATTTCAACTATGCTTTATCAAGAAAAAGTAGACTATTAAATCAGTCCCAATGCATTTCAAAATGATATAAATATACTGATTTGCAAGCTAGATAACCTAGGAAATATCAATTATGTCAGGAACTTACAAACTTGGAAACAAACATTTCATATAAGCCTTCCAAATGCATGAGTTTCACTGGAACTTGGCTACAAATACGATCTGCTTCAAATCTCCTTGTGTAAATTGTTCCCATATTTTGGATTCCAATATATGCATTCCTAGAAGGATCGTGCACTGGAACAAATGCCGGCCACAAACTGTGTCACCAAATTCACAAAAGATAACACTTTATTTTAGGCACTCATACAATGGAAATATCACTGAAACAAATAGGAATAGAAGATACTACAAAACTGTTTAGCATACAAAACCATTTGAGGACCAAACAATAATGTTTGGTTTGATGATTATAAACCAAACATCAAACCTGCTGTAGTTTGTTAATCATGAAAGTGAACTACTAGCATGCTTCATTGAAAGCTTAACAGACATAATTTCAACTCGAAGCACACCTGGAACAATTTGACAAAGCTATTGCAACTGCACTTAAAAGTTTGCTTGCCTCTGGTGCATCAAGAACCACACCGCTAGCACTTTGAGGAGCAATCACCTGGTCAATAACACACGTTAAGTGCAAGGAAATGAAAGAATCAAGCCTGCTGGAGAGTGCATGTGGCCAAGTGAAACCATACCAAAAATTCTTTAACCCCAAAGCACAGCTGCAAATCATGCAACACACGATCCCAAACTGTGACTTCACCTGCACGAACCAGAAATTGAGTCAACAAAAGCAAATACCATCCTATGCAGAACATATATTTAGAGGCAGAAAAGTATCTTGCATACCACTCTTTTTGATTTCGAAGTAGTATTCTATGCAATAGCTTTTCGTAAAATATTTCAACTCAGATTTAACCTTGTATACATTCTTTGAAGAACCCAACTGAACTGCACCCTTTTCCTACAACCAAATAATGGGGAGAACCTAATATTAAAGTTTAAACAGGTGAAAGAATGAAAAGGCACAAGTCTAAATGTGCACACCAGATATTAACTAATTAAGTTGAATTTAGATCTGTCTGAAAGCAAAACACGGATGGCTTATTCCTAAATATCTAGGCTAAGGAACTGTAATATGCTTACACTGAACAAACATGCTAGAGTGCATTACTAGTTCACTCATCGAAGTAAATTACAAGATGGAAATTTTTCATAAAAGCGAGCATACCCGCAAATTCTTTGGTCCATCAGCCAACCACTGTCGACAAATTGCTTCTATTTCGGATATGAACCTTAAACATTATATATAAGTCAATTATATCAGAATCATAAACCACGGATTAATCAAATAACTGATCAAATACTACCACATACCTTTCCCAAGAAGAAGCAAGCGTGAAATCATCAAACCGTTCAAACTGCAACAACAAAATGAAAATCCTTCCATATGTAAATGTTCTGTGTGTTTTCTAAGATTTATAATTAAAACAGAAAAACAAAACCAGACAGTGAATGCCTTGTCATTCACCTCCTCTTCTTCGGCTTCATCGTCTACTGAAGAATCAACCTTGCTAGTCGATGCCATGAACCGTCACGAACTGTAATACAGCTGAATTTGACTTTTCACAAAAATGAAAATAATTATCAGCCAAAAATTGGAAAATAATAATAACAATGAATTTGAAATAAGTGATAGTCAGATGAAGACAATTCAATTTTAATATATGATATCAAGAGGCAATGATCGTTACTATCTCTCGGTCAACGTGCAGAGTATGACCGGATTTGCGATCTGTTTCCTACGGTGAAGGGAAAGGTAACCCCGAGCACGAAGGCTTGTCAAAGTTTTGCCTCAATATCAATTACACCTCCATATAGGTTTATAATTACATTTGTTTCCAAAAACTTTTTTGATCTACTTAAAATACCCTATTATTATAATAATAATATCATTGATTCCCCTTCATTTGTTCTTTTTTGTATTTTTCACGCTCAATTATTGAATTTTACTCGGGTAATGTCAAATTTCTTGTGTTTAAAAACATAACTAATACTAACATATTTTTAATATATTATATAAATATAATCACATTTAACCTACAAAATTTATTTTGAAAATAATAATTATTCTACTGTTAATAATGTTAATAATAAAATTATTAATGTTGTCATTTTAACTGAAATTATAATTTTTTTTTAAGTTTAATTTACAATTTATTAATTAATACTAAAATTATTTTAACAATTGACGATAACCACTTGACCAAGTAATTAGTGACCTTCAATCGGCATAATTATCTATATTCTTCGCTTTATGAAACATAATTTGCACACAAGACGTAATTATGTCGTTATATAGAATTTTATGAATAGAATTAAAATATTCTAATAATAATATAACTCCGCGTGATACTATTACTTGGCATAATCTAAATAATATCAATTAAAGGATTAATTTAATTGACTGAGTGACTAACGACGCTTTATTATGTATGTATTTGGTAAATATTTACTTTTGTTTAACAACTAAAATTTATTATTTATTATTTATATTTTAGTATTTTAAAATTTTATTTTTAAAAAATTATTAATTGATAATCACATGATCTCAATCTTAACTTTATTTTTAATTAAGTTTTAATAAATGTTTCATGAATTTAACGGCATTAATATATTATATGAGAATAAATCTTATTAATAACTATTGGGCCGTCTCGTGGTGGGCTTAATTACTACCCAATTGCGAGGCCTGGCCATCCGTACAAAGTATTCGCTCGTTATGGGAATCAAAATGGATGTACTGCAGATTCCAACACACGACTCTCCACAACAGTAAACGCAAATGGCTCAGTGGTGGTTGGACCCACCAAACAGAAAGGAGCCTCTAACAACATACCAATCCTTGATCCAACAATTCGTATGCCCCAAATCGACGGCCCAAAACATCATCCCTTTCATGTGATTTTCCTTATGTGGGTCACACGGCAGACCAAGGTTCTGCACTGGACCCACACTCGCTGTCTCATCAGGCCCTGCTATTCATAGTAAGAGCTTCCGCGGAAACACACACAAAACGACGGAGTATGTTTGATTGCGGCGAGATAATTAACGACCTTTTATTCGCAAATTAGCCTTGACTTGCGTTGAAAACAAAGTTTACGGTAATTGTTATGTTTGTGTGATTTTAATTAAATTCCAATATTTTATAATAAAAAATTAAACTAAATCACATACAAATTGTAAACACATTCATTTTTAACACTTTATACCATTATTTATAATTCATTTAATAAGCTTCAGCAACGAGTCAAATAATGCATTTTAATAATTTGTACTAAATAAAATTATTTAATATAAAATTTAAATGATGAAATAAATTAAATAATAATAATAATAATTTAAATTTAATATTTATTGCAAATAATATATAATTTAAATAATTATTTTTAAAAATATGATATTCATGTATATATATAAAATATATATATATTCTTTACAATACTTTAATCTCGATATCGTTTTTCTTTAAATATTAATGACTATATAGTATTTTTCAATCTCCGTCTGTTATCTCTAAAAATAGAATTAAATTTTGTAATTGATAAATAATGGATACTTAAAAATTTATAACATTATTAATTGGTTGTATTAATTTTAAAATATTATTTAATTATACTAAAACAGTTAAGAAAATTATTTGCGGACGCCAACTTAACTAACAGCCTTACCAACTGCCCCAAAATACATATGAATACAGGTATCACAACTGAATAAAGAATCAAGTAATTTGCCACGTAAGAGAGTGCCAATTAACGACAAAATAAATTTAGAATAACTTAAATTAGGTCATAACCCTATTTAGTATATATTTTATTAAGATTTAATTATTTATTAATCTCAGCTTTTAATACAATAATATCACCAATCAACGCTTAATTAAATAAACAATGTAACACACATGATAAGATTAGAAAGTGAAAACCTAACCAGAATAATTAAAAATTAAAAGAAAAAGAAGGGCCCACGCACATCATCTCCCGGATCGTCAGTAAAAGAAAGCATCACCGTCGATCAAGCATCATTCATCATAATTCCTCGCCACCTTCGGTCATAACCCATTATTTATTACAGTCACTCTCCGATGCAACAACAACCCCAACCCGACCCATTCTCTCCTCTCCCGCTCTCTGTCAGAACTAAAGCATGACCAACATCAACCACGTAAAAATCTCGCACAAATCGAGCTAGCCATTTAACTCAACTCGGCCGAGTTAACGTTTTAGTGGCGGCGAAGAGAGCAAGTGGAAATGGCTGCGGCACTGGAATGCTGGTCGAGTCGAGCGAGCACGGACGAGGACATGGTGGAACAAGTGCTGATGCGAACTAATAACAGGTCCGAGGGAGCGGCGGAGACTTCGTCGGCGACTACTGGTGCTGGAGCCAAGGAGTATCCGTCTGTTATGCAGAAAAGGTTTCAGCGGTTGAGTAGGAACGTTTCGGAGGCGATTGCGTCTCTGAAGAATACACTGAATCTGGACTCGCCCACGGCGGGTGTGGGGGCTGGACCACGAGAGCAAACGGCATCGTCTAAGATCGAGAGCTGTAGGAAGGTAGTGTGGGGAAGTGTTGTACGGAACTTGACGCAGTTGTATCCTGGAAGTCAGTTGCCGGAGAAGCTCGTGTCCAATATCAGGAAGCATTATGATTCATTGCCACTCAGGTTTGTGTGCTTTAACGTTTTTAGTTGTGTTTGAACTTGTCATCTATTTGGTTGGTGAGAAAGTGCAGGAAAAACAAACGAAAATGATATAATGTCCAGTTAATCTGAAACAGAGGGGCAGAGAGTTTTTTGTGCCCTTTCTTCTGTCGCCAATCTCAATTTTACCGAGGAGTTGCATTAAGCCGGTGGAACAATTAACCTTTAGTTTTTTCTTTTTTAATTTTTACTATTAGAAGCCAAATATTTCCATTGTTATAGTTAATATTTTTCTTTGTGGACATGTAATCAGTTATGCTCAAGTGGGATTTGATATGAAAGAAGTGTTTCTGCATGTTAAATTGATTGAGCAAGCCTCAGGTGATGACCGCCCTGCTATAATGATTCAAGAAGTGTCTGACGATGAATTACAGGGTTCTGTTTATAAGCTCACATTTGCGTGTAACTCATTGATTTCATGGCCAGTAATGTCTGGTGCATTAGATAGTGCATCCATCCGTTGCAAGAAGATACAGATCTTTGAAAAGAAAGGGTTTACTCTTGGGGTAGTTCTTCTTTTGGTTCAAGCTGGACAAGAGAAGTCATTTAAGTTCTGGATTGAAAATGCTCTGAAATCTTCTATGAAGAAGCCTAAACCCACCTCTGTGAAACTCCCATTTGGGCTTTGTGGGTGTCAAGAAGAGAATTCAAAGGGTAGAGATTTTGGAGAGATTGAGGAGGAGGCTTGCGAGGAGAACTTTAGAAACGGTGTGGAGAATTCAAACATGAAAATTCAGATTCAGATGCCGTTACCCACTTCTTCTTTTGTTGTATCTGTTGATGAATGGCAAACAGTCCAATCAGGCAGGGAGGAGATTGGGAGATGGCTTTTGAATTCAGACAATCTTGATTTTATTGATCAAATTGGACCTAGTTCTTTTAAAGGAGTTTACAAGGGTAAAAAAGTAGGAATTGAGAAGCTCAAAGGATGTGACAAGGGAAATTCATATGAATTTGAACTTCGAAAAGATTTGTTGGAGTTGATGACTTGTGGGCACAAAAATATTCTGCAATTTTACGGTGTTTGCGTTGATGAAAATCATGGGTTATGTGTTGTGACGAAGTTAATGGAGGGCGGATCGGTAAATGACTTATTGCTGAAGAGCAAGAAACTTCAGACTAAGGAGATAATAAGAATTGCTCTTGACGTAGCTGAAGGGATCAAGTTCATGAATGATCATGACATCGCATATAGAGATCTCAACACGCAAAGGATTCTATTGGATAGGCATGGTAATACTTGCTTGGGGGACATGGGTATTGTCACTGCTTGCAAGAGTGTTGGCGAGGCGATGGAGTATGAAACTGATGGTTACCGGTGGCTGGCTCCTGAGGTTTGTATTCTGTTACTTGCCACATTTACTACAAAAGTTTAACATTGGTCACAACCATCAAATTGATAGAGATCTCTTTATCTGAGCAACAGACCTAACAATTTTGAGCAAAAGGTGTTAGAACACAAGGAAAGAACTTCTCATTTTTGTTCTACTGTCTCCGGGAAAGCGTTTATTTTTGGAAATTCTTATCGTCAATTTTAATTTAAAACAATCTCAATTCTCCTTATTGCTATCATTTTACTATTATAGGACATACATCTTTCATAATATCACTGGATTCAAATATGGTTCTATGTGCTATTTAAATCTAGGAGATACTCTAACCTTCAGTCTTTCATGGCAAAGCATCTGAGGAAGCCTTTACCGTATAATAGGTCCCCTTTTTTCTGCAGAAAATTATATTGGTTCTTGTTCCAGGATGTAAATGAGATTCAATGTATCTAGGCAAAATTCCCTTGTTTAATCTGATCGTACCAAAAGAGACTTTATATCACTCAAAATCATCATTTGAGCATGCTTAACATGGCTTCATGATTGCTTTTGCTTTACACTTGTTTACCTTTATCTAAGCACTTATACATTCTCCAATAAATGAATCTGCTTGGCCTCAAGTTTGTACAAGTGCTACCTTTAGCAAGTTGGTGTAATTAATGGAGCCCACATAATGGAGAATATTTAGTGTGATTAATAGTCCCTTTCCAGACCTAACTTGAAACCCACTACGTCAATCTTTCTTTTGCTGAATTTCTTTGCCACTTGGTACTAATATTTTGAATGTCTCAGAAACAGATTTAGGCATGCAAAAACAAATTTGGTCAACTTTCTGAAGTAGAAAATGATAGAGGAGTAATCAATTGCTTTTTTTATTTTAGCCTAGAAGTAATCTTATGTGACATCATATTCAACTCCTTATGATCATAAATATGAAAACTTTTGATTATATTTACATATTCCATTTAGATACTATTTTAATGGAAGAACTGAAATATTTTCTTATTTGGCCCCTTTTTGGGAAGAACAGATTATTGCAGGCGACCCAGAGAGTGTTACTGAGACCTGGATGAGTAATGTATACAGTTTTGGTATGGTGATTTGGGAGATGGTAACTGGTGAGGCAGCCTATGCTGCATTTTCACCAGTGCAGGCTGCTGTTGGAATAGCTGCTTGTGGTCTAAGACCTGAGATCCCCAAGGACTGCCCAAAAATTCTGAAATCTTTGATGTCCAAGTGCTGGAACAATAACCCTTCAAAGCGCCCTCAGTTTTCCGAGATTATATCAATATTGCTACGGTCCAACAACAGTGGCAACAACAGTAATAGGTAGAAATCCTTTAAATTCCATGAAACACGATCTACTGATCCGGAAGTCTCTGTAAAATATGTTCCTTGTCAAATTGATGTTGCCACGCATTAATGTCAATTTGGAAAGCTTGCACAGCAGAAATGAAGATTATATCTTCTTTCATTTACCAGTTTAAATCAATTTGATATCTTATTTCACATACTCTTTCAAATCAATTCCTTATCGTGTCAGCCAAAGAAGGAAAAAGTGAAAAACCTTGTTGTCTTTATTGTTTTCTTAGGATGTCTTTGGCTTCATATGTACTCCACAATTCTTTAGTGAATGGCTATGTAAGCAATGAGAACATAAAAATATGTTTTTCCTCGTGTATTTTTCTGAATGACTAGGCATTTCATGTTGGTTGCAAAAGGCTAGGATTATTGGAGTAGGAAAAGGGAAAAAGCAGCGGCAGACAGGATTTGTATGTGGTATTATGGCCTACAAGATTTGAGTGTTACAAGGCATATTGGATTACAAGTTTTCTTTATGTTTATATAGTGGGCATCCGAGGGGCCCCAAGGATGCCCCCCTTGTTTTTGTGTTTCCATTGCAGCTTAGAACTATCAACCACCCCATTCACTTCGTTTTCTTTACCCATGCATCTTGTAGTATACGTTGTTTTTCAACTCTATGGACCGGCTCCTGAGGGGCCACATTTTGTAAGATAGTTGTAGGCTTGTGGTTATACAGTTTGGAGGATTCTCCTTGTTAGTAATGGGTTATGCTTTTGCTGAAAGAGATTTTGAAGATGGTTCGTCTTCTGAATCTTAGATTTTGCGAAGTTACATTTTGAAGACAGAATCAATTCTGTGGTTTGGCTTTTGATTGAAAATTAAAGAAATGATGAGCTTTCAGAATGGTGAATCCGGGTCTTAGTTCTGTCAATATTCTGCCTAATATCCCATTTCTAAGCCCAGAATAGATCGCTCACATGATTAGTCAAGATCTTTGAAAAGTGCACATGCCATGCATGTGGATCTGACTGTTCAGGTCAAGATAAAACCACAGGAGTTTCTGCATCGGACAGAAATAACAACTGTTACGACCATTAAATTATCAAATTAAGATGATTATTGAACTGTAAACCCTTTCTTAAATCCATTCTGATTATCCAGTTATGTAGATCTCGTGTATGAATTAATTTGGTGTGTGTCGTGCCTGCCCTTGCGCTTGCGTGAACGCATGCATGTCAACAAGTGTTCATCTTTTTCAATTTCCGCTGCCTGCATTTAAACAGCCGTTATTTACCCGTGAGACAGTGATTAGACGCGTGGATAAGTGGGTCGGGTTCAGCAGGTTAGCGACCTAACAATCGGACATTTAAGATGTGGGACATGCAAAAGGCCAATAATGAAGAACAGAAGAAGTCAGGCCCAAGCAGAGTTTTAGACATTTCCTTTTAAAAAAAAATCGAAGTGGGCCTCTGCAGAAATGAAATGGGTTTAAATTTCAGGGCCAAGCCTTTTAGCTGATGTTATCTTCTGGGTTGTAAGTAGCGACTGTCCTACTTTTCTTTTCCAGATCATAATAAGAAAGTGAGAACAAACATGGAAAAAGTAAAACATGAGAGCTTGAAAAAGGCAACGGTCCATATGCAAAGGTTACATGTTATGGATAGATAAGTGGACCAACCTGTGCTTTCTTACCGATTTCTTAGCTGGCTTTATTCTGATGCCTTAGCATTATCACTATAAAAGTTAAATAATATAAAAAAAGAATAAATTCCTTTCCGGAGGAAACGATGATTACCATCTTTATCTTACCTGCAATAAAAACTTAAAAAAAATACGAAGGCACTTCTTACCGCATGTATACGCTTGTTTTACTCCGGAAACACCAAATGGGCCATAGGTCTATAGTCGTAGGAGTGGTATGGGTTTACAGGCTTCAGCCCACCTCTAATGGCGAAGCCTTGGGATCTAGAAATTTCCAGGGCAGGAGCGCAAAATTTGGACCGCCTGCCAGAAAATGCCCCCCAACAAGGACGCCGACCTCCCGCCGCACCCGTAATTTTCCCACTACTTTTTTATTTTATTTTTGGTGTTGAAATATTAGTGGTTTCATGTGGATACAGAATTTCCACAAACCTGTTCCACGGAATGCAAAAACGACGACGTTGTTAACTATTTATTGTGACCCACAAAGCCACAAGCCCGTCAATCTGCTTGACTTATCATCCCCTCCCACTTCTATACACTAAACTCATTCCATTTATCTGTAATAGAAGATGTTGCTCAGCTCCAAACCCTAGACCACAACAAAAATGAAAAATCCGTTTTTGCCCTTCTCCTCTCTTATATAAACAACCAGACACTCACAAATTACAAAATTTGCTCTGCAAGTGATCTCCAGAAAACAAATTAAAAAAAAAACAAAATTAATCAGTCTCTTTCTCCCCTCTCCGCTAGATTCCTTCCATTCTTCCCTTAATCACAGTCCTAATCGGTACGTTTCTTTGCCTTCTTTAAGATTGCTTTTTAAAGATTATTAACATTTCATAGATGAATTAAGATAAGAAACAGTGCTCAAAATGAAACTAAAGTTAGGGTTAGGGTTTATAATTTTGTTACTGTTAGTCTGAAGTTGTTTGTACCGGGACTTTGTTGAAAATGATGATAGATGTGTGAATTTTTGGTTTGTGGCATTGATAGTAATTTTTACGGGATCTTGTGACGTGTTTGGTAGCTTACTGCACTATATGCTTCCTAGAAAGAGAGCCAGTGAAGGAGTGGTTGTTGTTAACGAAGAAACTAATACCTCTTCTGCTGTCAAAAAGCATCGGATCGCTGCCACGGAATCAACTACAACGAGTGACACTAACAACACCGCTGTCATCGTAAACGACACTAACAGCCACGGTACCAGTACAGTCCTAGCCGAAGTGCCGATCATGGCTTTGGGCGATTCGAATCAGACGGACATCGATGAAGATCTGCACAGCCGCCAGCTGGCAGTTTATGGGCGCGAGACAATGAGACGTCTCTTTGCTTCTAATATCCTCGTCTCAGGGATGCAGGGTCTTGGTGCGGAGATTGGTATGGATTTTTGGATTTCCTTCATTTTGTTACCATAAACTTTTTATAAATAAAATAGTGTGGTAGATTTCTAGAAATTTTTTTTTGTTTGCTATTGTTTAGACCTTCGATTATGAATTGGACTTTTACATTTGATTGTGGGGTAGTAAGTTTTTCATTATTGTTGGTCTTGTATCATTTAACTTTGTGCTTGGGATAATTGATCTCCGATTGGTCTTGTTTATTAATGAATTAACAAACTGATGCTGTGGTTTTCATTTTCTCAATAGTTTTTGTAGTTCGGTGTGATAACCAATTCACAAATGGGACTCAAAATTAAGAGGTCTATGGTGTACATGATATTTGTTGAATCTTTCAGAATTTATTGGGTTGGACTAAGACTGCTGTGGGATTTTCTGCTTTCAGAATATTGCTGTTTAAGTTTGTAGTGATATGTTTGGCTGGCAGAAAAACAATCTAATGCATTGTTTTGCTGACCTTATTTGTGGTGGTTTTGTGTTGTTAGGTTGATAATAAGGGGTATTTTCTATTGGTTATCTGTTATGAAATTATTTAAACTTTAATTAATTTCTGTTTGACTAATGGAGTAACAATCAGATGCTGTGGTTTTGATGATATGAACATTTTTTGTAGTTTCATGTGATAACCGTTTTTAAAATTGGACTGAAAATTACCTGGTCTAGTATTTACATGGTTGGTCTTGAATCTTCAGTTATTCTAATGTTGGAATTAGAATTTTCTGGGTTGGATTAAACTGCTGTGGGTTTTTTTGCTTTTAGAATGTTGTTGTTTGAGCTTGCATCGATGCATTTGGCTAGTGGAAAAACAATGGAATGCAGTGGTTTTTGTTAACCTTATTTGTGGTGGTTTCATATAGTGCCCATGTTGACAATCAGATCGTTTATTCGTGGTCCATTCCATCTGTTACCTGTTATGAAATTGTTTGACCGTATTGCATGTTGGGTTAAGACCTTTTTTTTTTTTTTGGGGCTTGATGTCTTTTTGTGCCTTTTTTTAGCTGCTGCTTGACAGTAGTGTAGTGTGGAAGGAAGTTCTTGCTGACATGGTTAATTTAATTTGAACCTCCTTTCAGCTTGTACTCAACCTGTTTTTCTACTACTATTATTATTATTATTATTATTTTGCAGCGAAGAATCTAATTCTCGCTGGTGTCAAGTCTGTGACCTTGCACGATGAAGGGACAGTGGAGTTGTGGGATTTGTCAAGTAATTTTGTATTTTCAGAGAATGACATTGGTAAGAACAGGGCAGTTGCTTCTGTTCAGAAGTTGCAGGAGCTCAATAATGCAGTTGTCATTGCTACCTTAACGACAAAATTGACCAAAGAATTACTTTCCAATTTTCAGGTAGTCTCTCAATTATTTTCCTTGATTGCTCTTTTTTGTCTATGTGAAATTTCAAATGAATTAGTTGTAAATGCAGATGGTTTTGTTGACAAATAAGACAATGAACTTGGTCTCCGGTGCATTACTCTTTTTTAACTAATTGACACAAGTGAAAATTTAAGAACTTCAATGAGCTAAGTGTATCATAGCAAAGATGAATTCAGGATTAAAGTTGCATTGAAAAAAACTTCTTAGTTCTTATAAGTTCTCAGATCTGAAATTTGATATGCACATATTATAAAAAGATTTACTTCCATTGACTTAAAGAAATTTGTTAGAGGTAGCCTTCAATAACCTGGTAATCCTTCATATCACCTATAAGTGAATCTTCTTCCCTTGTCTATACAGTCTGTGTGTTCTCATACTTTATTGTTTATGCTGTTCACTTTCTGGTGGTGCAGGCTGTGGTCTTCACTGATATCAGTCTTGATAAAGCCATTGAGTTCAATGACTTCTGCCATAATCATCAACCGCCCATCGCTTTCGTCAAGACCGAAGTCCGAGGCCTTTTTGGTTCAGTGTTTTGTGACTTCGGTCCTGAGTTTACAGTAGTTGATGTTGATGGAGAAGATCCACACACAGGTATAATTGCATCCATTAGCAACGACAACCCAGCATTAGTATCTTGTGTTGATGACGAAAGGCTTGAGTTCCAGGATGGAGATCTTGTTGTGTTCTCTGAAGTTCATGGAATGACAGAGCTGAATGATGGAAAACCGAGGAAGATTAAAAGTGCAAGGCCATATTCGTTCACTCTTGAAGAAGACACTACAAAATTTGGAACCTACATGAAAGGTGGTATTGTCACGCAGGTGAAACAGCCCAAGGTGTTGAAGTTTAAGCTGTTAAAAGAAGCGCTTAAAGATTCTGGGGATTTTCTATTGAGTGATTTCTCCAAATTCGATCGCCCGCCTCTTTTGCACTTAGCATTCCTAGCACTAGACAAGTTTATATCTGAGATGGGTCGCTTCCCTGTTGCCGGTTCAGAAGAGGATGCTCAGAAGCTTATTGCTGTCGCCTCAGTTGTTAATGAGAGCTTGGGAGATGGGAAAGTGGAAGATCTTAACCCAAAGCTTTTGCGACATTTTGCCTTCGGTGCCAGGGCAGTATTAAATCCTATGGCTGCCATGTTTGGTGGTATTGTGGGACAAGAGGTTGTGAAGGCATGCTCTGGAAAGTTTCATCCTCTTTTCCAGGTTGGTAGTCAATTTTGTTTCATAGGAGTTTTATTGAGCATTGGAATTGCTGCCCTTCTCACTTGATACAGTTAAGGCTGCTTGTATCATGACAGTAGGTTTGGTTTGAGGTCCATTTTCCATTTTCCACGCCATCATTCTAAATTTTCTTTTCCTCTGTTACAAATAAAACATATATGTTTATGTGAGCCCATGCTTACAAGCACAGACATTGCAATTTTAGAGCTTATTGTGAGTAGTTACTGAAAAGGTGTGATCATCTCAAACTATTGTTTTCATAGCTCATTAACTTATCTCGTCAAGTTGATGTTGTTTAATTTTGGTTGCACAAGCATTTTTGAACTTTTTTTCAGTGGTTTCTGGTGACATATATTCATTGACTTTGTTGTTCGGTTTCTGACTTTGTTTTACTTGTTTTCACAGTTCTTCTATTTTGATTCAGTGGAGTCACTTCCTACCGAGCCTCTTGATTCGAGTGATTTTAAACCAATCAATAGCCGTTATGATGCACAAATTTCTGTGTTTGGGGCCAAGCTCCAGAAGAAGCTGGAGGATGCTAAAGTTTTCATAGTAGGATCTGGTGCACTAGGTTGCGAGTTCTTAAAGAATGTTGCACTGATGGGAGTTTCATGCGGTGATCAAGGAAAATTAACAATCACTGATGATGATGTTATTGAGAAGAGTAACCTCAGCAGGCAGTTCCTCTTCCGGGATTGGAATATTGGGCAAGCCAAATCCACTGTCGCTGCTTCTGCTGCTGTATCAATAAATCCTTGTCTCAATGTTGAAGCTTTGCAAAATCGTGTGGGTCCTGAAACAGAGAATGTCTTTGATGATACCTTCTGGGAGAATTTGACTACTGTTATCAATGCATTAGACAATGTTAATGCCAGACTGTATGTCGATCAGAGGTGCTTGTATTTCCAGAAACCACTTCTTGAGTCGGGAACTCTAGGTGCCAAATGCAATACTCAAATGGTCATTCCTCACTTAACGGAAAACTATGGAGCCTCAAGAGACCCTCCCGAGAAGCAAGCACCCATGTGCACTGTGCACTCATTCCCACACAATATTGATCATTGCTTGACATGGGCCCGTTCTGAATTTGAGGGTTTGCTTGAGAAAACACCTGCTGAAGTGAATGCTTATCTATCCAACCCAGTTGAGTACACTACTGCCACAGCCAATGCTGGAGATGCTCAAGCCAGGGATAACTTGGAACATATTCTTGAGTGCCTTGACAAGGAAAAATGCGAGACATTTCAGGACTGCATTACATGGGCTCGTCTAAAGTATTTGCCTTGACGATAGCTTCATTTATGATTAAAAATGAGTGTTTTTTGTTGTATTGATATCTGATATCTTGATTCTTGTGTGCTTAGGTTTGAAGATTATTTTTCGAACCGTGTGAAGCAGTTAATATACACATTTCCTGAAGATGCAGCTACAAGTACTGGGGCTCCATTCTGGTCGGCACCAAAGCGATTCCCTCATCCACTTCAGTTCTCAGCTTCTGATCCCAGTCACCTCCACTTTGCTAAGGCAGCATCCATACTAAGAGCAGAGACATTTGGAATTCCAGTTCCTGACTGGGCCAAGAATCCTAAGATGTTGGCAGAGGCTGTTGACAAAGTGATGGTACCGGAATTTCAGCCGAATAAAGATGCAAAAATAGTAACGGATGAAAAGGCTACTACTCTCTCAACTGCTTCAGTGGATGATGCAGCAGTCATTAACGAACTGATTATGAAGTTAGAGCAGTGCAGGAAGAAGCTACTGCCAGGGTTCAGGATGAAACCAATTCAGTTTGAAAAGGTTTGTTTCTCTTTGTCCTTGTATCTAGACCACTACCATGCATGCATTTTTGGGCCCATTCTATGTTGGTGCTTATGTTGAATTGTGACGAACTTGCCATCAGTCTAATGGCTTGTTATTTTGAAATTATTATGACTAACCACATGCTTTATGTGGCGATTGTTCTGGTTTTCATTCTGATTTATGGAACAGAGTGGTGGCAACAGACTTTCGGTTCTTCATTTCCTCATAGTATTAATGTTCTCCTATTATTAACATTCTGATGAATGTGCAGGATGATGATACAAACTATCACATGGATATGATAGCTGGGCTTGCCAACATGAGGGCAAGGAACTATAGCATTCCTGAGGTTGACAAGCTGAAAGCCAAGTTTATTGCTGGAAGGATCATTCCGGCAATTGCAACTTCCACTGCAATGGCCACTGGTCTTGTGTGCCTGGAGCTATACAAGGTTCTGGACGGAGGACACAAACTGGAAGACTACCGAAACACATTTGCTAACTTAGCATTGCCTCTGTTCTCAATGGCTGAGCCAGTCCCACCGAAGGTCATAAAGCACCGTGATATGAGCTGGACTGTTTGGGACAGATGGGTCCTTAAAGGGAATCCGACCTTGAGGGAGCTTATACAATGGTTAAAGGATAAGGGGCTGAACGCCTATAGCATCTCATGTGGAAGTTGCCTGCTGTTCAATAGTATGTTCCCCAGGCACAGAGAACGAATGGACAAGAAGGTTGTGGATCTGGCTAGGGAAGTGGCAAAAGTAGAATTGCCTCCATATCGGCGGCACTTAGATGTTGTTGTGGCATGCGAGGATGACGAGGATAATGATATTGACATTCCTCTGATATCAATTTACTTCCGCTAAACGTGTTTCTACAATCTGCGATGTCAGTCGGAATGTGATTTTAGGATAAGAACCGTTCATTACTCTTCGGTCCTGTTCTGTTAGATCGATCAGTACCCACAAAATGGGAATTTTTACAACCTTTTCTCATCTCATATATAAACCAAAGCAACTTTGATTGATATTTATATATTTTATTATCTGTTTTTAATTTTACTGCCTTGCATATTTCTTCATTGAACAACGGGTGTTCTCATACGTCAACCCACCTTAAGACCAGTTGATTGGATGCGCGTGCTTGGCCTGGGATTGAGGCTCTGATATTGCGATTTTTACGGGCAATAGCAGTTTTAATTAGCATGTTCAATCGGCTGCACGATTTGTTTGCAGCAAAATACAGGTTTGAATGTTTGCCTTGCGACCTTGTTAGAGCTCCCTTATTCTTGACTTCGCAGGATTTTCGGACTTGCATTTTCTTTGGTTTTAAATGTCTCCGTACATTGTTATTCGTCTTTTGGAATGCGTAGTCCTCTAGGTTAGGTTAGGTTAGGTTAGGTTAGGTTAGGTTCGGTGTAACCTGCTGCCTCGTTCATATGAAAGGATGAATCTCTTTGTTTTGACGAATAGACTCGTCATTGACGGCAAATTTAAACCGATTGTTCAAGAAGAATTCCCCCTCGTGTTTTTTCAACCGAATTTTATTAGTCCCCCCCAAAAAAAAAAAAAAAAAAAACTTTTGCCTATACAACGCAAAAGTAACATCAGATGTATATTTTCTTCAGTTCTCAATGGAAAACGCCAGGTTGCAGCAATGACTTGCACAATTGTCTGCTTTCTGGGGTCCAACACTGAACCGTCAACTTTTAGCAGCAGCTTTTCCTCAGAATCAACATGATCGTCAGAATTAGCAGAATCCAATTGCTTCCCGTGCTTTACGCGCCGGCGTTCAGCAAAATCTTCCCATCCTTCTAACTGTCAAAAGACCACCATATTATGCATTCTGATATAAGTGGTCTTAATTAGGCCATTTGACAATGTAGTGAGATTTGTACAGACCTTACGTAGGGCATCAATTGTGATTTCTGTATCAATAGGCAACAACAGTTTTCTCTCACTCACACGTCTCGTGCACCCTCAAGAACATCTGTATAGAGGGAGTGAATAAGAATGGATCGACCTCTTGGATGTGCAGCATTAGAGCATCCTCTTATGTGAACGTCTTAGATTTATTTTACTTGGGAATAATTAATCAAGAGCGTGGTCAAGATTTTTGCTTACAGCAGACTTCAGTCTTAGTATAGCAAAAAGAGAAGGAGGAGAAAAAAAAAAAAAAAGATGAAGAAATTGTCAAAAGTAAGAAGAAAGTAGGGACCTTCAAATTTCGCATCATGACAAACCTGCTTGGCAGATCTGACAGATGATTTGATGAAAGATCTATCTGAACCACATAAAGACCAAGTCAAGTGAGATATTGAATCTACAATGGATATAAAGTATTCTTCTTGACTTCTAGTTAGCAGCATAAGAGCCAATTAGCTAAATCACCTACAAATATTTGAGAAATTTTCCTGAAAGGCAAAAGTGAACCAAAAAAAAAAAAAAAAACCAAGAATTCTACCTCAACAAGGGATGTGCATTCATCTATATATTCAGCAGCATGGCTTATCCTGAGCCAAAGAGAAGTAAATCAAGAAGAACAATAAAAGTATTCATAGCATATACAAAATGAACCATTTGCAGGATGGAACTATGCAGGGAAAAGTCCTATTCTATTTCCCTCTACTGCCAACAAAAGAGTTTCGTCATATAATAATTGTATCTTAAATAGAAGTACCCATTATCATTGGCCTTCAAAACTTTGAGCTTACTCAGATATCCTATTTCATTCGGAAGGGCAGTTATAAATTTGTAAGAAACATCTAGTTGCTTCAGAGCAGTCAGATAACCCAAATTGGAAGGCAAAGCGTTTAACCTGCAGGAAAAAAAAAAAAATTGAGTCATGATCATTATGATCACAACATGATAATTATGAATGTGTAACAACTATTATAAGCACATAGCAAGTGAAACTATAGTTCCAGGCAAATAATCCCTTGGGGCAAAAACCGAAAATGTGAGGCTCGGTGTCCATAATCATGCCTCAAAAGCATGCCTTCCAACACCAAAGATTAAACAATCTCTATAGAATGACTTTACTAATTCAAACAATTGTATACTTACTAAGTTAAAATCATTGTAGAAACTGAATTAGCCCAAATTGATTCAAGAATGATAACATTTTCCATCCAGGACTTAACTTTGAAGCATTACATCTGATCATTAAGTACCACACAACCACCCCCCCGGTACTGGTGGTCTCACTTGATTTGATGCTTTCTTTATCTTCTTCAAGTTAACAGAACAAACCACAGACTCCATAAAAGCCCCATGTCATCTGCTTCTGACTTGAGCAAGGGCACTGCCTATGAATGTCATTTTAATTATGAGGTCTTCCACCTTATCATCACCAATTCATCATTGGCATCAGAACTCACAGGGAATAAAGCAAGTAACAGCACTATGTCTCCTATATGCTTTGGCCAGGATATGAGCAAATAAAAATGCTACAACGCATAATACATAAAAGAAAGGAAAAGCTAACCAGTTTAGGCTAATAGATAGAAATGTCAGATGCTTCAAAAGTGTAAGGTTTCTCGAGTTCATTGATTCATCTGCCAAACCATTTTTAGCAAGGAACAATTCCTGAAGGGTAAAAAAAAAAAAAAAAAGAGATCAAAGGATTCAAATTTGTAAAAGTTTCCACAAATGTTATAAGCTGTAAAGAGACAACCAAGCTTGAAGCAAAAGACTTGTGCGTACATCCAGGCCAGTCAGCAAGGCAATCTCATTGGGTACATGTTGAATGGAATTATT
The DNA here is from genome assembly GCA_032401905.1 of Swietenia macrophylla. Lineage (NCBI taxonomy): Eukaryota > Viridiplantae > Streptophyta > Magnoliopsida > Sapindales > Meliaceae > Swietenia > Swietenia macrophylla. Next base: position 7,679,150 of record CP135565.1, on the reverse strand, counting down.
GCTGATATCCAGGATTCTTAGAAAGGGCTTACAAGCCCATACTTCATCAGGAATGGCCTTTCAAGAGAAAATCACTGTAAATTAGAGTGGATATATACAGAAGAAGAAACAAAAGGAAAGCTCATCACTTTTTATTTTGATAAATAATGAAGTTTTATATTTCTCATTTGGATTTGTCTCATGCTTTCATATATAATTTAAGATAGAAAAACTTAGCTTCTTTAAAGTACTCTTACAAATTTATAGTCCAATTCCTGAGAACCTCAAAAACATCAAGTATTACTACACTATGTTCTCTATTTAAAAGAAACATAACTCAACAGGACAACGTTCCTACTAATGTCATAAATATCAAAGAAAAATGCAGTGCAGGGGAACTTCTGAATGCACATTCGTTACAGTCAAAAGAATTCATGCTCCTCAAGATTTCCACATATCTGCAGACAGAACATACTAACAGAATTCAAATCTAACCAAGGACGATCTATGGTACATAGATACTAGACTAGTTTCATTAATAGACAATTGGATTGCATCATGCACGGCAATTGGGCAAAAAGCGAAGTTTGAAGAATAGGAAACAAGATGTTGATCGTATTAGGATTTAATTAGGCATTGCAATCAGCTGACCTGAATTTTCAATTTTGCATGAAACCATTCATAATGATATTAATTCATACCTTCAAGTTGCATTTGGCCAATGCTAGAGCTCCAGTAGCCTTACACTGTTCCAAAGAATTCTTGCCAGCTAGAACTTCTTGTTCACATCCCATCAATTGACAAAATTCACCCGTCAATTAACATATTCAGGAGATATAACTCCTTGGATCACCCTCTTCAATGGATCTCCATATTGTTATAACCATAGCTTGTCAATGTTATATCATATACAATCTTAAATCACCTTCAATATACGAATAAGGGGGGGAAACCTTTCATTTAAAATTAACAAATATTTTGATAGAAAACAATATCTCAATTCTATTAGAGAAGTGAGGAACTGAAAATGCAATTTTCTTAATTTGTCAAAATGTTTGATCTTGACGCATAAACATTAACCAAAAATATAAAAGGCTGAAAAGCTAAAATATGCAAATAAAGGCAAATAAAGAGAGTGATAATGATATTTGCACAACCTGAGTGAGAGGGGCCACGAACCCGAGCATAACCCTCGCTCCATTTGTCATCTCCACTACTCTTAATGTCACTTCATTAACCAAAATCTTCCCTATTAACACAAACACACACACAAATTCAATCACCACAACAAAAGTTATTACCAGGAAACTGAGGATTTTGAATCACGGGTTTTGGCATTTCTAAGGAATGAAACTTCTAAAGATGAGTTTCTGACTACAAACGGGGACGTTGGTAAGAGGCAGGAGAAGGTTTTTCAGGAGTAGAACTGTAGAGTCTGGGAAAATAGTAATTGGTATTAATCGTCCACTGAACTTCACCGTGATGCTGATGTCGTTATCAGCCATCTTCTTTTCTTCTTTTCTTGCTTCCTCGCCGTTCTTGTTACCACTGTGGAAGAGTTGTTGACTGGTTTTGTTGCGAGAATTGGTTGTTGTGTGTATTCCTTGTAGTTAGAAAGAAATGATAATAAAGACTGGTTGTGACGGATGGATACTGAAACACAATCGGACTCCGTGGGCGCTTAACCAATGGCTCGGGCAGACGGATCTCAGTTCTCAGTGCCTGTAGCATCTCTTCCGGAAATTGCCTGCTCTTCAATAGTATTAGAATGCTCCTAACGCACAGAGACCGAATGTACAACTAGGTAGTTCAACATACATTCCTCTGATATCAACTTAATTCCGTTAAACGTTGTTTCCCTGCCGTGTCAGTCGGACAGTGATTTGACATCGCTCGAGAATACAATAAAACTTGATTCAGTCAGAGTGTGATTTATTTACATCGCTCGAGTATTCAGTCATATTTGATTGATATAATATATTTCTCCGTCTGCTGGTTGTGATTTAAAACAGCATAAATGAAATTCTGTATCGAACAGTGGATGTACTCTGAAACCAACGCACTATATATTTCGTTGAGTGATTGGATGTTTAGGCTCGCGGGCCTGGTCGTCTACTAGATATATTGGCAGCAATGCAGGATTGCTTCATGTCTTGTTTGCTATACGTTTGGTGTGATCTGTATTTCTTGTCTATTCCTGCGTCAGATGGAGAAGTTGTGCTATGCCATCTTGACGGTTTTGTTCGTGGTAAGATGTCCCCAGGTCTTAACAGAGCTAGCGGGAAACAAAATCAATCCACTCATGCATTTTTAAGATAAGGACTTCGCGTTCTTGTTGGGAAAATTTAATACAACTTGAACTGAAGCAGACTCTTCATTCTTTGGAAGTTTTCTGCATGGTTAACATACCCCAGCCCCAGATGATTCCCCCATGCAGCGAAGCGACTAGAAACTGGAAATCTAAACAATGGATGAGCTGCAAAGATGGGGGCATGGTTTGCTGCCTCGTTCCAATAAACAGCTGAACATCTTTGTTTTGGTGTTCTGATTCATAAGTATGGGAATTTTTAAACTTGTTTCGGAAAGCGTTTACCCAAGTGTTATTATTTAAAGAAATTCTCACTGTAAAAAACTAAAATCAGCCATGGCATTGTCACTATTCAGAGAACAATAAAGTTGAATTAAATGTTCAGTTTCTTCAGTTCTAAATGGAAATGGCCAGCTAGCAGCAATGACTTGTACAACTGCCATCTGCAATCCAAAAGGCAACAAATCAACTTTTATCAGCTCCTTCATCAAATTCAGTAGAACCCATGACTCTGAAATCCAATTGCTTCTGATGCTTTGCTCGCCGACGTTCATCAAACTCGTCCCATCCTTCAATCTGTGAGAAGAATACTATATTTTTCTAAGTGCTATAAATTGGGTCACTTGACAAATGTAGCAAGGTAAGTACAAACCTGACGTAAGACATCCATGGTAATTTCTGTATTATGAAGGTCTAGTGTAGAGAGCTGGACACATGTACTGAATAATGAAGTTGGAAGGGATTTCAGTGCGTTGTTACTGAGACACAAAGCCTGCAAGAGATGGTTTATGAATTGAAAAAAAGAAAGAGTGGCGGATTTCTCTCATCAGCATATCTCAGGAACACTGAACATCTCTATGGAGGAAGAGCAAAATAATCAACAAACTTCCAAGAAATAAATTATCTGACCGTCTTCCAATGAGAACATCTTAGATTGTATACATCGGTGAAAAATTAACCAAGGTGGTGAAAATTTATTATTTCTTACACCAAACTCAAGCTTTTGTATAGCAACAGGATGAAGAAGAGGAAGAAACTACAAAAACTATGTGAAAGTATGGACCTTCAGATTACGCAAACTTTCAAATTCCACTGGCAACTCTGAAAGAAGATTTGATGAAAGATCTAACTGCACCACATGAAGACCAAGTAAAGCAAGATATCAAATCTGTCATAGATAGATAAGGAGCTGCCTTTTAGTTTGCAGCATAAAAGCTAATTGGCTAAAAACAGTTCCTCATTATATGAAAGATTTTCAGGAAAGTGTAAAAAAAATAAACAAAAGACAGAGACAAACACCAAAAAACTACCTCAATAAGGGAAGTACAACCATCTATATTCTCAGGAAGAGAGCTTATCCTGAGTCAGAGAGAAGAAAATCAAGAGCTATAAAATTATTTGTAGCATATACAAAGTGAATAATGCACTGAATAGAAATTTGAAAGGAAAAGTCTTATTCTGTCGCCCCCTACAGCTAAATAAATTGTTTCTAAATGTTACCTATTGTTGTTTGCTTTCAAAACTTCAAGCTTACTCAGAGATCCTATTTCATTTGGGAGGGTAGTTAACTTGTTGTTTGAGATATCTAGTTGCTGCAGGGCAGTCAGATCTCCCAATGTGTGAGGCAAAGCAGTCAAGCTGCAGCAAATATGAGATTCATGATTATCATAAATATGCAACAACTATTTACAAGCACATAGCAAGTGAACCTACAGTTCCAGGCAAGGTGCCTTATTCTTAACTCAAAAGCATGCCTTTCAAGAACAATGATAAAAGAAACTCCACAAGATATGCACGTATTTTTATGAGATTAAGTAAAACACCAAAGCCAGTCATGTCTTACCTAATTAAACAAGTATATACTTATATATGATAACTCATTGTAGAAATTGAATTAGCCCAAATAGTTTTGAATCTGATGACATTTTTCATATTGGAATGGTGTGGGGTCTTGATAGTGGAGTCTTGCATTTGATCACTAAATTTCTTTCCTCTGATACTCTCTCTTATTCTTTTCTTTCATTTTCATTTTCTTTATCTTCTTTAAGTAAAGGGTACATAGCAAACTACAGACTTCATAAAAGCCTCCTGTCCATCCAGTGAAGCAGCAGCATTACACACCAAACTACAATTACAACTATTCTTTTCCACTTCTGATTGGAACAAGAGCACTTGCTAATGAATGTCTTGTTAATTACAAGGACCTCCGCCTCATTATCATTGGAATAAGAACAAACACAAAATGGAGCAAGTAACAGAATAATGTCTCCTGTATATTTTTCCCATAATACTAGCAAATAATATTCTACAAGACATTATAATGAAAAGAACAGAAACAATAAACCTGTTCTGGCTAATAGATAGAACTGTTAGATGGTGCAACATTGCAATTGCTCTCCAATCAATGGATTCATCAGACAAATTATTTGCGTTAAGTAGCAGTTTCTACAAAAAAAAAGAAAAAAAGAAAAAGGAGAAAGATTATTAGCTGAAGTAGAAACACTCAAGTTTGAAACAGAAGACTTTTGTATACCTTTAAGCAAATAAAAGAATCAATCAGCTCTGGTACACGCTGAATGGAATTGTTACTGACATCAAGGATTCTTATGCTAGGTGCACAAGCCCATAACTCATCTGGAATGGCCTTTCAAGATAAAACAACCAGTATATTTAATTTAGCTAATGGATATATATATATATAAGAAAAGAAGAAACTTATATGAGGCATATTGCATTCATTTTTATTTTTGATAAATAATAAAGTTCAATTCTTCTCATTTGGATTTTTTTGGTACTTCTATATATTAATCAAACATAGAAAAACTTGGCTCCTCTCAAGAAAACTAACTATAAACTGATACTCCTATTGCTACCAATCTCCAAAACATTAACTATTACTACAATATATTCTATGTTTAAAAGAAATTTAACTCAAGACACTAGTTCCATTATTGTTGTAAATATCATAGAGAAATGCAGCACACATGAACTTCTGAATGCATGCACACAACAAGAAAACCATTAATGCTCCTCATGATTTCCACATCTCCGTTGACAGAGCTTAATATGATCAACATCCAATAAAAGATCTATAATATACAGATACTTTGACTAGTTTTTATCATTAGACAATTGGACTGCTTTGCTGGACAATTGGACAAAGTGCAAAAGTGTCAGGAATGAGATACAATGTGCCCATAGGAGCAAGTTTTAATTTCGCTTCGCCATCAACTGACCTGAATTTTGTGTGAAACCCTTCGTAGTAACATTAGTTTTCATACCTTCAAGTTGCAATCGGCCAATGCTACCACTCCAGTGGCCTTCCACCGTTCCAAAGAGTTATTGCTAACCGGAACTTCCTTCTTGTCCTTCACCACAGCTGTATTCCTTGAAATAATTCGGGTCTGAGCTTCTTTGAAGACAGGACCCTCCTGTTCACATAAGCCATAAATTAAAAAAATCGGGACATATAACTCCCTTAATCATCATTTTCCCTTTTTTCAAAGATTCTATGAATCTCCATATTGTTATACAACAAAATCTTCAATCACCTTCAGCACAGAAAAGGGAAATATCTTTCCCTTACAATTAATAAATCATTTCAGGAAAAAAAAAAAAAGAAAATTCAGAGTTCTCAGGAAAAAAAAATCAATTGATTAATTTAATTAAAGAAAGTGAGAAACTGAACATGCTTCCTTCTTTTTACAATTATCTTAACTCGTCAAAATGTTTATCTTCAGGCAATAACATTGAGCCATAAAACAAAGAAGGAAAAAAAAAAAAAAGAAATCACAAAACCTAAATAGATATATTAATACTGATACCCCTTGGTGCAGACCCTGAGAAGCAATGAGCATGAGCTTTGCTCCATTCGTCACCTTCGCTTCTCTCAATGTCATTTCGTCCGCCAAAACCTTCCCTGACAATGTAAACACACGCAAATCCATTCACCAAAAAAACAAAAATGTTCAATTTTGAATAATGGGTTTTGATATTTCTAACGAATGAAACCTTTAAAGATGAGTTTCTGGCCACGAACAAGGACATTGGTGAGAGGCAAGAGAAGCTCTTTCACGCGCAGAACTGGGGAGTCGGGTAAAATAGTTACGGGTACTGATCGACCACTGAATTTCACTATGATGTTAATATCTGCATCACCCATCTCCCCGCTAGCTTTCCTCGCTGTCCTTTTTGGTCTGACGGTGAATTGACGAGCGTGCGAGAACCAGTGGGTTATTTCTTAAAAGTGTATTTTAGAAACAAAATGATGATAAACAGCCTATTAATATTCAGATTTATTTACCCAAGGAAATAAGTGAAAAGTAATTTCATGTTATTTTATATAAAATTTAAATTTTCATAATAATAATAATAATAATAATTATTATTATTATTATTATTTATTTTGTAATATGTTGGACGCAGACACAGATTGAATTTGCCAGCTTTGAAGAGTAGGTGCTAATACCAGCCATCGTCTGAGACTTTAGCAAAAGAGTTCACACATTTAGATTGATGCTCACAAGGCCAAAAGAAATCAAAGAAGAATTGATTCTTCATGCGGAATGAGTATCTCAATTCAATTTCTGTTCTCAGGTTTTCTATTCTATCTATGTTCAATCAATCAATCATAATCAACATGTGGGTTTAGTTTGCTTTCACTTTCCTCCACTCTTTCCTCTGTCAGCGACTCGGCAACAATAGCATGTGAAGCTTTTCAGAATCCACCCACATGCCCACTTCCACTGTGTGAGCTTTTTTAACTTTTTAACATTCAGCTTTTGGAAACAATTGGTATTGATTCAGCTCTTCCATTCACGCGGATGTCTCTGCTACCGTAATTATTTTATTATAACACATGTTGGATCAATGGATCTACTTCTCCTTCCATATCTTCTTCCTTGCAAAAACTAGTGCTGTTAATGTTTGCAGATAGCAGGTGGAAGATGATGGTGCACATAACATGTCCATATGTGCCAATGCCCTGCCATTAATTGAATAACTAGAGAGAGTGCAAAAGAAACTGTTGCACTCTCCCATGCCTCCTGTGGGCCAAAATCATTGATGGGTTTTGATTTTCATCTCCTATTCTTTATTCACCGAGTACTGAAAGTGAAGTGAGATCCAAGACATATGAGGAAAGTATTGTAGAGACGGAAAAATGCAGAAAGACTTGCAGATTTATCTTTGACTATGTCTCAATCCACAGGCACTACACACAAACATAAAATGGAAAAACAACAGCCCCTGTAATAAGGCTATAAATAATGCACCACTCAAGTCAGGACCTCTCATCTAAAATTAGGCTCTAAATTCCCATCTCCTAATCACAACCTCAAATCCTTCTCTTTATTCTTAAACCTCCATTAAACCAACAATTAAAAAACATAAACAAAAAACAAATCCTTTTCTCTCAACTACCTTAACCAACCCCACACTCATCCCCACCGTTTTAACCCAATCTCTGCCACACTCCCACCCTACCCAAACGCACCGCTTTTGCAGCTCCTCCTTCAATTACCAAGCCCAGAAATTTGCTCTTCCAGATTTCAATTTCAAGTTCCCTTTCTCTTTGCAATTATTTACGAACCCAGAAATCAATGTGGCGGCAGTGGGCTAAAACGCCGGTTAAAATTCACGACACTTCATCGCCATTCAGATGCTCCTCCTTCAAAGATATCCAACAGCTATGCGCAGAAGATCCAGCCCCTAATCGTCCCTCCACCTCCTCGAGAAAAGCCTCAATTTTCCACCGCGTACGACTTGCCAACACCCTCATCCGCTCCTGGGCACCCCGCACTTCTGAACCCAGACCCGAATCCGTACCCGAATCAAATGACTCCTCATCTCTCGATAACAAAACTTTATTACAAACCCAACAAATTCAGCAACCCTCAATCTCAATCCCAGGAGCAGACAAACGCATTGTCGTATATTTTACCAGTCTCCGCGTAGTCCGGTCAACGTTCGAAGACTGTCGGTCCGTCCGATCTATTCTCCGAGGGTTTCGCGTACAACTCGACGAACGAGATCTTTCCATGGACTCGAATTTCTTAAAGGAGTTACAGCGGATTCTGGGTGGTCAAAGCAATTTGACCTTGCCTAGGGTGTTTATCGGCGGCAGATATATCGGTGGAGCGGAGGAATTAAGGCAACTTAACGAGACAGGCGAGCTCAAGAAGTTCGTTGAAGGATTGCCAGCAGCAGAACCTGGAGTGTGTGATGTGTGCGGCGGTCACAGGTTCGTTTTGTGCAACGAATGTGACGGTAGCCATAAGCTGTACACGGAAAAAGGTGGCGGTTTCAAATCCTGTAGTGTTTGTAATGAGAACGGTCTCATCAGATGCCCTTCCTGTTCTTACGCGCCACTCTCATCCGTCTGATTATTTGACTTCTCAAACAACAAAATCTGGAATTTTCCTTTTTCTTAATCTTGGAATCAATCGGTTGTGTAGTTATGTTTTTGTTTTCTTTAGTGGGTGAAGTACGTGGAGGCCCACAAAATAGTGTGACATAACACGATCACCGTTGGATTTGTTTGTTTAAGATTGCCCTGTCCTTGACTCTTGTTAGTATCCTTTTATCCTGTACTGACACGAAAGGCGTATTATATTGTATTGCATTATATTTTGTTTGGCAGCCTGATAACTCGTATTGCTCGTGTGTTCTCGTCTTGCCAATTCAGAAGAAGCTCTCAGATGAATGTGTATTCTTACGAGAAACGCTTGAATTCATCCATGCTTTTTGCAAAAGCAAAGTGCTCTTTAAGAAGGTGAAGATGTTTACAGCAGCCAACCGACGATTGAATTCTTCGTTTCACTCTGTGGCTGGCCAATCGAATTGTCGGTGCAACTTCCGAAACAACCAAAATAAGATTTGAAAATGGGTGTTTTCCCTTCTACGTTCTATAGCCTTGGGGTTGAAACAGGGATGGCAACGGATAGATATCCGAAAATTGTCATCCCTAAGTGGAAACGGGTCCAACATTTTCTGGATAGAATTGTAGAAGCATTTACTTCAGCATGGCTGAGACTTCTGAATTTTGCACCAATTGCCCTTATCTCAATCTTGAAGAATGTAGATTCAGAATCGGTAGACAATGACAAGCGAAAACTGATTTCTTGATTTCCTGCCTCGTGTTTTTCATTTCCATTTTAGTAATCCTTGTTTATCTTCCACCTGTACATAAACCAGAACATTTAAAGTTAATCATCGTTATACCAAATGCCATTTGCCTTGAAGAAGAGGATATACCATTTCTAGAAGGAACGATTATGGATTAGATTAAACAAAAGCAATCCCAAAAGACCAGATTAATTTGGCCATGTCCTAACAGTTGGTCTACTACTAATAATATGACCCGTGTTCGCAAATTCCTTAAATTCCGGAGTAAACATATAACGACAACGGCTGGAGGTTGGAACCTGGAAGACACGTCTACCTTTCTTGGCTACCGTTATCTGCCTCCGCGTTTATCCGATCAAGTGATTAGGCAGCTTTGTAAGATGATTAGCCTCCCCAAATTTATCTGCTACCCTGGAAGTAGCGAATTCTGTGAATCATTATTCTCAGAGAAAATGCTAAATCCTTCAGCTTGTGCTGATAGAACATGGAAGTTGAAGTTGTTCTTCCAGCAAATCAATCTTAATAGAAACTGGCTTCAGAAAAGACACGACTGATGTCGGGACTAGATGTTGTTTTAGCTTTGTTTTCACGATGTTTCTGCTTACAGATGCACCAAAATATGGTTCAAACTTAACGTATTATTGGTCAAATTGCATACTATTTTAAAAACAGGGTAACCCAATAACCATACGAGTCGTGCCTTAAACAAAACGAAATTATGAAAGACCACTCTTGGCCCCGCCCAAGCATCAACCCTCCATCATAAAATAAAATGACAATTGACTATCGGTCCGTACATAGTTTGACACGTGCTCTAAAGTGTTGTAAATAAGGTCTGAAATCTGAACCATGTAATTGATAATCGAGTATTAAACTATTGATACCCATGTTATTGAATTAATAGGTGATAATTCAGTTCGTTGATAAGATTTACTGGGGGTGGCACAACAGTTAATGAAATTGAACAGAAAATGAATGGTGGGCTTCTTATGTTTCGATTAGATGTATACTTGTGTAATACTGGAGATAAAACCTTGTGCCTAAAACAGGGCAGTAATTTTGATGACAAACAATGCAGAGATTAACGGCCGCAGTATTCTTAGTAAGAAATTTTGATAAGCATCTTTAAAGGAAACAATTCTTTTAATTAATCCAATTTTCTGCTGTAGGTGAGCATGAGCAAACTCGTGGCTCAATTATGTCAACATTACGGTCTTATTATCTGGAAAGAGAGTTAACTGTAATAGATTAAGTTGATTTTGATATTCAATTATTTTAAAGAGACTTGATGAACAAAATATGCAGTGTATTTGGATTATTCTAGGTTGATTTTCTTTTTGACTTGTGTTGAGAATCAAATGACCAAGACGAAAATAATTATCTATGCGAATATTCTGAATGCAGTGTAAAAAATACAGCAGCTGAAAAATTCCTGAGAAGCCCCCATTGAAACGCAAATGAGAGGGGCAATGAAGCAGAAATGAGAGAAAGCGTAGTGAAAAACAATGATGGCTGCAAATTTTTTGATATTTAAATAGCATTTGTTTTCTGGTCCACCTGTGTCTCTAGTGCTTCATACTGGCTATATATAGCAGGGCCCTTGCTTGAAAGAATAAAAAAAATAGCCAGATTACATTCTTAATTGATTCCAAAGATGATGCAAGTTGAGTTTCTTCAGTCCATGCCAGATGACAGTCCTATAGACTCATCCCTTGAAGAAATAGGACTTTATTTTGCAGACACAGATGCCAAAGAGGGCAGCTTTGAGTTCTCTTCTCCTTCCATGTCCACAGAGGACTTGTCCAATTTTTCTTTTTCTGTCTTGTTTTCCTCTCCTGTGTATTCTGATGATCACTCACATAATTTCCCTTATTATGGTGATGAATTGCCTGTCATGTTCCCCAAAGAACAGTTTTTCCCAAGTTTGGAGGAGGTTGATACTCCTTTGAATCGATTCATGGTTGATGATCTCCAGGATCTTTGTGAGTGGACGGTGGGCGACAGCTGCCCACTTCACAACAACTCTGTGCTGAAGAAGATGCCGTGAGCCTGATTATGTTTCCAGTATCAAGTGAAAAATCTAATGATGCCTCATCAGTTCAAACATCCCTGGTTTTTCCCTCCGAAGATATGGCGGTTGATCACCAATTGAGCCTTCCCCATCTCCTGAAGGCTTATGGAGATGCCATGGAGCTGGAACAGAAGGAGCTGGCAAATGAAATTGTCAGCCGACTGAAAGCGAAGGCCTGTCCAATTGGTGCAACCCTCGAACGTCTTGCATATTATTTGATCCAAGCCTTTGAGAAGCGAGTAGACTACCTGGTCAAGAGTCAAGCCAAAACAATGAGGCAGCTTTCAGAGCCTTCTATCAGATACTCCCAAATGGAAGATTTGCTAACTTCGCTGCCAATTCAGTAATCCTAGAGGCAATTCCCGAGGACGTTGGAGTAGTTCACATAGTGGATTTTGACATTGGCACAGGTGTACAATGGCCTCCGTTGATTGAGGAACTTGGAAGGAGAGGTAAACTTTTGGTGCGATTGACTTCAATAAAATGGGAGCAAGAGGATTCCAGTTGCTTTCCCGTGGAAAGCTTTGAGGAGACTAAAAAAAGACTATACGAAACTGCACGGATTTCTGGTGTGAGATCGGAAGTGAAAGAAATGGACATGGAGGGCCTAGTGAGTGAGATGAAGAAGACAAAGAAAAGAGGTGGAAGAAATGAATGGTCAGCCTTCAACTTCATGGCTGGTCTCCCTCGCATGGCAGAGTAAGTCGTATTAGTGATGGTATAGAGTTTCTGAAGGTGACTAAGGACTCGGTCAATAACCCCATTAAAGAATTCAACAATAGTTGTAAAGGTATTATAACTGTAGGGCATGTGAGTGAAGTGCAAAAATTGATGGACTGTAAGGGATTTGATTCTTTCTTTGAAGGTTGGTTAGTTCAACTCCAAGCATTTTTTGAATCAATAGAGAACCATTTCCCTGTTCATCTTACAGAAGCAAGAACAGCCATGGAATGTCTCTTTATGGCACCCCAAGTTTCTTCTCTTGCTGGCTTCCGAAAGTGGGAAGAAACAACCAGAGAAGGCAGAGCTTTCTCAGAGATAGGGTTGAAACCTTGGAGACTGAGCCCCAACACCGTTGTAGAAGCTAAGGAGCTCGCGAGAGAAGGGGAGTGTCCATTTTGGATGAGAACAAAAGGAGAAAATGAGAATCAAATGATCTTAGGTTATATGGGAACACCATTAGTGAAAGTCTCTAGTTGGAGATTATGAAATTACACAAGCTTGCACACATGCATCCGTAGACGCAGATACAGATCCCTTTCGCAGCATTAAATTATACTGTAAAGATTGTAGAGAGCCAGATAGATAGATAAAACTAACTAGAAGATTAGTAAATATCATACGAAGATACAAAGATACAAAAAATGATTCGTATATTTGCCACTCCTGCTTCTCTATTTCTTGCCTCATTACAAATTTTCGAGGCCATAATACATACTGGCACATATTAAAATCTGGTTGAGTTGCCAGGCCAAAGCAGAGTTTCTGGCTTGGAGACTCATGGATGAACTATAAGACTAGTCTTTCTCTAACCAAGACAAATCGTGAAAGACCAGAGTTTTACTTCTACAGGATTCATGGAATAATATGTAATGTGAACACCGAATTTTGATGATAACAACTGAAGGTTGAGAGTCATAATCAATTAGCAGGAAAATTCTCTCCTTAAATAAAGCCGCCGGCACACCTGTGGCGGGCTTATCCTGTTAAGGTTATTTTATTTTTTATTTCGGAGTCGGAGTAAAGCTGCCAATTTATATAAGACAAGATTCCGGGCATTATATACAAAGATGCAAAATTCGGCATCAAAGCATCAATCAGCTGCCGCAGGAAATATTATCATCAATCTGTTACCAGAAGAAGCTCAAAAGTTTGTCCAATCAAATTCTGACTCTTGTTCTGGTCTTTCATGCTTGTCTGTTCATGATTGGTCAATACTATTGTTAACAAGATTGTGCCCTGTAGACTTCAGAGCCAAGACAATTACAATACAGAAAATGAAGTTAGAATTCAATAGCATAAATATGTTATCTATATATATATATATATATTCATGTCGGCTATTTGTAGAGTAAATTTAGCCAGTATTTTACCTATCCTTCATGGGGGTTAGGTGAGTTTGAAAGCTCCTCTTTGCTTAACATGTCAATTGTCAGCACTGTGGTAGTAACATTTGGAAAGAGATGTTGATGTAGAAACGGAATGTATTTCAAATATTCAATTATTAAAAAAGATTTGATGAAAAGGAAATGCTATGTAATGCAAAATTATGTGTTTGGCCTTTCTTTAACTGATGCTCAATGAATTATATGGAGAATGCTCTGACGAAAACTCGAATGATCGTACCTGGACAAAGGGTAAAATAAACAGTTAGCCTCATGTTATTTTACTTGAAGCTCACAAGCCAGGGACTCTTTTTCCGGGGTCCCTGTTGTGGTGCATGCATCAGCATGGCCATATCAATATGGAAGAATCAAAAGCCAACTGTTTCAGTCATCCCCAGATTGTTGATGAGTGAATCTCTTGCTGATTAAGGCATGAATTCATGGACTTGAACCTTCCTAAAAAGGGCCCAAATATGTCCAAAACGTTGTCTTAAGCCCGGTTGCAAACTGCAAGCATTGCGCCGCCTTTTACTCGTCTGAATCTTTCTTCTACGTCAAACCTCAGTGTCTCGATCATTGAAACTGAGTAGGTCACGCGGCATTTCCTAAATTCAATTGCCGGAGGAGGTTGTTTTGTCTGTTTATATAAAAGATAATCAAATGTACCCCCATTTCGGATGATGAGTCTATTCTGCATTTAAAAACAAAACAAGTACAAGTACAGCAAGTCAAGCCCTCGCAATTAATTCTGGTCCATACCCACAACCACACCGGACCAACAAGGGGTGGTGACCTTGGTGGTGGTCTGGCTATGGGTTCGACCCCATCTTTCATGTCATGTTAAGTGAAGTAAACCAATCACATTATTATAAAATCATATGATGTTATTAAATATTTGATCTTACCGTTGCCAATTGCCATTACAAAATGTGTTGTGTGTTTGTAGAGTGAACAGTCCATTTGTTTGGGCACATCTAAGATCCAATGTCACAAATAAATCTATATGGGTATTTAATTATCCCTCTCTTTTCTCTTTCTCCTTCATAATAAACATCATTTTCCATCTCTTCACTGTGAGGATTGCCTAATTATTCCTCTACCCACCTTTCCTACTTGTCTTCCAAGCCAGGACTTCCATGCTTTCTCGTCTTTTTATCTTTCCCAACAATCCAAAATTTTGAAATATGTATAGATAATTGTGTCAAGTGTATGAGTTATGATGAGGTGAGGGTATGTGGACCTCTTAAACTGCAACATGCTGGAAATACAAAGCAAGACAAGGGACACATACCATTGAGGTTTCATCTAATGTCTAATCGTATGACACGCCAATGATGGTAGATCGGACGGTATTGCTTGGATTGGAAAATACATACTTTTCAATGGTAAATAATGAGCACCCAATTAGAAGACGGCAAGGCCACAGCCACATATAGATAGAATATAATTATATAAGTTAATTACTTGCTAATTACAATTAGAGTAATGGGAGCTTCTCTGGCAATCAAATTAAGGAATGTTTGGTTGTCTCTGCCAATTTCAGTTTTAATTTCTTGTTAATTTATATTATGGTAAAATCTTAAATGTGAAAAATTAGTACTGTAAATTAAATTGGTTATGCAGCATGCAATGCACCTGCTATTTACAGGACCTCGCCCCAAATATATGGGGAGTCAGTCGGGTCTCTATCAACAAGACAGAGCAAATACAACGTCAGTGGATCGCCGTGGTCTAAACTCTTTAACACTTTCAACAATCCAAGAACAAAAACAATTCTCTGTTTCTTAATCTTAGCTAAACACTTCGCCGCGTTATTTCGGTCTTTGGTTTTTGGTAAGCTGCTTCAGTGCCTCTGTGTATACTTTACGTACTTTATACATTTTTTTTTCTTCCTCTGAAGTTAGGTTGGTAGTTGATAAAAACATAGAAGACTGACAAAAGAAAGTATATTGTCATCTTCTGTGAATGAACGAACGACGGAGATTCCATACTTCGAGGTTCAACATGGCGGCGTTGACGGCGGTGGTGTTGTTGTTGCTGTTTCTTCAGAATCTGAGTCTTTCTTGCTCTCTGAACAACGAAGGTATTAAGCAAATATATATTTTTTTGCATGTCTGCACAGTTTCTAGGCAAGCTTGGAATTGTTTGTGAGCAGAAAAATGTGATTGGGTAAATGTATGAACGAGCAGGTTTGGCACTGTTGAGGTTTCGAGAGACGGTGGTGAGGGACCCGTATGGTGCTTTGTCGAACTGGGATGACAGCGGTAGAGAAATTGATCCTTGTTCGTGGTTTGGCATCGTGTGCTCAGAGGGAAAAGTAGTCATCTTGTGAGTAACATATTATGAAAAGCAACTATTTGTTTTACAAAATATATTTTTGATTCTGCTTCTCATGTTTGATCATGAAACTGTGACAGAACGAAAAAAATCAAGAGCTCATATGTTTGCTGCATTTTGCTTGAACTGAGTTCGAACTTTTGGTCTTAATTTTAATGTACTTCGGAATTCGATGGTTCTGTCTACCCAAAAAGATAAAAGTAGTTGGCACTGGTAACCTTGTGTTCGTTGGTTATATACGTCACATAATTTGATTCTGTTGGGACCATTACAAGGTGGACAGATCTCAGAATTAGTTGAGGCGGAATTCATGGAGTTGAGGGATTTATGTGCGTCTGTGATTATGCACTCGAGAATCCTTGTTTCAATGAATTACATTCTCAGGAGTCTCTTCTCATAGAATCATCAACTTCATGAATTTCTTTTTCACAAGTTCACGAAAATCATTTTGTTGAGTCAATTATTGAATTTAGCTCAAGAAATAATTTTCAACAGTAAGGCTCCATTTAAAATGTTCTATGGATAGGCAAAGGATTTATTATAGCTTCATTTTGGAGTTATTGATCAAGATTTAAACATGACATACAATGACTCTAGAAAGTAACAAGATGGCAAACTATATATTGCTGCAAGTGTGATGTACTTGATGGAGTTGTGCTCGCATTTCTTTCCGTTCTTGTAATTTCTCACATGAACAGTACTTGTTGCCGTTCATATGCTGTGATTTTTTTCTTTTTCACTTTTTACACCCCCAATAATGGAGCAGTTCTTCTATTTCTTATCCCGCTTATTGTTTCTCACGTGTTGAAGCTTCGATGTGCTTTATGTTGCCAATCCTGAAACCAAACCTATTTCACTTGCAGGAATTTGAGAGATCTTTGTCTCCGAGGGACACTGGCCCCGGAACTTGGGAGTCTGTCCGAGTTAAAATCCATGTATGCATAAAATTTCTCTTGATTAGTACTCTTTTCTTCCATGCATTATTTTGATATTCCGTATTTACAGCATTCTGCGCAACAATTCATTCTTTGGAACCATTCCTAAAGAGATTGGAGAGTTGAAGGAGTTAGAGGTGTTGGACTTGGGATACAACAACTTGAGTGGACCATTTCCCTCTGATTTTGGCAATAATTTGTCCCTGACTACCCTGTAAGTTGAGCCTTCAATGCTTATTTATGCTTGCTGGTATTCTTCTTTCTTTTTTCTTTTTAAAGCTTTCAACTGAATCATATTCTGATTCTTATTGCAGTTTATTGGACAACAACCAGCACCTAGGTAACATATCTCCAGAACTACATGAGCTTAAGATTGTTTCTGAGTTTCAGGTGGATGATAATCAGCTCATTCATGCTCCTGTAGGAGCATCACGCAGCACTGGATTATTTATTTGGTAAGCAGGTTCAGTATATAAAATAATTTCCTGAGAGGATTTTTTATTATTTTTTTTGAATTGCAGCCCCTTCATATTTGTGAAATAGCTAAAGATATGAAAGGGGTCACTATAAAAAAATTCACAAATAGACTGGAGGAAACTATAAAGAGAAAGCATGAAGAGAGCATTAATTATAAATTAATTACAGAAACTCTTTAGGCAGGACATCCATCGGCCTATGCAAAGAGAATCTAGATTCTTTTTTACAGAGCAACTATTCTTACTGTTACTAAGGTTTACATAATTGTATTCCATCATACTTGTATGTGTTGAGACTCGAATCATTAGTTGAATCATACTTACATAATTTGGTAGGCAAAGGTTTTCTGCTTATTAGAGTGACTTCTTCTTCCTATGTTAGGAGCAAGGTCCAACCTCTATATATTGCTTTCCGGAGGCAGTTGCAGCAGGTTGCAAATGGTTTTAAGACCAGAGAGAAGGGTTCTGAATCATCATCGTCGTCATCTATTGCTTCATCACCAGCACCATCATTGTCATTTTCTCCCTCAACTTCTCCTTTAGAGTCTCCAATTTCTTCTCCTTCAGCATCTCCTTCACTTGTGGTACCACCAGCTCAAGCGAATAAGCCAGTTGTGTCTTCACCACCACAATTGCTCCGGGGTCCCACACCTTCCCCTGTTTCAACTCCAAGCCAAAATAATGAGACTCATCCCAAGCCAAATCATCATACGGTCTTAGTTTTGGCTGGAATTATTGGGGGCTCATCATTAATTCTGATTTCAGCTATTGTCGTTACCTGCTGCCGAAGCAGTAAGGTGGTTACTGTCAAACCTTGGGTTACAGGGTTAAGTGGGCAGCTGCAGAAAGCATTAGTAACAGGTAAATCTTTGTTTCTTGTATGTGCAGTGTCATTACATCCTTTGATACTCATATATTGGTGTCTTCATTTCAGGTGTGCCTAAGCTCAAGCGATCAGAACTTGAAGTAGCTTGTGAAGACTTCAGTAACATAATCGACTGTTTTTCAGAGGGCACTGTCTACAAGGGAACTTTATCCAGTGGAGTTGAAATAGCTGTGATATCTACTTCAGTTAAATCGCGTGCGGACTGGTCAAAGAATTTGGAATCACAATTTAGAAATAAGGTACTTTCAAAATTAAAACATTTAAGTTCATGCAAGCAGTGGGAATATTTCTAAATATCACTTTTGGTCTTGCTTACAGATAGACACGTTATCAAAAGTGAACCACAAAAATTTTGTCAACCTCCTTGGATATTGTGAAGAAGACGTGCCTTTCACAAGAATGATGGTTTTTGAGTATGCTCCAAATGGAACACTCTTTGAGCATCTGCACAGTAAGTACTTAACTTCTCAACCCATTTGGATAGTACAAAATTTATCACTAGATAAAATATTCACTTTGTTCGGTATTACACAGTAGCTTAATCTTCATTTGTGCCTGCATGTTAGGTGAATCTATGCCTTGTGATGTTTTTATAACTATCAAGCTTTGCAGTAAACCTAGCTAAGTGTAATATTCTATGGTTAGAATTACGTAGAAGTATGGATTTCTTGCAGCACAAGAAGCAGAGCACCTAGACTGGGCAATGAGATTGCGAGTAGCTATGGGCATGGCTTACTGCCTTGAGCACACACACCAGTTGACACCACCCATAGCCCATAGAAATCTCAATTCTTTCTCTGTATACCTGACTGAAGACCATGCAGCCAAAATATCAGACTTCAGTTTCTGGAATGATGTAACTGCAGCAAAGTCCAGATCAGCTGCCACAGAGCTACTGGAAACCTCAGTAGCTGATCCAGAGACCAATGTCTACAGCTTCGGGCTTATTTTGTTTGAGATGATAACTGGTAGGATCCCATACTCGATGGAAAATGGGTCTCTTGAGGAGTGGGCATCAGATTATTTGAAATCTGAGAAACCCTTAAAAGAAATGGTAGATCCAACTCTAAAATCTTTCTTGGAGAATGAGCTTGAGGAATTGCATGAAGTGATCAAGAACTGCCTCCACCCTGATCCTAAACAGAGACTACCAATGAGAGTTATTGTAGCTAAATTGAAGGAAATAACAGCAATGGGACCTGATGGAGCAACACCAAAATTATCTCCTCTTTGGTGGGCAGAACTTGAGATTTCGTCCACAGAAGCAAGTTGAGAGGTGAAATTTAGCGTTATATGAATTTAAATGATATATTGACTCTATTTCCCTTCTCTTTTCCCTGTTTCTCTTGTGGAGCGCAGAAGCAGTGGCGTATGGAGTAGATGATGCTTCTATCTGATGGAAGGAGTAAGCCAGTAAGGTAGTAGAATGGTTTTTTGTACATAAACTGAGAGAAAAGTCCTGCAGTCTTTTGTTTGCTTTCTTTCTATTCTTTTTTGGCAATGATAAATTTGGTTGCATGAATTACAGCATATAAGAATACAGTTGATCACATCAATAAATGTTGAGGTTTTCCTTTATTATGGATGATCAATGATTTGGTTGCTTTTATGGGCTGAGGCAATTACTATTTTCATTTCAAGCATCTTCTTCTCCCCTTTTTCTCCGGCACTCCAAAATATAGTCACAAAAGCGAGAGAAAGGACGGAAATAAAAGGGGAAATGAAAGTATGGAGAGAGCAAGATGTAGTGTAGTTAGTAGACCAGCATTCACAACATTCACCAAGACTTGGAAAAGCTTTTCTTTATTGTAGGTTGATCAACATACATTCGTCTGCATGTGTGTACACCACAGAAGTTTAACTGGAAAACAGAAAAAGTAAAAGCATATTTTAACTGCTGTAAAAGATGTTAATCTCTTGATGGCCTTCATTATGTACAAGAGGAATTGATAATATTTTTTTTGAAAAAAAAAAATGTCACTCATAGAAGACAATTTGTGAACCTGTACCCTTTCCAATAACAATAACAAAAGTTTATGAGAAAAAACCTTGTGACCAACTTTACTTGCCAACATGGCAAGATCATCATCATTCCACCAAAGTGATCTGAGAGGTTGCCTGCACTTCACTACTCTGTTCCAAAATCATCAGCATCACTCCATGGCTCCTTGCTATATATACATACACCTCCTTGCTCCTCTTTTCTATTGGTATTCTCTCTTTTCATTCCTGTGGTGCTTAGCAACCGGATGCTCATAGAAGTTGTGATTTCCAGGAATAGTGGAAGTATACAAGAATTTTCGATGATTTTCTTTCTGAAATCTGACAAATAAGCCACACAGTAATTTTATCGGTGGCATAGGAGTGAATCTCACTTCACTTTTGTTGATGAGTAGCTTGGTCTCGTGTCCTATTATACAGGTCAAGAGTGTCAATATGGTTTGGGTCCAAGCAAAGAGCTGCCTGAGAGTCTTCGAGAGCAGAGTTGAGGTCCCCCAGTGACTCAAAAAATGCTGCCCGAAGATGAAGCATTTGCAAGTCAGGCTTGAAAGCTATTGCCTTTGTAAGCTCTTCCACTGCTTCAGCTTCTCTTTGATCATCCATTAGCACTGACGAAGAGATTTTTGTGAAACTTCCAAGGTTAGAATCAGAACTAGTAAAGTGACATTGATGATGAATGAAACTGAAAACAAATCTCTCAAAAACTAGCTCATTGAATGTATCTGTGTTTTATTACACAGAATGATAATCATGCTATTTTACATCATTCTTTGCTAGAACTCAAGTGACCCACATGATAGGATAGATTCTAAATACATTCCCTTTATTGAATCAAGTCATTGAAGAACAAAAAAAGTTAAGAATTTATGTTGGGTGCCTACAGGCTACTGAAGACAAAGTCAAGAAACACTTCTGGAGTAATAATGTATTTCTAGCAGTGCAGTAGATTAAGAACCTCATACTCTGAATACTTGTCGATGTTAGATGAACAGAATACATTATGAAGTGGTTATGTAACTTGGATAGATAACTAGTCTTTGATTATATGCAAGAACTTATGCACACTTGAAAAAGCTAAGAGAAAGGGAGAGTTGACTTCCAATCAAAACAAAAATTGCAAAACTAGTGGTCACAAGATTACCAGCTGCCCTGTATCTGTAAGGGTATGTCCTCAGTGGATCCAGTTGAGTTGCCATATTAAGATCGTTTTTTGCCATCTCACGCTCACAGTATTCAGACCGTTTCTCAAATGCCGAGGCACTGTTTTGTGCCTTTTCTATTAGCTTTGTCATCTCATCATAAGCAGATTTCCGCTGATTTTTCAAATAATATACACGTGCTAACCCTTGATGCGCTCTTGTATGTTTGATGTCCAGGGCATTGATGTAGCAGTTTTCAGCCTCATCTAGCTTACCACATTCCACATAGATACTCCCTAAATTATTCAATGCCTGCAAAAATTGGCGATGTAATCAAACAATTACATCAAGCATACGTGCCAAATGACGATGTGAGTGGTATTGCTATAACTCACTTGTCCTTTCCGAAGGCCATCAGAGGGGCATTTAAGAGCTTCTTCCAGAAGTTGGATAACATAAGATGAAGATTCAGGATCCAGACTTGTATCTGCCAGTATGTAGGCCTTAAGGAAAAAAGCTTCAAAAGACCTTTCGATTGAAATGGACTTCTCAGCCCTGGAAAGAGCTTCTTCACGGTGCCCAGTGTCATATAAAATCCATCCTTCATAAACCAATTTCTCATGTTCAAAGCAAGAATGATTTCTTGCCAACCGTAAACAGTGCATTGCTGCCTTCTGACAATTTAACCTATTACATACACAAATATTTGATATTACTCTATTGAATGTACTAAGTTCAACTCTCAGAAATTCACATGGAAAATGACAACAGTAACAATTTACAAACTGACGTAAACTGGAAGAAGGAATAAGATGAATATGAGCCTAAAATAAAATCACTACATTATATATGCAACAGGAAACACAGATGCAGCAAATAACAGGATTTTTAAGTAGATATATGAGGCTATGCTTAGGACTATAACTATGAAAGATAACTAACCACAAATACTATCACCAATACTTACCGTAGTAGAAGCAGAGATTGCCGAAACCGTAGGAAGCTCTTTCCTGGGTCGTTTATCAGCATCTGATGTATGACAGCCAGAGACCCAATATCATCTACAGAAGACCATCTATCATAGAGTTGCATCCAGCAATCAGCATGACTCCACCTCTGAACTCGAAGGCTGAGGAGCTCAACAAAGTGATCTCCACTCACTCTGCCATGAAACATCTTGTAGTTGGGTTCTAAAGTTAACAGTGCCAGAGTGTCTCTTAGAGCACTTTCATAATCCTCAACTGCAATGAACAACCATGCTCGCAGTTCAAGACACTCTGCTGAGAGCTTGAACCCAATGATTCTGTCAATCTCTGAGATAGCAGCCCTTATTTGCCTCTCTTCCACCTTTGCAACAGCTCTATATTTATACGGAAACAAAAGTGTTGGATCTAATTCAGTTGCATTGTTCAAATCAGCAATCCTCTCCCTCCCAAGATTATACAAAGACCGTTCTTGGTACATCCACCCAGTTGGTTTATGTGCAGAGATAAGAGAGTTCATTAACTTGTAGGCTGAATAGTGTTTCCCTTGCTTGTATTTGGCTCTTGCAAGACCAGCCAACGAGTAAATATGGCCTGCATCAGCAGCTGCCTCAAAATAATGGCGGGCATCATCGTACTCTTTTCTCTCAAGCATCACACAGCCCAATTGATGCAAAGCAAGCATCCTCTGCCACCTCTCCGTTGAACATTCCTCCATCCTCTCCAACAGCAGAACTGTCATTTTCGATACCCTGTTCTCTTCCATAGAAACCAGGCTCAAGAAATAATACAACAAGAAAGAAGCATGCCCCACATTGGCCAATCTCTCCCTAGCCTCAGAGCTACAAAATATTTTCATCACTTTTGGATTGTACAAAGAACTTGGGAGCTCTCTAAGTAACATCTGCAGACAAGAAGCTACAAGAAGATTTGCTCTTTCTTCAAAACCATATTCAATAAAAATCAATGCATCCTCTATATCGCCAACAAATGAAGCTAAATGGGCATCACAGGCAGACTTCATCTCCTCACAACAGAACCTATTTGCAAAAGAAAGTAGCTCCAAAACTATCTCTGGACAAAACATATCCACTCGTCTAGTCCTAGTATACACTTCTACGGCCCCCATTCCCTCAGGGGATATCCCATCCTGTGAAAAATCGATCTTTTTCCTTTTGGACTCAACAAAAGCACCATACAACATTGCCTTAAATGGGCTGGAAATTGCCGCAATTTTATTGCGAACAAAGTTAATCTCCTCATCACCAATACAAAACGTAACACCATTATCCTCCTCCAAAATCAAACACTCACTTTTCTTGACAGTTGATGTCCGAATTGTCTTTGTATGTTCCTCACAACATTCGCAGCGGTCATAGAATAAATTTGGATCATACCCGGACACCAATGCAGCCATAGGACATTCAAGAATGAACCCACTACAATCCATAGATGATACACCCACAAGTTCATCTTCTCTCCTCTCAAACCTTAGCCAGGCTGAGAGCACAATCTTTGAGTGCATATCTATAGCATATTGCCTTGCAGACATGAGACACCTTCTTAACAGTTTAGCATCACCAAAACAACACAAATAGGCATATTGCTCCACGCATAGCAAATATTTATCGGGCTCCAAACAAGTTTCAAGTCTTCGATAAAGTTCAGCCAAGGCTTTTACAAAATGGATTGGCTTGAGGTGAGGGTCTATGGAAGGCTCAAGGAGGTCAGTTGTTGGGAGACCACAAGGAAGTAGAGGTTGAGCTACTGAGACAGAGTTGGCCTTAAATGATTTTAAACCAATAAATTTAATTATCTTGCGATTGTTAAGCTTACTTCCGGTGGCACAACCAGAAGAGCCACCGGTGGAGGTGTCTGGTGGGTTTAATGCGTGTACTTGGGTGCTCTTGAATCTTTCTACTAGCTTGAGACCACGCATTTTACACAAAAATATATACTATGTTGTTCGCATATGTGTATATATGATTGAAAAATGAGATTTGAGCAGTCCTGATATAGAAATGTTCCGTCTTTGAACAAAATGAAAGGAAAAAAAAAAAACGAAGGCGTCTATGAAAAGTTTATTTACCTCTGGCTGCTAAGGAAGCGCAAACACCAACAGACCACCAATAAAGAATGAATGGAAGATAAAGGAACCTGTTGCAGACTACAGGCTCAAACGGGTGGTTGTTTCTTGGGAAAGAGAAGGAAGGCTTGCAAAAGAATTTCAGTGTTTGCGTTTTTTCACTCTTACTTCCACGGTGGAATAGATTCTTCTTCGAGAGCTCCCTCCCTATCTCTATCACTCAAAGAGTTAAAGTTGGGTTCTATATTATTTTTCTGAACTTTGTCAGTTTTGGTTACCAGAACCTTTTGGTCTAGATTCGGTGACTCACTCCAATGCAAAGGAGTTTCAGTACCCTCTAACCACTGCATTATTACCACGTCATCTGCACAAGGATATGAGAGTTTTGGTCAACTGGGTAACTCATGTCTGCTTAATAATTTCTTCCGGTTTTTAAGGCATCTTCTAACTTTTAGATTGTTTACAGCAAAAAGTAAATGAATTGGAAAATTGCTTGTTAAGCAGAGGAGAAAATGACAGAATAAATTAATCTCATGAATCTCATCATTACCAAAAAGATCCTACGGTTAAGGAAACTTTTTTAGAAGGTTCCAAGATAGATTTGCAAAAACAACATGTAGACTCTGAGCTAAAGCATTTTCCAGGAAGGAAAGGTTGTACTCCATTAAAATTCACAGAATTTCAATCTCATTGGTGCCCAGCCCATAATAAATTCTAGGATGAGGATGATACGAAACCAATGTGCCCGTAGAAAATGTTTGAATTTGGGGACCTTAAGTTTGATTTTGTGTTATCGCATGGATATCAATCCCCATAAAGTCGAAAGAAATAATTGTAAAAAGAACATAAACAGCATTCTCTCATCATTCACCAGTCATTTGTCGTGAATTAGATGAGTTTGGTTCATTGGTGAAATGTCCGAATCATGAACAAAGAATAGTCCTCCAAATTATTAAGAAAAAAAGGCACTTTCCCATCAAAACCACCTATCTGATCTAAATAAATCCATGTATCACATCTACAGAATATATATTTTACTGCACAACCTCTCAAAAACACATGCTTGTGTCCACATATGGTGCTAATTATTGACTTAAAAAATGGAAATGGGGCACTCATGGACCAAATTATTGATGAGCAGGTACTAATTAGATCTAGGTGCACCTTGCAAACATTAAATTAGCTTGCTTTTTTTATTTTTCCTTCCACGATGAGATTCTAACAGCTGATTGGAGGACTAAATTATTCATGTTTGGTTGAACATCTCCAATATGTCTTTTAAACATTATCACACAACTTGCAAAATCCTTTTTCCGAAAAAGCATTGACAGAACAGAATATATACCATTGTCTGAAAGCAATCAAAAGAAACCAATAAGTGTAATGACGTGTCGAAGACCCCATGTGAGGAGCTCTGAACCAGCCAGTGCATCAGTTTTTCTTGCTTTGACATCTTGATTGAGAGAGCAAAGAGTAGCAGGCCAAATTGCAGCAACTTGTGCACACGTCCATGGACTGTGTTGATCAACATTTCCTGAAAATCTAAGCAATAACCTATAACATTTAAGTTTACCAGTTTCAATCACACATCAATTCAGCCTAGACCCTTCTCCAGGGCAGAGTCTTATTATATATGATAACGTACCGAAAAAGAATTGGACATTCAAAGAAAGCCAGGTCATCAACAGCTAATAACATAGCCCAGATGTTATCATTGCAAAATTTGATAGTTTAATAAAATATGAAAAAGTAAAATGTTTGGCTTAAAATAAGTAGCTTTAATGCATGTTACAGATTTTTCACTTGTCGAGCCATGCAGTTAGGCTGTTGGCCACATGGTAGAGACTGTCTACAATGTCAACCATTAAGTTGTCGCATATTTTAAACATGAAAAAAAGATGGCACCCACTTCTAGCGAATTCTATCCGTTCGCTGAAAATGTTGAACCAATAAAGTCAACCTAAACTGCTTGGTGAATACCTAAAGGGCGAACAAGACCGCCACAGTGGGAACAAGAGTGCTATCAGAACATATGTGTACCTTTATAATATACTTTATAATTTATACAGCAACCCCCGAATACACAAGTGTGCACATGAACTAAGAGTAAGACCCTCAAATTTACTTACGATTTCCATGTCGACCAGCATATCCACTACGAAGCCATCCACATCTATACAAAATTCACACGTTCAGAAAGCTCCCGGAAAGTAAGTGTTCGTGTGGTAAAATCTTGACCTGTTGAAAAAAATCTCGGAGGCGGGGGCTGTTTGTACGAGTCACTTAAAGCATTTTTATTATCCAAAGCTTATATTTCTTTATATACAGATATACAAGACAAGGTCCAATCAAACTTGTATCAGAGAGACGCTTGCAGAGTTTAAGATAAGCTTCAACATTTTCTGATTGTTGGATCCTTTTTCTTAGTCCCTGCAGTACAGCTACCCTGTCCAAATACTCTGGATACAAACCCAAATCAAGCATTTTTGTCAGTGCTTCGGCAGCATCGTTGAAATGCCCTCCTTTAATGTAACCTCGCAACAACCAGGATAAGGTTTTCTTCTTTCGCAGAGAGTTCATAACATCCACTCTAGTAAGCAACCGTGAAATTGCACTACCCTCTTTTTGGGAAGCACAGATAGCTAAAACAATGTCATATAAGTCCCCATCTGCTTCTTTACCCACAAGCTTCATCTCCCACAACTGTCTTTCAGCATCAAGTCCACGACCAGCACAAATATACATAGCAAGAAGCCTTTCATGAACCACCCCATAAAGTGAAGAGCCTCCCTCTTGGATGGCCCAACTAGACAAGAGCGCCCCATCAGCCAGAAGATCTGATTGATATTTTTCAATAAGCTCTACATTTTCCACATCAAGTTCAGCCATCAAACCGGACCTCACATAACCTTTCAACTTTCGTAAAGCCTTTCCGAATTCATTTAGCTCTTTAACCACAGCTGTCATTGCAATAAGGTAGCTGTAGACCTCTGGCTTCAATCCAGAGTCTCTAAGATGGATCACCAATTTGACAGCATCCCTATACTTACCTTCAACCTGACAAAAGAGAATTCAAGTTTTTATTTACATAAAATTCAATAAACCGTCTGATCTTTTGACACACTCACACTAAAATGGAAATAATTGTTCAATGATAAGCAGCCTAAGAATTTTGAATCAACTCGACCAATGTTATATTTATACAATTACAAAACAATGCTGACAAATCTCCTTGAAGAATAATCTTTAACTAACAATCAGAAGAGGCACAGTGAGTAGAATCACTAAACAAGAGGCTGTTGCAGTTCTGCTGGCACAATGCTATAACTCCTGATTGCATAGCATAGTCACAAAGTTCAGCTATAAAATCCAGGGCAGGGGCATCAAAATGAAAAGAAGATGGTGGAAACTTCAAATATTGAACATGTTCTAGCAATTTCAACTAACAATCTCATGAAGTAATTCAACTCCACCAATAAAATTCTAGCAACACAATGTGATCCAGAGAGAAATGCCGCCTTAGACAAGCAGTTGCAAAGTTCCACTTTTACATTATAGATTTTGTCACATTCAATTAAGTAAAATCAAATTTCTAACTGCAGAAAACAAAACTCCATGGCCAGGATACTATTAAAGAAAACTGAAAGAAGTCTTACCATCATCTTCCAAGCAAGGTAACCAGTTGGGCCTCCTTTTTGTCCTTCCCCATCATCCTCTGCATAAGCTATATCCCGTCTCAAGACCTCTTTCACAAACAAAACTGCTCTGTCCTTCTTCCCCATCTCCCAATACAGTGAAATCACCTTCTCAATCATACTAAACCCTGGTTTCAGCCCAACACAATCCATGTCCACAAGAAGGTCAACGACATCCCCAACATCACGCTCCCCTTCAATATACTTCTTGACCCAACCACACATAATGGAAACCATAAGCTCCATTGTCTCCTTATCAACCCGATTCTCCTTTTTGAGCCATTCAAAAACCTCAAGGGCACACCATGAGTCTCTCCCCTCCTGGGAGAAGTATACTAAGACTAATTGCAATTCTCTGGCTGATAATCGATCATTCATTTCCTCTAATATATCAGAAGGCTCCCTCGTCATTCTCTCTAGTTCTTCAATTGCCTCAAAAAACTCTTCACTCATTTCATCTTCATCGTCACTGGTTAAAGCCTGATCCAATTCAACCGACTTAAACAACCTAAATTCCCGAATTTTACCCTGTCTAGTGGCTATAAAAATAGGGTTTTGGTGGTTTGTGATTCTGGTCGAAATTCTTGAAGAGGGTTTAATTGTAATACTACTGTGAAATTGAGGAGCAAGACACTTATAACGTTGAAGGGAAAAATAAGGAGAAAATGCAAAACCCAATTCAGTAGCCGAAGCCATTTCCTAAATTCTACGAAAATTTTCAAATTCAAAATAAGAAACAAAGCGATAGCATAGTGTCTGCTGGCTGATAAGATTAAAGACAAGAAAACAAACAAGAACTGGAATCCTTATACCTAATCTCACGTCAGCTAGGTCAAAGTAGTTATCTCGAAGTCACCGCAGAGTAAAGCTTCGGGTTTTATCTAAAAAACTTCACAATCAAAACTTCCAGACTTCAAATTCTACAATCTTTATCGTCCCCCACAACGTTCCCAGCATCCAACCAGGAATTAAAGTTCCAGTTTTCCAGCAAGTAAAACGGGAAAGAAAATCAACAAAGTACACGTGAGCGAAAAATGAATGGATAAAAGGAAGTGAAAACTGACCGATTATTCTTGGAGGGAAAATTAAGGTAGAGATATGTGTGATGATCAAAACCCTAAATGAAGGGTCAGGGGAGAGAGTGGTCTTGGTGCATAACAGTAACAGCAACAGCAACAGCAACGGCGGTTGTTGCAAATGGCTCTCGCTTAACACCTGCTGCAAGCAAGACAAAGCTGTCTTTGTGCGAATGTTTCTTTCAGTTGAACGAGCGAATACGTGTCCGAATGAGGACTATTCGCCGAATCAATCCCGAATCTGTGTTTTTTTTATTATTATTATTTTCATTTTCTGGCTTCAATTTTGCTTTTGATTGTTAATTTTTAGTAATAGGACAGCCTGAGCTGAGGTGAGGAATTGATTAGAGGATTCCTTTCTTGGTTTTTTGTAACATTCAAAGTCTTCGAGTTCATGAATTTATATGTGATGTTCTTTAATTGGCAAAGAGAGACCAAAAATTTAAAAAAAATAAAAATTTTTAAAAATTATTTTTATGTAATTTGGTGATTTTATTTAATAAAAGATAAAATTTTTATATTATTTTATTATTATTTTTTATAAAAATTTTTAAATATTTAATATTTAATTCAACACTTATATCAAATATATAAAATATTTTTAACATAAAAATTTTTTATTTTTATTAATTTTTTTAAATTTATTTAACTTAAAATTAAAAATAAATATTATTTATTTAAACTAATTTTAATTTAAATTTTAAACTGTTGTAAATTTATTAATTTTAATTTAGATCAGGTCAAGTGAAAACAATAGTAAGTGATAAAAAGTGACATGAGGAGAACCTGTTTAATATATTTACTGGGTACACGGGTCTAAATTTTACATTGCTTGTGGCTGGCAACTATGGGTTGAAAAGGAGATGGGTCCATATGGTTGGCTTGGACCTGAATTCCTAACTGGCCGAGCTCTCTGTGTGGCTTATCTTTGGGCCAGAAGGCCTAGGACCATCCATTATGTATGTATGTATGTATGACAAATCAAGCATGCACATTAACATGTGATGACGTGTATGATGAATATGACTCACCACAGTGCAACAAAATATAGAGGAGGAGGTGTGACAGATAGAATAAAGACAAACATGCTCATTCTTGGAATAGTGGTTCGATCCGCATAAAAAGGGCTACGTATTCTCATGCATTATATTATTAGGCATGCAATATTATAATCATGTTTGGGTGGCATACAATTAAATTAAATTAATGGGAAATATTGTTGGGAGTTGACCTTACACTGATAGTGATTTCAGCTGCTTCTCAAGTCTCAATAAGAGTGAGCAGATCAAACAAAACAATTTGTTTTAGGATATAAAACAATTCACATGCAAGACTTCATACAACCTATTGATAACTACAGAATGCCTAAATCTCTCATGTCTTCCCTAAGATTAATTATTCTATTTTGTTTTTGGTTAATGGGTCGATCCATGCTGTGGAACACACTGAAGTTTAGGAGAAAAGTACCGTAATTAAACATTTGATTGATTGATTTAATTACAATAATAGTTTTTGGTCATTATCAAGGCCGATTAGACAGCCTAACTATGCATTAATTTCTTTTTCATGATGGTTATCGCCATCTTTTGGTGTATAAAGAAGAGAATTCTGATGTGTAATAATTGAAGGGACTCTTCGATTTCATGAAAATGTAAGCAGTTTATAATTACCATAACTTGTTACGATTAACTAATATTAAACAGCTTCAACTAGGCTTTGTTTCTATGGTGTTCAATAATTGAGTGGTCTTAGGTGAATGTATTCTTATTAAGGCATCGATTTTGAGGATAAATAGTGGATTGTAATTGTACAGGATTTACATTACCAGACTTGAAATTGCATCCATACGGGTAAGAGAGTCATTAATTTTTGTGCAACACAGAGAATCAAAAATCCTGTATGAAATCATGGGAGAGATGTAGGGGGAAAACTACATTGAATCCAATGCATGTCAGGACCATATATTATTATACAAATAAGTCCAATTGCAGAAGAGATTAAGAGGAATCTTGGAGAAGGCAAAAGAAAATACAAGTTTTGTTGTTATTAGGTGAAGGTGAAGGCGAAGTCGTATGGGGAACAGGCAAAGACAAATCCGTGAACACCGACAGCAAGAATCATCGGCACAGTCTTCCCCATCCCCTCTCGCTTCTTATGTCTAGGTTTCATGTAATTCATTTTGTTTGTGGCTCTTTCCTAGCTATTCATATGTGCGTCGAGCAAACTACATGTTGATCTCTAGGATTAATCGTAGTAAACTAATTTCTATCTTTGTTTTATGTTTCAATGCAATTTTAAAGATATTAAGAGAAAAAATTAAAACGAAAATTGATAGTAATAATGAAATATTAAAAAAATTTTAGGTGAATGGCTTATCACGTTAATAGGATCATCTAATTAATAAAAAAAAATAAGATTCATTCATTAGAAGTTAAATAAAAAAATTGAAAATAAATATTATTTTTATTAATATAATTAAAAAATTTTAAATTTTATTTTTAATTATTTTTATTTATTATTAATAAATAATTATTTTTTAAAATTAAATAATTTTATTATATTATTTATACTAACGTGATAATATCATTCTATCTCAAACTTTTTCTATAATATTATAATATTTTGTTAAAGTAGTAGGTTATCATAAATATAATGAAATATTTGAATACTCGCGAGCTTGATAATAACTGCGTTTAGAGTTTCTCTTTTACTTTATCTTGTTATGTTTGTGTCAGCACAGTTAAAATTCAAACCTTTCACCATCCCATATGACAGCTACTCCAACCATTACCTTTCTATGGCCACACGCATGATGATATGATATGATATGATATGATATGATATTCACATGTATCATGTATGTATGTCTACGTGCATGCATCCATAGGAGATCATCTGGTCCCATCGGTTGAAAAATATATACGTGCCCTATGACTTCAAGGATTAGGGTTTGTCATTTCCGGCAGAGAACTTGGCTTCTTCAGGAGTAAATATTTGTCCTATAATTCAAAGTTATGCAAGCATTTTTGTCATTTTGGCTGAAGGGAGAGAAGAAAAAGAAGTGGAGGAATTAAGCAAATTCCCACATCCGGATGTTTAAATGATGTTAGTTAGATTCGATCACTTCTATTGTAGTGTATCAATATTCTCCTCTTTCTCAAAGGTACAAATCTTGAAATAGTCATGAACGAGGGAGATATCAGTGATGGTCTGGAGATGGATCTATTTGACAGAGATGAGGATGAGGAAGAAGATGAAAGCAAGACTAAAACTAGTGCAAGTTCAAGCAACAGCGTAGTCGAGGAAGGTGAGAAGAGAGCAAGATCTAGTGGGGTGCGGCCATATGTACGATCAAAGGTGCCAAGGCTGCGGTGGACTCCTGATCTCCATCTTCGTTTTGTTCAAGCTGTTGAGAGACTCGGGGGGCAAGAGAGTAAGATCACTGATAGACTTATCTTCTTGCTTTCTCGATCGAGAGTGCTCACGCGAGAAGATTCATTACTTCTATTTCCTAAATATTATTTTCACCGCTTATGATTTTGTTCAATTTGTTTGGCGTAGGAGCAACACCTAAACTGGTTTTGCAACTAATGAACATCAAGGGGCTTAGTATTGCTCATGTCAAGAGTCATTTGCAGGCAAGTTGTTCTATTATTAACTCATTAAATTTTGAAAAGAAAAGGCTGCATGCATTTCTACAGTTTTAAATGCTTATGCATGACTGCGGTGCTTAATTTCTGTGTGTATTTGTGATATTTGAGAGCAGATGTATCGGAGCAAGAAGATTGATGACCATGGTCAAGGTATACAAAACCTTGCGTCGCTCTATTGTCACTCTAGGATTGGAGAATTATGGTTCATATATTAATCTGTTCGTAGTTGAATCATAATTAAGTATATATGTCTAACAATGGAACTGCCTTTTACGAACAGTTATTAACTCTAGGGGGCATCTTATGGGATCTACTGCAGATTATCACTTTTCTCACAATCTTTGGCACCACTCAATGCTTCAAAGCATCAATCAAAAGATTGGTCCCAACTTTAGGTATGATCAATGAAAACAGTACGAAAATTCTTGCTTTAGAAAACAAATTTTTGAATTGTTTTGAAAAGCTTTCCATCGATCGTTCGATTAATCTTCTTCTTCTTTCTCTCTAATATGGTATAGTGATGCTTCTTGGATTGGTCATGGAAAGTCGATGCGTGGGTCTTATAGTAATTTTGGAACCGGACCTGGCTTTCGAGGCACACTATTGAACAGAAGTATCTATGGAGAGCTTGGTTCAAACATAATGAATGAAGCTCTTTATCCAAGAAGTATAAAGAGCTTTGCTTTTACCGAGCAAAGAATTGGGAAAACAAGGGAGCGTCGAGAAGACTTTGCATCATACAACTGTGATTCCATCCAAACCCAGGCAGGGTCTAGTATTCTCCCCACCCTATGGCCTGGAACAGAAGAAAGAATGAAATGCTTTAATTGTTATCCAACTCCAACTACACCAAACTGGAAATGGAGTATCAATGAACCGGAAGAGAGAAGCACAACAAAAAGGAAAGCTGTGGATCACGATGACCTTGATTTGAGCCTCTCACTCGGCGCAAAATTGAGGAAAGAAGAGGTCAGGAGAAAACTTTGGGGTGAGGAAGTAGTAGAAAGCAATTTGCTTCTTTCTTTGTCTTCTCCTTTAACTAGGGAAATTTATTCTACGAATCCAGAAAAGCATGGCATGTTCAATGAAGGTGTTGATACAATAAATCCGAAATTGGCAAGTACTCTGGATCTGACTATATGAATTTGAGAATTCTAGTGAGATCCTGTGGTACTTGTACAAGAGGATATCTAAATTAAGATCATTGTTAAGTAGTGTGGTGTGAAGTATCAATGCCAACGACTCTCAATTCATCATCTAATGTCATGATTCCTCTTTAATTTTTACATGCATCTTCTTATTTACAGTTAAAATATTCATTCATTTTGCTTAAATCTAGCTTTGAAAATTGTAAATTGACCATCTGTTTCTTTCATTGACAAGTAGCCTCTGCTGCATGAGACACAATATAACTTTGCCATTTATTAATACTGTCTAGTAATTCCTATAGACCATAAACATTGACATCAACAAAATGTAGAGAGTTTCCAGTTAACGTTTTGGGAGTTCTTACGGTTCCCGTGGTAGTCGTGACGGTGCCGTAGAGGACTGGCGGATCAAAGAGCTTGTGGCTAGAGGGGGCTTAGGGTTTCACAAAATACCTGACCAAACTTTAAGCTGGACTTCAAAGATCTATCTTACCCAATAGCAAAGCCTAGCTACTATGAGTTTGGTGGCTCAAAGACATTATGGTTCAAACTACAAGACAGCAATTAAACAATGTTTACAATCTTCTGTTTCTCTAATTTTACATGCATATCCAGGAACCACAAACAGAACGACATCACATACAATCTTAACCATACAACGCAAACACCCAAAGTTCAACGAAGAGATATCGATTTACCATGCCCCAGAGAAATCAAGCAAACTGTTTTAAGGCTTCACATGAAGCCATTATGTGGATGTAGGCTCACATTATTGTCATTCAAGCCGAGAATCTGCTCTATCCTACCCAGGTTTGAGTTGATCATATCGATTGCGGAGGCCCAGACTGAATATTGAAGCTTGGGTTCGGCATCTGCCGCATACCAGTTTCCCAGCCAGCTGGAATCATCAGCATATCATGGCTGGGATTTTGCTGCTGCTGTTGCTCCATGTTGAGCTGGTCAAAACTCTTTGGTTCTGCATTTCGATCAACACATTGGGCCACAACTTGCTTCATTTGTAGCTGTTTCTCCCTCAACATTTGTTCTGTGCTCTCTATATATTGGCCTACCCAAAGAAATCAAGCTAATCAACATAATTAGTTACCGAACAAAGGGTTGATATATCATAATTGTTTCTCATTTGTAAATTTATTTTTTAATTTTTTTGACATATCATATGAGATTATGCAAAAGAAAACAAGAATTTGAAGAATTAAACAGAAAAATAATATGATAAAAGAAAACTTGTTTTTATTAAGAATAATTGGACTCATTAATTGGTTTCAAATCAAGGTTAAACATGTAAGAAGACAAAGATAGAAGTAACAGTTGGACCAAGTCAATTATTTTATTTGACAAGTGGCTGACTACTGTTTGTTTTGACTCTTTGACTAACATTGGAAATTTCCTTTGAGCCCATCGGTTATGACATTAGGGTTCTACTTCAAATCAAAACTTAAACAGAAGATCAATCAAGGCGTCTCAAGTCAATTATCTTGAGGCATTCTTACAAGGAAATTTTATGCTCTCGATTTTGGCTCAAATCATTTAAGATCATGTGCTCTCTCATGCTCACAAGTACATTTGGTGTGTAAGAAATGAAAGCATATGTAAGAAATCAAATTTTATTCTTACAAAATATTTAGACGCTTTATTAGTACTTTGATAAACAAACGATCCAAATTTCAGAATTTTTGGAGAGTTCAAGGAATTGGGTAACCTAGATTTGTTACTTTAAAACGAGATAATTAATCAGTGATATGTTCTATTTTAGATTACCTTGCTGGTTTGGATTTGTATAAACCATTTCTCCTAGCCCAGTCTGACATGAACTGGGATTCATTATTTCCTCCATCCCAGACTCCCAAACAGGCATCTGCCCTTGCATTTTCTGCTGTTGACTTAGATGAAGTTGCCTCAGTCTACTCACTTCTGCCTTGTTCTCTTCAATTTCCACTGGAATTAATAGTAGAGAAGTGTTAGTATTTGATATGGAGACCAAGACGCACACACGCAGAGAGAGGGGGCTAATTGCATTTGCTTGGTTACCATTAGTGAGTAAACTGTTGTTGGTGCAAGTGAAAATGCGTTGATTCAAGCTTTCTTGCTCCCTTTCCAAGAGAACTTGTTTGTTTCTGTAGAGTGTAACTTGAGGATGGAGTTCCGCAATCCGAGTCTGTAATTAAGTTTAGATGAAACATGGAAATGAGTAAAGTTTAAAATTTTCGTGGATTCAAATTAGTTACTGGAAAATATGGAGAAGATACATATATTGCTGACCTCCAAATCCTTGACCTGCATTTCCATTTCAGTAACGTATTGAAGCTTCCTCATTCTAGATTTCTGTGCAGAAACCCGGTTTGACATGATCCTGCAAACAAAATAAGGTAGGCTTAGGTAAATTTTTCAGTATTATCTATTGTGATAATATCTTGGTTATCAATTATGACAATTTCTCGTAGAAAGAAAGAGAGACAGATGACAATTAAAATGGATTCACCGTCTAAGCTTTCTGGGGTCCATGTGATGTTCCATGGTACGAGGACAACGAGTATGGACGCCAGCAGTCCGAGAGTACCCAGTAGTTTTTACAGAGTTATCACCACTGGGAATCAAATTCTTACCAAACGAAGGAGGTGGGTTCTGGGTTGTGTTGTTACCATCATTCACCAACGATGAAGGAGTTGTTTTAGCATCAAACGGTGGATAATATGACTTACTGCCACCATTATAGTTCATGAGGTAGCGTTTTTTCCACTCTTGAAATGAACTGGTGACTGAAGGAAAACTGTCGGTTTGCCTTTTAGTACATCTGGGTGGTAATCCCTGCACCATTTTTGCCTTATTCACACCCTCCATTTTTGAACACAATTTATCACCTGCATTTTGCATAAGAGGCAAACAAAAGAAAACATCTGTTAGAACAAAGAAAATAAAAAACCTTCTAGAAAATTAAAAGAAACAAGACTAGACTTAATTTCTACTCATACATCAACACTAAGAGAATTCAATAATGTAAAAGACCTGAGCTTCAGATGCTCTTCTGGTCCCGATTTATACAGATAATTACAGTTAATTTTCCTAATATGACCTTCATATTTCACAGTCTGTAATTAAAGTCAGTGCTTGATTAATCACACTCACAAGCCAAAATACAAAATTACCCTAATATTATGAAGAAAAGAAAATGCTTTACATTGGTTTTGAACTTGACTATTTTGGTCAATTCAGGCAGCATTGTGAGATAACGATGCTTCTTGAGCTTGGTTTCCTTACTTGTTTCATCCATGCTTATCTCTGACAAGGTAAATTTGTAATGGTAATTAAGACACTCCAATATATGGGATTATCGATAGCTGTCGCTTATGCAAGTAATTTGAATGCACGAGAAAGACACCGGACCTCCAGAAACTGAATACAAGCCAAGTATGGAATCCTAATCATTATATGACAGGCAATAAGTCAGCAAAATGATGCCACCTGTACTAGCCGACACACACTTGGTTTAATTCTACATTAAGTTTATGCACCAGTGAGTATCACATACTCAAAATTTTACGATATGATCTCTAAATATATATATAATGTTTTTTTAAAAAATAATAAATATATTTTGCAATTACAGACATTCAATGTAATACAACCTCGTTACGTGTGATTTAACTTTTAAATCATCTTATACGTTAGAATAATAATACAACCGTATTTATTAAAATATTTTGTTGATTAATACTTATTTTTATAATTTAACAAATATACTTTAATTAATATACAGTTACCCGATTTAATATGTAAGATAAAACAAGTGATAACAGATATATTATTAACTAATTATATTTTTTACAATTACAAACACGTGGTTTAATACGTAATCATTTTACAATTTAACTTGTAGATTACTTTACACTTTAAAATAAAATATAATCTATCGATTACATTCATTGAAGTATTTTGTCGATTAGTGTTTACTTTTGTGATTTAGTAAAACATACTTCAATCAATGAAAATAATGATAGAAGATACATTATTAATTCAATAACATATTCAAAATGTGTTTTCGCTTTTATTAAAATATAAAGCTATACAAAATTTAAAGTATTATCAACCAAAAAAGAGAGGACAAATTATGCCGAAATATTATTAATTTCAATATTGTATTTAGAGGTGAATGTGTTACAGATATAGAGAGGGGAAGTGTCCATTGTTCAAATAATTAAATCAAATTAAATATCATTTTATTTATTTGTCATATATTAACTGGAAAACCCTTTTTTAGGCATCTTAAGAAATTGAATTTAACAGTCATGCCCTTCATACATGATATCCTTAATTAATTGTATAAATTTCTCTACTGTCAATGGTTCAAGTGATGCAATAATTAAACTATATGTATATTCTGCTCAATTGCTTTCTCATATCCAAGCTCTCAAATATCGTGCATGGTCTAGCGTATTGTAAACTTTCATATTTTTTCTAGTAAGTACGAAGAAAAATTATTGGCAATTGCAAGGGAATGTAACACTTTTATCACTGCTCCATAGGTTTCAATGGCAATATGAACAGAACAAGAGATAGAAAATGACTGAAAGTCCAGTCCAGTGCGGATGACATTGAAGGAAACGAAGATGACACAAACTACCACTTATTTAAGATAATAAGGGAGACAATTAATCCAGGAGCAAGCAGATGCCAGAAATTATATCACAGGAAATGGAAGCCTTGATTGAGAGGGTTCATGTCAGATCTGGATTGGTTGTCTGTATGCCCTAGCTGGTAATAGTTCTGATCAGGTCCCATTTGCACCAACGCCGGTTGTTGTTGATGTTGATATACTGCGTACAAATGCTTCAATACCTGCTTCTCCAGCTTCAGTTGCTCATATTGAGCTGTAGAAATTATTTGATCGTTATATTGGTTCATTTGTTTTTCATTAATGGGAGAAGAAAGAGGAGGGATGAAGAGAGATCACCTTCTTTGTATGTGAGTTCACCAGAAAATGCAGAAAGCTTTTGTTTCATTGAACTATTTTCTGCTCGCAGTAATGTGTTCTGACGATCTGCATATTTGATCCTAGGAGTGGTAATCGCTATTTCAGCCTGCATAGACAGGGATTTAGAGCCAAGTGTAAGATTCGGTATTATTCATACTCGGACAGACAACTGTGTATAAAGCTGAGGGATGTTTTGTTTAATTACTTGGAGAGCTTTCACTTCTGCTTCGAGGTGCAGAACATAATGGAGCTGCTTAAGTCGATATTTCTGAGAATATTGTCTGCTTGCAAGAATTCTGCCACACAAGGAGATCAATGAAACCGGAAAATATCTTTTACAAGTAAAATTACAATAATCATGAAAAGGAACGTATATATAGAACGGGAGCGTAAGTGCACCGTCTCAGCCTCTTGGCTTCTTGGTCAGGATCCTGAGTAGCCACGTTTTCAGTGGTTTTCTGAGTCTCACGTCCCGCAGGTGTTGCAGCTTCTTTGTTAGCACGTCCATTTCTGCAATTAAAAGATGATGGCACAGGAATAGGAGGCAGAGAATGGACGAGTTTCTTCCGCCTGCCCTCCATTTCATACCTACAAAACAAACCGCCCAAAATTTCATGACAGTGAGAATTTTGAAGAAATATATTGCAGAAACTTTGAGAGTTGAAATTGCTGTGAATACTCACACTGAAACAGGGAAGAAATTAGAAGAAGGACAAGGTTAAGCAATCAGGATTACCTTATCTCTCCTTTTATAGACGGTAATTTACTCCAAAACCATGCAGCATCAACCGGCTACATCAAGTTTCCGGTATTGCCACCCGTGCAAATGTAAGATTCTTATATGTGATTCCATGTATGGCGATGCCTACCATTCTCTATTTATGTAAATTCCCAAAGTGTCCAAAAATGGACGGAAAACATGTCGATGTGGACGTGTTTCCTTTCGGATTCTTTAGTCTTTTCATCAAGCCCTAATTGGGGTATCCACACTGGCATACTAATTGTGCTTAACCTTTCATGGTTTATCTCATAATCAAGAAGAGCATAAATAGTTACTGAAAGGCTCCCATTTGTAAAGTGTCACTTACAGCATGTAACTAATGTACTGAGAAATTTGGTAAGCCTGTGAGTACAATGTCAACATGCTTAAGTATGAAACAAATAAGTGCCTAATGTCATTGGAAAAATACAGGGATGGGTAGAACCAAATCAAACTGATGATTTGGATTGATTTTCATGTAAACTTTATAGTTGTAATCAAGAAATACTTGAAAGTTCTTCTTGTTACATAAATTGTTATATAAATTTTAAACTATTAGATTAAACGTATACGTCTAATATATCATATTGACTGAATAATTTTTATTAAAAAAAAAATTATATACATTATATATTAAAATGTTTAATAATAAAAGAAAAAGTCGTACATATTTTTTTAAAAAAAAAAAAAGCACAAAAACGATATCAAATAAAAAGATAACAATGTATAAACATTTTTTCAATGACTATTAAACTAAAATCGTTGCAATAATATCGTTAAATAATAATAATTTTTTTTATTATTTATTTTAAAATAAACTAACAAAATTTCTAACAATACATAAATTACAATATAAAATTAAAAAGGCTTCAATTATGAAGTTAGCACCCAATGGTACTATGAAAATAAATTAATTAAAAGATCTATTGTTAGTGGTTATTAAGTTAAAACGTTGTCGCACGATGAATCTTAAAAGTATTAAAAGTATTTATGGTATTTAATAAATTTTAATTTACTATAATATTAAACCCACCCCACCCCAACTATCCGATTAAATTTTAAAACGGGTTAAAATTAATAAGCCGCCCCAAAATTGGGCCATTTAACCAAAAAAAAAAGCCCAAAAGTTTTCAGAATTGCTCTCAATCAGTACTACAACTGCCGCCCGCCTATCGATGAACTCCAACCAGTATACAAGTAACTTGAGAACTTCTATTTTTGGCGACATTCAAAAATTTTGTTGAAGGTTGATTGGATCGGAGGGTAACGTAGTTGATTAATAGCCATCAACAATCTCGTCAGAAGACGACAAGTCATTTAAAAAAATGGCTTTAAAAAATTTTTATATCTTCTCATTCCCAATCTCTCCAGTGAGTCAGTCCTTCTCCCTCTTTCTCCGTTGTAGACCAATCGCTTCTCGCTTTACGCACTTCTCCCTCTCTTCTTCTTTTACTCTCTCTGCTTTCACCTTCACTTCCACTTCCACGGCTCACCTTCGTCAATCTCGTCGGAAATTAGCATCACCTTCGGCCGCTATGATTCTTCCGCAGAATCCGGTTCTTTCGGATGTTTGCGCTTCTGGCATTACTGCTGTTGTCGCTCTGTCCGCTCTCCGTCTATGGGAAGAAACCGCCAAACGTGACATCTTCGACAAGGTAAGAAATTGGACTGACTCTTTTATGGATTCGATTTCGATTTTCTTGTTTTGTGGAAAGTTTAAGTTGTGCGATAATTGCTGTTTCGGCTGGGGAAAGTTAAAGCTGAATTGTCATTTGCTGTACTAGGAAGTTGCTTAGGTAGCTTTTCTTGTTGCGTTTTATGCTTAGAAGTGAAAGAGTAGTTGGAAACGCCAAATTTAGAAATGGATTGTACTAGTTATGCAGTTCAAAAATTAGTTGAGCTTACATTGATCAAAGTTTGAAATTTTTGCATCTTGGTGTTTGTATTTGTGGTGATTAACTTTAGATTGATGTGTGGAAAAAGAAGATCCTAAGTTTTGTGTATAAATGTGCGGAAGTGAAGTATTGGTTTCAGTTAGTTGTTAATCTCA
Source organism: Swietenia macrophylla (assembly GCA_032401905.1). Lineage (NCBI taxonomy): Eukaryota > Viridiplantae > Streptophyta > Magnoliopsida > Sapindales > Meliaceae > Swietenia > Swietenia macrophylla. The sequence continues at coordinate 7,637,347 of CP135565.1, read as the reverse complement.
AGTAGTATTTTAATTTGTACATATTTTTTGAATCTACGAAAGTGCTTGAGAGTGCCAGCAACGTGAAAATGAGATAAAAAGTTTGTTAACAGTTCTCAAATTTTTAGAGAGAAGTTCAAATTTGTGTAAGCGATCAAACACGTTTTTGTATGCATGTTTGTATTTGAGAGGTACAAACTTATGCAGTAAGGGAGTTAGGCGGCTGAAAATTGTATAATAGAGTGCTGAGAGATTACTGAATTCTATAAATTAAAATTATGAAGATTATAGCTGTGGAATTAGGTCACTGTTAATAATCGAGAATTATGCATTTGCACGGTACTGAGATTTATTATGTTCATACAGACAGGATTTTATGATTCCTAACAATGCAATTTTGTTTTCTATAATAAGTTCTACAAGTTTTGAAATTGTGAGACGTTTTGCTTCGTACGATGGCTGGAGGGCAACTCTGTTGAAACTAATCCAAGACAGTTAGATATTTTTCCTCAGTTGAAACTCACAAAGAAGAGTTTCATAATTCAGTTTCCAGTTGCCTAGTCACCATCTAAAGAGTTCAGCCCCCAAATGCTCAATTCCTTTTCTTTTTTTTTTTCTAATGGCATAACGTTCAATAGTTCTCTTTACGTTGCAATTGTTTTCAGTGTTATACAACACAGATGCTACTTTTGTTTTCTTTTCCTTTTGTAAATTGTTATGCTTAGCCTGAACCGATTTAAGATGGCCATTTAATTACAATTTTGATTTTATTCCAATTTGAAGTGAGAATGCAAAATGCTATTCTACTATCAGCTGTTTTTCTTAAATAGATTTTAATGTTTTAAGATATCATACATGGCTTTCCAAGATGGCTTTGAGATTGATCTAGCATTACATATACAACAAATCAAATTTCTGTGAGTGATAAAATTCTTTGAAGCACTTCCATTATTCAAGTATTTAGATTAGATCAATCTGACTAGCATAATTTCTTGGTTAAGGTCCTCTATGTAATAGGTGCCAAATGTTTTGTTGATTTATTTGTCTCTCAAAGTAATGGTTCATTCATAGCTTTAATCAATCTGTTGAAATGGGTGAAATCTGCATCTCTTTAATAGCACTTCATGTCCGAAAAACCAATCAGTCAAACATCTCTTGCTTTCTGTTCATCTTCAGGGATTTCATATCTTTTACATTTTTTTTTTTAAACTTTTTTATAGAAATTGAATCGGAAGCTCGTGCATATTAGTGTTGGGATAATATTCATGCTTTGCTGGCCATTATTCAGGTAATCTCATGGCTGAAGAAGCTTTATGTAACTATACTACATATCTGCATGACGAAACAGCTATTATTGATCATTGCAGTTCTGGACCTCAGGGAGCAATTTTAGCAAGCCTTACTCCTGGTGTCAATATAATACGGATGCTTCTTGTGGGTTCTGGAGTGTGGAAAGATGAAGCGACTGTGAAGTCAATGAGCAGATATGGAGACCGCAGGTTACAACCTTGAATACTATAAAATTGGTGCAGAATTCCCATTTAATTTATTTTGAAGATATAAGTTCACTTAGTGTCCCTCCCCTTGGTCTTGATCCCCCTTAGGAAGATATTTTGCTTTGAACTGACCTAGTTGGCTATGACCTATACCTGACTATCAAACTTAATTTACTCCTATTGTCAGAAAAGTAATTTGGCGATGACTCTAATTACTGATTGTGCTGTCATTTGAATGATGATATCCTCTTAGTAGGAATTATTTCTGCTACAAGTTAGCCACCATCTTGAAGGAAATAACTGGTCTAAACAAAGACTAAACATACAACTTGATGTTTTGGTTGCTTATTATTTTATTTCTCATCATTGATTATTTATTTCATTGAATGATTTCTCAATTTCTCCTTGGCTTGCTCCATGCATTAGGGAACTTTTGAAGGGGCCACTCTATTATGCAACCACAATTACATTAGCTTGTGTGGTATATTGGAGGACTTCCCCAACTGCAATTGGAGCTATATGCAACCTCTGTGCTGGAGATGGTAAATAAACTGAATCCTTGTGCTAAACAGAAGCAAGCTGCTTTAAACTTTTTTGTTTGGATATTTTTGCAGTCAATTAACTGTCACATAAACCATTTATCATTTGCTCTGCTTCAGGTTTTGCTGACATTGTGGGAAGACGGTTGGGTAAACAGAAACTTCCGTACAACCAAAACAAATCTATAGCCGGTAGCATTGCTATGGTATCGGCTGGTTTTCTAGCATCTCTTGGGTAAGTGTTGGTTGGCTATTTTGTTCCTTTTCCTGTAATGGACCAAGCCTCTGCACAATCTTGTATGTTCTTGCTGACAAGTTATCCTGTTGCAGGTTCATGTACTATTTTGCCTCATTTGGATATATTCAATGTAGTTGGGAATTGGTTTTGGGTTTTTTGGTGGTGTCCACAGCCTCAGCCTTGGTGGAATCACTACCTATAAGTACTCAGCTTGATGACAACCTCACAGTTACTCTAACCTCCATATTAGTTGGCAGTCTTGTTTTCTGATGGTAGGCAACACAGTCAATCCCGGCCATGCTGTTGCAAGAAATTAATGCAAGTTGTGAGGAGCAATAAATTGTTTTCGGCCAATTCATGGGTTGATGATGTATGCTTATTGTGGTTGTAATATGTTCAACCAAAAATGTAGCTATGATTCCACTAATGTTGATCTTCTCCAATACCGAAATACTGATTCTAAGGTTTGAGAATGCCTCACGGAGACAAGAAATTTGACCCCTCGAGGTAGATTTTTCCAAGATACGTGATTAACTTTCTAATTCTGAATGTTTCAGCGTAGATGGTGGTGAATTTAGAAGATTTTCGTTTCTGTGGAGCGGCAAAGTTGTTCCTTTTATTGAACAAAATTGTGCTGCTGATTTCATCCAATTTGGCCTCTTTATGCTCTATATTACCTCTCTATTTGGTCCTTTATTTTTATTTTTCTTTGGTTTTCAATGATAAAACTTCAAACCATATATGCTTGGTGGGAGAATCTTGTTTGTCCGTCTCAGCGATTGAGACACGAATGATGAGCTCGGCTGAGTGACTGCCGAATTTTGTGGTCGGGAACCCAAAATTATGATCCAGTAAGGAAAGAATAAAAAGGAGTACAATTGAATCTCCAACTTAAAGAAATAGAACTACAGAGTGATTTCATCTTTCTACTCCTGCGGAATGAAAGATTTAACCCCTCTGATTCCAATCTGGAAAGCTCCTAGCCTAGTTAGTGCCTTTCGCTACTTAGCAATTTGATGATACTCTGTTTAGAGATCCAACTTTCATACCATGAAGGAAAGGAAAAATATTACCCAGATTGTAAAATTATTCTAATCTTATTGTAAATTCAGTTGAGTATTGCACACAAGATTAACATAACGTTGATTACGCCGCAGACAAATTCAAGCGGCTACACTGTAAGGACATTTGCATAGAATGGGACAAAAGACAGAATACTTACAGCCATGTGTACTGTAAGAGAGACTTCTTACATCTGATATCTGATCTCCATTAATAATGATACTTAGGACAAAAACTGCCATTTTCCTATTTTCATAGTTATAAAATCACTATACGTCCCCTTGCGTCAAAATAAAACCAGTTCACAAGGGTAAGTTTCTGCTGATTTCATTACTAAACTGCAGCTGACGCTCTCCTGGAGAATCACCATCCGCCCTCCTTGATTTCCCTAGCCATGGAAAAGAACAGTTCCTCTGCTCAAGGGAAGGGGAATCTACAACTCCTGATTCAGAATCTCTACTACTGCGCTTCAGATAAGGAAGTGCGACAAGCATAACAAGGAAAAGAGAAAAAGAAATTACCAGAACAAGCATCAAGATTTCACCATGCAATCCATAATGCTTATCACGCGTCAAAATAAGCTCATCTTCTTGCATATTGACTGGACTAATGGCTGGTGAAACTGGGAACCTCGTTGGAGCTACCCATGTTCCTGTCGTCGTCATCTCATCTTTCTTCATATTTTCTTCGAGGTATGGTCGGACTCCGGTATTGCTGTCGCATCTACGCCGTGCTGCGCATGCTCCAAAACTAAGACTTCTTGTTTTATGCGAGGGGCATTTTGGAAGGCCAAGAATGTTTGTTAATTGATTGTAAGATGTCAGACAAAGCATTTAGTGTTTTGTCTATCTTCGACTGAGGGTTGCCATGAACCGGACCATTCTTTTCCTATTTTGACTCTTGTATCAGCGTTTCAGTTCAATTCTGCATCGGCTCATCCGCGGGCAACGCTGAGGCCCAAATCCATAGATTTGTTTTGCGGGGCCCGTACAATTGAGTTATCCCTTCGGCTAATTTAAATCTAATTAAAATGTATTATAATTATATTTCTTATTTAATATTTTTTTATTTATATTTTAATTATTTTTATAATATTTATAATCTAAATACAATTAAATTAATTTTAAAAATAAAAATATAATTACAAATTTTTTAAAATAAAAAATTGTAAATAAAATTATTAATTTGTAAATAAAAAATTTATATGTTAAAAATTTTAAATTTATTATTATTATTATTATTATTATTATTATTGTTATTTAATAATTTTATTATTTTATATTAATTTAAATTATCAAATTTTATATTATGTGTTAAAAATAACGACAATAAGTGTTAAAAAAAATCACCAATACGTCATGTCATTCAGTAGGAACAGTTTGGAGTTGGACACGCTGAATTTTCTTCAAACAAATTATTTTTAATTAAAATATTTTCAAAAATGTGAATTTTACCATAATGAAGAAATGGCAGATGGCGAGTCTTCGTCACACAGGACGCACCATCACGAACGGTGGATCCTCGCTCAACACAAGGGATATGTGATCAGAGACGTACGGGTGAATATTAATGGACTTAAAATTATATGATTAAAAAAAAAAAAGGAAAGATGCTTATTGTTACGTGGCATGATACCATTAGTCTCAGTGAACCGGGAATAAGCACACCGTAGACAATAGTCGCATACAACCGATAGCAAGAGGCGAAACGGGAAAGATCTCTCTGCCTCGCTCACCGCCTTTCGGTTTTAGGTAAGGTCTCTTGTAGGACGAACCACTGTCATCTGTCGATTTAGTGAATCAATTGGGATTTCGGTACAGTTGATGATCTCCGAGTTTCGATTATGTTGTTGGTTTTTTTTTTTTTTCTAACGTTTTAATTTCAGCTGAAATTAACATTGGAACTCTTGATTTTTACTGTTCTCTCAATGATTTACTTCCATTGATGCTTAGCACACATAATCAAAATTTTAGACCTTGTAATTGTGTAATTACAATCGCTGTGATATTAATTCTTCAAAAAGGAATCATGATTTTGAGTTCTTAAATTCAATTGCTACTGATGCAGGTTGTTACTTCATTGTTGTGCGAGTTCAGTTCAAGACTGTATCTTGATTTTGGTCCCATGTCTTTGCCAAACGAGGATAATTTGTCTCCTCATGCTCAGGTATAATTTTCTACTCAAATTACCGCATTTTTGTTGTCAAAATTATCCATCTGCTGTAAATATTATATGGGTTGAATCTAAGTATTTTTTATTATTATTGTTATCTGTTTTGATTCTTCTTGCATGACAAGAATGCTGGCAATTTTGATTTCTTTTGTTTTCTTTTATTTATTTTTGTTCATGTCAATTGAGATGTATTGCATTTTGTTTAGCAGTTGCTTGTGTGTATGTTTACAGCTTTCTTCTCATTTTTTCGGGGATCTCTTGGACTCGATAATTGTTGATGTCGCATCTGAGTGTCATCGGATAGCAAGGTTAGGTCTTGATCGTAATTTGGAGGAAGAGGAAGAAGAATTGAGGTTGTCAGCGCAAGCTCGTGCTAGGGTAGCTGATTCAAGTAATAATGGTGAAACAAATAGCAAGTATGTAGTTGATATATTTGGACAAACCCATCCGCCCGTAGCCAATGAAATTTTTGATTGCATGAATTGTGGGCGGTCCATTGTGGCTGGAAGGTTTGCTCCTCATTTAGAGAAGTGCATGGGAAAGGTATTGTCATGGATTCTATAAAATCTTTCCTTTCATATATATAATTTTCTGGTGAGAGCCATGCTACTGGTTTATGTTAGACCTTTTAAATGGCAAGTTTGTGTCCTCGTTATCATTGAAATTCAATTTTAATTCATATGCACTGTCAAATTTTTTCATGTGCATTTCATTATCAACGTGCTTCCGAGCTCTACTGCAGGGTAGAAAGGCTCGTCTCAAGGTGACAAGAAGTAGCACAGCTGCACAGAACCGGTACTCACGAGGCAGCCCTGGTTCCACATACTCCTCTTATTCAAATTCCACGAGCATGAATCGATTGTCTAATGGAGCATCAGGAGTTGCAGGTGAGGAGTACTCAAATGGATCATTTGAAGAGTTATGAGAAAAACTCAAGCAGAGAAGGGCTGACTAACTGCTACAAGTGACGTGCGAGCAGCAGAAGCAATGCTTATTGTCGACGAATCATCCTTCAAGGTTTTTATCACCCCTCAAATTTAGACCTTATTTTATGACATGACGCTAGTTATTCCTGCCTATACCGGCTAATTCTGTTTCGATACATGCTTTACACTGTTCCTGACTTTACTCAATTCTAATGGAGAATGATTTCAGAAATATATCAAGTTGTTCAAGCTTCCTTCCTTGATCTTATCAATTTAATTTCAATGCCAATAAGCACTATAGTTGCCAACATATATTTGGAGAATATAAACAAGGATGAAGGGTGTTTAAAAGCTTGAAGACCTATCATATGATTATTTACAAGCTGCAAATTGATGCAATTTTGCGGTTGTATAAGAAGGTTCAGTCCAACAACAAAAGCCATCTTGTATTCAAAATCGCAACTGTCAGCCTGTAAACTGTAACGGACCCCAACGACAAATGACTTCAAATACTTGTCAGCAAAATTATTGAATGATCATAATCTCCGTGTCAGCTGGTTTCCCTTCATCGTAAATCATCATCCTAAACCAAGAAAACAGAGCAAAACTATATTCAGCACAGCACTTCAATATGAAATGAAACCAAAACAAACAGGAGAACAAAAGAGTTTATTTCGTTTGAGGTGTGCCATGTGACACTTTATTTAACCTCATCCTCATAACTCTACAACTACACCAAAGAGTCAAAATTTGAATAGTATAGATGCCCGCAGCATGGTGTTTCCCGCACACAAACCAGAATAGGTGAGCCACGATGTCACTGAATCTATAAACAGAAGTACCCAGTTTCTGATTGGGTTTAGGTACTAAGTTTAAACCTCTGTATCCTTTGGAATTCTTCTTTCCTTGAACATTTGCCAATTTCTATTGTAGAATGATCATGGCACAAATTCCTCATATTCAGTGAACAATCGGTCTACGACGAACACAAACACAGATACCCGAAACCTTACATCCTCGGAAACATCAAGATGCTAAACATCGTATCTTTCCACGAGTCAGGCAAACTATAAGCTAACGTAGACACTTGCGTGACTTCTGAAACCTTATACCCTCGGAACTTCAACTCCTGAACCATCACTCCCATTTTCTGCCAATGTTCCTTTACGTTACCATTCTCCGTCATCTTGCATTCGCTGTATCGTTCACTCAAAGTCATGGGGGATTAAGAAAAAATAAAAGGTGGTCAGAGCGTCTAACAAAGATTTGGCCGACTTGTGACGGTGGAAGGCCAAGTAGATATAGCGTAGCTGGCACAGCCGAAAATGATGGGCGAGCGGTCAAGTTATCGTCAAGAAACTTTTGGTGGGCAATCGTGCGTTTCTCGGGGATGGGTTCAGCTAGGACGTGATTCACTTAGGTGCCAGAGAGGACGAAGTCCACTTTGTTTCTCCATATGTGGAAGTTGATGCCGCTGCAGTTGAGACGGTATGTCGTTTAAGTTTAGCGTATACGATTTGCAAAAGACCCAAATCTTTCTTCTTTATATAGATCATTTTCTTCTAATCAAATTCGGTCAAAAGAGCTAAAGTGAAATTAATTACAATCTTTAGAACTAAAGAGAACAATATGAGAAATTTCTCCTGTGAAAGTTCAAAGTCGGCGCTGCAGTTGAACCGGTATGTCGTTTTGAGTTCAGCACACCATTTGCGACATAGGGAAATCAATGTTTATTTTAAGAGAATTAAATATAAATTTTATACAAGGAGTTTTGCCATTTACTAATCCAAAGCATCAGGTAAGGTAAAAAAGGGGAACTATAAAGAGGAAACCATATGTACAATAATATTATAGCAGCTTGATAGTGCAACACTCATCTGTATTCTATGATTAAGCGGAGAAAATCAACAAAGCCATTGTAACAAAGTCACAGGTTCTATCGGTGTGAACTGTGAGTATACTTCCTTGCAAGTTTATACAGAATCCGTTACTGTTAGTCAAACAGTTCCCAGTCCTGAGTTATTTTTGTTGAAGACTGTAAGCTTGGGGTTGGGGCACTTAGGCTTCCCACTCCAGACTCAAATGTCTCCCATTTGGTCGTCACTGACACTGCATTGCTGCCATTGTTAAAAGGATTCCAGTTTCTTGTTGCCTTCAGATTGTCAATCGTGTCCACGAAACTCTGGACACGACGAACCTGTTCAATGGAATTGAAACATCATGATTTCAGCTTTTGCATTGATATAATGCAATTCAACAAGGAAAGCAATGTTGTTGTGAGTTTCTATCTTGCTTGGCTTTCGTTCTACCAATGTTTAATTGAAAGAAGATTAAGAGGAAAGCTAGTACAGGAGGTCCACAGAAAAGGACTCTTTCTGGCCAAGACACTACCATTTTCGTTGTTTCTAAAATACGTTAGGACATCAACAGAGAGCAATAATTGTTCACCTTTTCTTGAGTAGAAAGCCACATACACAGCAAATTTATTGTCAGGAAGCTCAATTATTTGCACCAAAAAGCGACCACATATATAATAAAAGTAAGAATTCAATTGATGTTCAATGTCCGTACCTAGAAAAATTCACATATATCTTCGATCATGTGATGTGGCATGGGCTCCAGATTGTTACCCGTGTTAGGTTTCAATCTTATCTAATAAACTATTTCAACTTCCCAGCACTATTATGTTAGTAAACCTTCTAACTTTTGGCACATGATTATATCAGGCATCTTTGATGGCCCAACTGAATTCTGACACTGGAAGCAACATAAAAATTTTAAGAATTGTTCAAACAGGTTTGAATGTGCTATTCAACAACCTAATATCAATTTGAAAGTATGGTCAGAATAACAGCAATTTAATCTAACCTCGATCCGCCTCTGCACTTTTGCTTCTCCATCAGCCTCAATTGTATCCAGTTTAAGCAACTGCACCATAAGCAACTCTGTCAAGACAAGGAACTCCTTATCCACTACCTTGGCGCCAGCACGGACAGTTGCCTCCAGAGCAACAACCTAAAAAATTCATTGAGAGACTAATGATTTTTCATGGTGCCACATCATAAGGTTATTTTTCTCATTTAATGGCAGCTGACCTTCTCGGAAAGCTTGTCGACCTCTGATCTGACTTTGGCAACCTCTTCGTAGGCTCTAATTATACCTTGGTTTCTTTTCATCTCCTCAAGCTTCCTCTCTTTGCTAGCCGGGTCTTCTAAGAGTACTACCTTTGACATGTCTTTTACACCTACCATGTGTAAGCAATCCTCGTCCTCTTTTTCTTTCCCTCTAAACAACAATCTCTGCTCCTTAGGCTCCAGACCAGTCTCCTGGGCAAGAACCCTTTTCAAATCACCTTTCATTGTAACAGACAGCCGTTAAGCATCAATTTCACGATAGGTAATATATCAAGTTTTGCAGCCTATGCCTATCCCATCAACCAACTTCAATTGCCAATTCTAATTTATAACATAGCAGACCATGAAGTCATTTCCACAGCCCACGAAAAGCATATATAAATTGTACAGAAGATAAAGAAGAAAATACAATGGCAGAGGCAATTATGACTTAGGTATCTCAATAAGGCAACTTCAGAAACCCATTGCACATGGAAATAGAAAGTGCAATGCTGAAAGGCCTGTTTTGATAGATTATGATCAAAGTAAAAAATGACTTCATTCTCATTGAAACAACTTAACCAAATAGTCAACTTAGATGTCCAAATTGATTTCTCTTTCTTTAAAAAAGAAAAAAAAATAAAACTCTAACAACAACACTACAGACTGACCAAACTAGCCGAGAGATAGCATTAACCAACTTCAAAAATCAACCACCAAGTAAAACACCAGAAAGAAAATAAGTTATACCATACAAGCAAATGGACATTGCCACCCTTTTCACCATATAGACCAAATAAGGCAAATAGACAGAAAAAGAAGAAATTTAACAGATGAGTAAAAAATCTACAAACCCAGAAAAGGGAAACAGGATGATTACCAAAAGTAGATTGAACAGGGACAGTTATATCATGGTGATAAGAATCATGAGAGACCTTGATCTTGATCATAGGCCCAGAAGAGTTATATCCAACATCTCTCTTTTGAACAAGCATACCACCAGGTCGCAGCTCCCAGTCTATCTCCCTGATATACTCATTATTCACTCGTACTCCTTTTGAAGTTGAAGATCTTTTTTTCATAGTCCAAAAAATTGGAATTTTCAAGCGGAAAAAGGTGAAGTTTGTTGAAAGAATGAGAGGTAAACTGTAATGTCAAGCGAGAGAGTTTAGATTAAGCAAACAAAAGTGGCTTTAGGACAAAGACTCCTCAACAGACTTCAGGAGTCAGCGGGCGGTTAGTTTCCGCCTAGAAAGTTGCAGTGTTTCACAACAGCGAGGTGTATACCGACCATGATCATATTGTAGTTGGTGGGGTCCATGTGATTTGAGTTACAGTTAAGTTTGGCCCATGTTTCACGGATTGTCACCTGATCATATTTAGGGCCTTAATTCCTATAAGTGGGCATAGCTCTTTCCATACTGTAAGCCCAAATACTCATGTTCCTATGTAAACTGACGTTTATCTTGTTCTCTGTTGTGAGCCCAAGCATTCTTGCTATTTGCCAACCAAGAGGTTTGTAGGCTAAGGCCACGGATACAGTCATAACAAGCAATCTTTCTTTCTTGTTCTTTATGTGTTACTTCAGAGGATAATATTTAATGTCCACAAAATTGTTTTCAAAGGTGTCGAAGGGGATACGCTGGCTTGGGCTTGAGCCCTCTATAGTACAAACTCGGTCTGTTATGGGTCCGTGTCAGGCTAAAAGGTAGGAGTTCATCACAGGCCCGGGCCAAACTGAGTTAGTGGACCTTATAATATTTTGCTATTTAAATAATATTATTTTAATAAATATATAAATTTAATAATATTTAATTATTTAAATTTTAATAAAATATTATAGACGTATGGATTAGTCTGTTAAGATTCATTAAGGCCCAATCTTACGGGCCGTATCGGGCTTTATAATTTTTTGTAATCCTGGGCGTGAGCATGTATGGGTCCATATTTTGCGGGCCTACATAACCCAGTCTGGCCGTCCGACACCCCTACCTATGACACAAGTAAGTGAACCCCCTCAATTGCCCAATGAAATTATTAAACGTGATATTCCTTTAATGGCTTTACGTAAATAGGACAAGCAAATGCTCTAGATACATAATCAATAAACTACACTTGGCTGGCCTATTTTATATGTGACTCTTTAGTGGTTACATAGTCGCGTTTGCGTTTCTACTTTGTGTTCTCATTACTTACGTTGGTGTTGCCTAAGAAATGATGTCTTTCTCACCTCCAACTCCAATCCCACCAATCCATATAGCTCGATTAACTTTAACTTGTCTTGATTGATAACTAAGCTTCTCGTATCTTCCTCTCTTCTCTTTTTCCATTTCTTTGTAAACTAGGAGGGACATGACAAATGTCTTTAAATAAGGCTAGAGGGTAATGAATGAATATGACTTGAAAATAAAAGAAGAGAAATGAAGAACCAGGGAAGCATTAACCCCAGCCAACTAGAAAAATCCAAACAAGCAAATTCCCCAAAATCCAATCAGGGTTTTAGATGGTGACCCACTTCCTCGTCCCCAAAATGTGGGGTCCCTGACCATTAATGGACACATTATAAAATGCTCTATTAATTCCAAAGTATCCATAAAAAAAAAGCATGCAGACAACATAATGCATGCAAAGAAAACACACAAAGAAGACAGATTGTTCACTTCTTGGAAGAGCTAACACTTTGTGGAGAGTTAAATCACGAGTGATGAAGTGGGGGCGAAACATTTTTATCTTTTTTATTTTGGCTAAGATCCCACTTCTTTGTTGGTAGTGGTGGGGTCTCAAATGTAATTCACTGATGTAGGTGATTGAGCTTTTGTACACGTGTGCACTCTACGATTGGTTGATGAGACATTTGCATGGTGTACATGTCTTTTTCTAGTAACAATGGGTGGCGTTCTTATGATTATTTTGATTAATGTGCGAAAGTGATGGTAGTTGAACTATATAATGAGTAGGTTAAAGGGCCAAAAAAAGCTAGAATGAAAGAAGATATAATAGCGATGGTTAGGGTTTCGTGAGCCACTTTGTAAGAGATGAGACGATGACAATGAACTTTGCTATTGGGGTTTCTGTTTGATATGTTATTTCTCTATTGTTTTTATTTGTTGGATGATTAAACCACCAATCCCCCACAAACCAGCGCGTGTTCTACGCTTTTATTTGGTTGCATGTTCTTGTCTTAACTTAAACCTAACCCTAACAACATTCAACCCAAGCGAAGTCGACACCCCATATCATTAATGACCAGCTTCACAGTTAGCTATTCTTAGTAAGTTTTATCTACTTTCATGACTGAAAAATTGACATATATCAAGTGGATTTACAATCAAACCCACAAGAGAATCCATTGCACAACTTGAAATTAAAAGTCCAACTATTCGACCAACTTAAACGGATATTAATTTTTATGGCTATGGCGGCTTTAAAAAGTGTTGCAATTACTGGTCAATTTCCTTGGTACTAAAGACAAGGTGTGGCCACTGAGGGCGGCTCGGTTTGAGATAGAAATCAAAAGTATTTCGTTCAGCAGTCAAATCATAATATAAGAACGATATGAGTGGATCTAAGCTTCTATCCAATGTATTAGTAAATGTCCCTAGCGATGCTACAATGATTGGAAGCAATATTGGGGAGGAGAAAAAAAAATTCCGCATGGCTAGTGGAGAATTTTAAACTGTCCAAGCCAAGTCTATATTGGTTATTTGTTTTCCTTGGAATGATATATTTCCATCTAGATAATGAAAAAAGAAATCAAGGAAACATAAGTTCAGACAATTAAAAATGATGTAACAGTGTCAATTCAGGATTGATTTTTAATTATATTTTGTACTGGGTTCTTTTTTTCAAGTATCTATATATTCTTGTGTATTTGCAAGATATTTCTTCTAGGTTTACTCACTATCTTAATTTATTCAAGGTCTGCTGTATCAACTTTGTGTATGGATTCACATTGTTTAACCAAGACGGAGAGTTATGGCTTCAATGGAGTATTATGTAGAGTTTTATGTCATTCAATCCGATTTCAAAGGTCCTTTCTGATTACTGTTTTGAGAAATTATTCAATCTCATTGCATATATCTAAAGGTGCGTAATCAGAAATCCATTGAACTCGATTTTGTAGAAATTATGATGTTAATATGTGTGCAAAATGTCAATTTACATAAGGGCAATGTGTTGTTATAGTACCATTATTATGAGTAGCTGCATGCTCTCCTAATTCATCTTCAAGTGCCAATAATTCCACTCGCCTAGAAGGCACGTTAGGGGAAGAAATTGTCATTAGTTGATTTTAATTATTCTTAATTAGTGAAAGCGAAACAAGACTTGAGTGGGGTTTCACTTTCCCTTTCGAATCTAAATGTCTAAAAGGAGGAGATGGACCACCCCTCGTTGCCACACTGCATACGCAGAAAAACAAATCATCAATAAAGAAATAAATAAATAAAATAGTGCACTCAAAAAGTTTAGTGTCAATAGAAAACGACTTCACCTCTTACAAATTACTTAATTAATTAAATAACAAATCTCAAACTCATTATTTTAATCCCCCTGCATTAAATTATTCTATGTTGCTAGTTGCTACCATGCATCATACAGTATACACGTAGCCAGTGGCCAACGAAATCTAGGGTCATTTAGGTGAACCGCATCTTCTTCCTCCTCCTCCTCCACCACCTCTAACACCATCTTTTAATTGGCTGAAATTCAAGTGATCATAAAAGATGATCAGATTCTAAGATATATGTGATGGGCTTGCCGACTGTACGTTATGTTGGCTTGGTGAGGTATATGTGTATATGTTGATATCAGTAATCTAGCTAAGAAAGTACAAACTATACCACATAATTTGTTAATCAATTGGGTGATTAATGAATGAGGATTGGCCAACTCTACATATTGCTAGGCGTGCATCATGGCGTGAGCCTGAGGTTATCCTAACGTAGATGAATTTCTTTTAAAGTTTTTAACAATGGCAAAAGCTAGTGACAAAAAAAAAAAGCATCTTATTGTTAATCACCTTTTGTATAGTGTTAGTATTATTATTGAAAACCAGGTTGATGTTGATGATAGAGAATAGAACATTCTACATTTCTCCCACACCTGGATATAAAAGAAAATGATCATCCATAAGAATTTCAAACCCAAACTCTTTCGTATATCGTTCATAAATATATGTTATATCAGCTATCTTCCCCTGCCTCTTTTCTATAAAGCTTTCGTCTTCTTTCCATTCTTATATGAAAGTCGCTTTTGTGCTTCATTCTGCTCCACCTGTAAAGGGGATTCTTAGGTGCTTATTGTGTGAGCGATCCAGTTGATTGATAATTAGAATGGGATATGCAGAAATCATAATACGAAGTTATGATGCGCAAATCGATAGAGCTCGAGTGGAAGAACTTGAGAGAAGATGCGAGGTAGGGCCAGCTGAAAGAGTGTTTCTCTTTACAGACACTTTGGGTGACCCCATTTGCAGAATCAGAAATAGTCCGATGTACAAGATGCTGGTACCATTTTCTAATTTCTTTGTTCTTCTTTTTTTTTTTCATTTTTTTTTAACTTTTCATGATCTTCTCTTTGAGTTCAAATTTCATTGCACCTCATTATTGATGATCGCATGTTGATGTCTTGTCGACCATTTATGTTAGGTAGCCGAGCTCGACAATAAGTTGGTCGGTGTCATTCAAGGCTCTATAAAGCGTGTAACCGTCCACACACCTCCTGAAGATCTAGCCAAGGTGGGCTATGTTTTGGGGTTAAGGGTTGCACCTCTTCATCGACGAAAGGGAATTGGCTCGAGCCTAGTCCGAGTGTTAGAGGAATGGTTCTCTGCAAATGATGTTGATTATGCATATATGGCTACTGAGAAAGATAATGAAGCCTCAGTTAAGCTATTCACAAACAAGCTTGGTTATATCAAGTTCAGGACTCCAGCTATTCTCGTACACCCAGTTAACAATCGAATCTTCCATACATCATCAAACGTTCAAATAAGAAAGCTGAAAATTGAAGAAGCGGAGAATCTCTACAAAAAATTCATGGCTTCAACAGAATTCTTCCCGTATGATATAGGGAATATATTAAGAAATAAATTGAGTTTGGGGACATGGGTGGCGTATCCTAGAGGTGAGTTGAGAGGAGAATTCGGTTCAAACGGACGATTTCCAAGTAGTTGGGCAATGCTTAGTGTGTGGAATAGCGGCGAACTTTTCAAGCTAAGGTTGGGTAAAGCACCGTTATCATGCTTAATATACACAAAGAGCTCGAAATTGATCGATAAATTCTTTCCATGCTTTAAGTTGCCAGCAATACCGGATTTTTATCATCCGTTCGGATTCTACTTCATGTATGGAGTGCATCGTGAAGGTCCATTATCGGGGAAGCTGGTGCGGACCCTTTGCCAATTTGTGCACAACATGGCTACGAAGTCTAAAGATTGTAAGGTAATTGTGACAGAAGTTGGAGGCAGCGACATCCTGAGAGTTCACATCCCTCACTGGAAATTACTATCGTGTCCAGAAGATTTGTGGTGCATAAAGGCCTTGAAAAATGAAAAGAAGAAGACTCTCCATGAATTGACAAAAATCCCACCAACAATAGCTCTTTTTGTAGACCCAAGAGAGGTATGAACAAAAAATAACCGACCCTTTTGCCTGCCTGAGCCAAACCCCACCTCATATATTGTTTGATAAGTCCATAGATCTCTCCTGGTGGGGGCTTTTCTCTTGTTCCTTTCACATCGAAGACATAAAATCTCGAAAGATTTCCTTAGTTAGGAGCCACCCTTTGTGTCTTTGTTCTCAATTGGAGCAGGTGGTCCAATTTTTGTCCCTTTCCTCTCAGGTTAAAAAAATTTACTCGATCCTCTCATTATTTGCGGTATCATGTAAATAAAGCTTGCTAACCTGCCAATGTAAAAGATCGAGAATTTCATTGAAGTGAAAGAACGATGACTGTATGAACACAAGTGGATCTTCTTGTTCTCAAAAATTAGGCCAAATTTTGATGTTTTTAGTAAGATTTCGGCGCATTTCTTTCATTGTTATGTTAAGGGTTTGTCTAGTAAGGAAGATGTCAACCTCGCTAGCCATTTGTAGAATGCCTACATATCTTCCATAACCCTAGTTCATGCGGATAAAACAAATTAAGTTGGTTAGTGTTTCAAGTCACTAGTCAGATTCTCAGACTATGTTTAGATAAAGCAGTACGAGTTAGGCACATATTCTCTCTCACCAAAGATAGAACCACCACTCCTTCTTAGTCATTATTGATCTTTTGATTTCTTTCTTTTAAACGCAAGTGTACCAATAAGGACGACTTTCCAATAGTCAAGCCCATGATCAACATAATATTGATTTTCATTGGTTGCAAAGAAAGATAGAGAGGTTGAGGATAGAGATTAAGTTCTCGGATCAGGCCAATCACATATACAATTAATTCACATCATTCTCATATGGACTTGAAACTCTATAAACAGCCTTAATTTTGTCTTTGTTACCTAGAAATATTTGCATTAAGTAAGTGGAGCTAGCACGCTGGCATGGCATCAACCATTTCTAAACGAGTGGTTTGGATTAATTAGGACTTCTAATCAGCATAATATGTCTATGCAGTGCTTACATTTTTCTTATGGCTCTATTTATATATACAACTGTTTTTGAGTCTTGTTAATACTCGTTTAATTTCTACCCTACTAGGTTATGGAGGCTGTCAATTAAACTGCCATACATGAACTGTCTGATTTTGATCCTTTACCCACGTGAGAAAAAGATAGAACAAAACATCGGCTAGCCTGTAAGACATGCGTACACATATACCTAGCTAGCTGCCGGATCTGACACCAGCAAGGATATCCAGTGCTTGCCTACATGATATAATAATACATGCAGATGTGGGCTCTAATCCCAAGAGCTAGGAGACTGTTTATGGGGGCGACAGTATTCAATTATTACTTGCAAACATACAAAACATTCCTTGCTTGAAATTATCAGTGTGTGAGAGGTAAAACCTCGTCTCGTGGACCACGATCAATCTGCAGTGATTTCCAGCTGATTATGACCTATCTATTAACCTAATTGAACGAACAATAATCAAAGAGGTCGGATATAAAATGGGTGATCGTGAGCTTCTTGTATACCGTTTTGCAGCTTTTCGAGGGCTGAAATTGCAACTTTTCGAGGGCTGTCATGTTATAGACACGAGAATAATTTGATTGAATTAATTGCTGTACGTGGTACCGAAATTTCTGCGTGCTTGCTGCGCTGAGCTGCAGAGTTAATGTACATTTATTGATGTTGACAAATTTTGTGGACTTGGTTTGCAGGAAAAGCCAACGAATCACTGCATTAGACAAACTATCGATGTAATCACTTCCGTGGCTTGACGAGGATAATACTTAAGAATCCATGCCCACTAGACAGCGATGTAACTTGTTGGTTTTGTGGTCTCGCTACTCAAGACTTAATGTTTTGACAGCTGAGTACCGGACTTTGATTAATTACTGGGTGTATTTCCTTTGCAAGAAGTAAGTATTTTGGAGGGTGTTGCAGCAATAGGATGAAACGAACTCGTGCCTAATAAAACAGTAAACCTTCCTCACATGAGAAAGACCACATCAAGTTTTTACCAAAACCCTAGAACAGACAACACCGGACAGGACTCGGCTTCAAGTCCCCGTTTAACGTACGATTTGCAGCCTGTTCTGTCTGACCTGGTGCACTCTTTGCGCACGTCGGGGTCAGTTTCTTTTAGTAGGCCCAGTTTAATATGGGATTCGGCGCTTCTTGTATTTGTTTGGTCTCGGCTTACATTTACGCTTGAGCTGGTCTACTATACCAGAGCTATCACTATCTAGGCTCAGTATGGATCGGTTTACTGTTTGGGCCAGGGTTTACTGTATTAATATTCTATTAGAGTAATTTTTTATTTGTTTGATAATATAAATTTTCATAAAAATTTAATTAAATAGATAACAAATTAAATACATTTAATTTGAGAAAATTAATAAAAATTAATTCACGGGTCTTCTCGGTTTGTAGTGAACCGAACGCTCCAGTCTCGCGGGAAGAACAAAGTAACTGCTGGATCAATGTGCTTGCGCCAGGCAATCACAATTGTTTCAGTCGCACATCAACAATTGCACCCGCATGAACCATTGAGTGCACCCATTGCATCCAACTTCAAGGTACCCATCCATTTTCTTACTACACCCGCGCGCTGTTTCACGAACATGCTAAATACACTAGCTTGAATTCTGAATGAATTCCATTAATGTTGCAAGTAAATTCCAGCTGTTTTCTGAAGGCACCCGCTCATCCTTAAATGAACAATATGAATGCACCCGTATGAAATCTGAGAACACCCTTTATGATCTACTAAAATTTCAAGCGACACCATCTATTTTCTGACAACACCCATAGACACTCTGTTGAACATACTAAATACACCTGAAATAATACTGAGTACACCCAGAAAGGGTCACTTTAGTTACTATTAACCGCAAATATCAGTCTGACTACATCCCTACGTTCCTCATTCAACACACTAAACACACCCTTTGTGAACCGCTTAAATATCAAGCGAAACCATTATTTTCGGGCTACACCCATGCGTCCTCTCTTGAACTTATTAAATACACTACATAATAATCTGAGTACACTCAATACTGCTCACTATAACCAATGCGTCCTCTCTTGACCAATGTGTTTGTTCCAGGCAATGACAAATGACAATTGTCTCAGTGGCAAATGAGAAATTGCACTCGGATGAACCTCTGACTGCACCCACTATAATCCACCCCAAGTGACCCATCTATTCTCAACAAACCAATTCAGGGTTTTGGACATTCTAAACACACCCGTATCACCTTTAACGGCCCCATTAAATTTGGAGCTTATCTGAGAAAACACTTTACACTCCACTGAAATTTCAAGCGACCCCATCTATTTTCTGCCAACACCCACTCTCTGTGGACTGTTCTAATTACATTCACATGAAATTCTGATCACACTCATTATAGCCCAAGTAAATTACCATCGACCATTCTATGTCTCAGACCACACCTATGCATCTTTTTTTGATCAAACTAAACACACCCTTGCTTGGTCTGTTAAACACGAAATGCACTAACATAGGAATCTGAGCACGCTCAGTACGGCCTATTTTAATTGCTATTAAGCCCACTAAGCTTCTGACCGCACCCATGCACTCTTTATGGACATAAAAAAGACACCCGTATGACATCTGAATACATCCTCTGTGGCCTACTTAATTGACAAATGACCCTAACTATTCTAAATACAGTCGTACAAAATCTGAGAATACCCTCTGCGCTCAACTTAAATTTAAAACGACCCCATCGGTTTTTTGACTACACCCATGCGCACTCCAGAACGAATTAAACGCATCCACATGGGATTCTAAGCATATTGAATGCGGCCGACTACAATTACTATTAACCCTATCTATGTTTCTCACCACACTCTTGCATTGTTTGTTGAACATTCTAAACACACCCACGCAATTGCTGAATACATCTTCCGTTGCCCACTTAGGTGTCAAATGACCCACAGCTGTTGAACATACTATACTAAAGGCACTCACACACACTTAGTACGGCCCACTTTAATCAGTATTAACCCCATCTACTTTTCTGACCACACGTATGGATTCTAAATTGAACATACTTAATACATCCTCGGTGGCTCACTTAAGTGACAAATGACCCACATCTGTCGAACATACTAAATTCACCAGCATAGGTTTCTTTGCATACTCAGTACGACACACTTGAATTTCTATTAACCCCGTTTATGTTTCTGACCACGCCCATTCATTCTTTGTTGAATATGGGAAATACGCACTCACTAATTCTGAATACATCCCCACTTGCCCGCTTAATTGACAAATGTGAGCACCTATTTTTCTGAATACACCCACATATCCACTTTTGTACATTCTTAATGCATCCGCACAAAACTTGTGTTTCAAGCGTTCCCATCTATTTTCTGGCAACACCCATGCGTCCTTTGTTGAACATACTAAATGCACTCACATAGTATTCTGACTATACTCACCATCGCGGATTACCATTAACCGTATCTATGTTTCTGGCGACGCCCATCTTTGTTGCACATACTAAATACCCCTGTATGTATTCTGAATACATTCTCTGTGGCCGACTTAATTGACAAGTGACCCCAACTATTTTCCTGAACATACAAAATGCACTCACATGCGATTCTGAGTACAGTCAGTATGGCCTACTTTAATTACTGCTCACTCCATTTTTGTTTCTGAGTACACTCATGCATTCTTCTTTGAACATACCGCAAGAAATTCTGAACGCACACGTGTATTCTTTTCTGAACCATAATTTTTAAAAATAAGGCTTATATTAAAAAGTTTTCCTATTTTTTATAACACAAGTTGGACCAAAAAAAGTTTAAAATGCTGAAGTTACTAGTCAATATGACGTGGACGAATAGGGGATGGAGTACACCAATACGCGCAAGCGACCATCCACATCTTAAATTTCTTACCAAACTTGCTCACAAAACATATAAATCAGATATGGAAATCCTACTCATAACACCACTCTAACTCTTAAAGCTTGAGTTATTGCGCGGACCCCACAATTCTCATCTTTCTTAAATCATACACGCAGTCCCATCTGATCATCTCTCTTTACTCGTAATTTAGTGCTAACCTATAAACAGAAAGGACAGAGACAAGAGACTTGACTTCAAGCCGCGCTGCTGGCACAGAAGTCCACAAAATCCCAATCTCAGTGTCTTGATTCATCTCTCTCTTTTGGGCCATGGGTAGGTGCGTGGGGGATACGGGTCGAGTACTGGGTTGCAGAGACAGTGAAGCGGCGGCTCATCTGAAGTTCATATCAGTCTTTGTAATCTTCTTTACAAGCGTAATAGGCATTTCTTTGCCTGTAGTTTTGTCTCGCTATTTCCAAGGCAAACCCAGTTACGATAAAGTAATTTTGTTAGTAAAGTGCTTCGCAGCCGGTGTGATTCTCTCGACTTCTCTCGTTCACGTTCTCCCTGATGCATACGATGCTCTCTCTGATTGCAAAGTCGCATCAAGACATCCCTGGAAAGATTTCCCTTTCGCAGGTTTGGTTACTTTGATCGGTGCTCTGTTGGCTTTGTTAGTTGACATAACTGCCAGTGCCCACGTAGAACATAGTCACGGCCATGGTAATAAAGACAGTTACTTGCCTGTTGGAACACAAGATGAAGTATCAGGAAAGAAAGGAAACCATGAATTGGGGAGAATTGAAACTGGTGAAATTAGGGAGAAAGGGGAGGATTTGATAAAGCTAAAGCAGAAGTTGGTGTCACAAGTGTTGGAGATAGGGATAATATTTCATTCCGTGATAATCGGTGTTACGATGGGTATGTCTCAAAATCAGTGCACTATCAGGCCTCTTGTTGTTGCACTCGCGTTTCACCAGATCTTTGAGGGCATGGGACTTGGGGGCTGCATTGCTCAGGTAATTTACCGAATCATTTTTATTTCTATACCTGATAAATAGATGACGGTACAATTATTTTGACATCGTGACCGAGCAGTATGCACTTGGGTGCTTTTCTTGTTTAGCTCATTGCTGGTGGCCCTACTTTTTGTTAATTGATCACCTGGTGTGGCTGACTTTCGGCCCTTAATTTTGGACCAAAAACAGTGAATTTCAATTAATTATGTTGGACTTTTAGTGTTTGGTTGGCCCACCAGCAGCACTGCATCAGGATTGGCATCAAAGTAATCTTAACGGGTTTGTTCAGATGACGTTTATAAGCCTTCATCCAGCTGATTCTTAGTCAAGTCCATGATACGTTCAATAACGAAAGTTGTGCTGGCTGAGAAATTTTTAGGTTGCGTGACTTGTGTTGGTGGAAAACGAAACCCAATGAAGCTGGAACGTCTGTATATCGTCAGTTTTGCAAGATATCAACACTTTCCCATGCCAAAACTTAGCAGCACTAACTTTACACGTCAGTTTAAGAATCCACACACATATCAGACACATCAATATGCAGTTAAAATTAACTGTTTTTGCTAGAAATAAATTTAGCATCAAAGCTTTTTTCTGCATGTAAGTTTAGACCACACGTTAGCACATTTTACCTTATAATCTGTCTGTCTGTCACTAGACACTAGTAGTCATTTGTTGGCTACTGTAGAAGCAGTTTGTGCTTAAACTTGTTTATTTGGACTAGACTGGACTCTCACAGCAGAGCAATATGGCGAAAATTGCAGGCAGGATTCAGCTTTGGAACAGTGGCATACATGTGCTTCATGTTTTCGGTGACAACACCAATGGGAATAGTGCTGGGAATGATAGTGTTTGCAGTGACAGGTTACGATGACAGTAGCCCTAATGCATTGATTATGGAAGGGTTGCTGGGGTCAGTATCTTCAGGAATTCTTATATACATGGGTCTGGTGGATCTCATTGCTGTAGATTTTTTCCACAACAAGTTGATGAGTTCTCAGACATGGTTGAAGAAGGCTTCATTCATTGCTTTAGCTCTTGGCTCAACATCAATGTCTATACTTGCTCTTTGGGCTTGACATTTTGTCTGTCTAGCTTTTAAATAAGCAATCGTATAATCCCGACTTCTGCAGAATCATTGCTAGTAATATAGTAAATTGAAATACGTTACAACTAAAGAAATCCAAGCCTTCTTAAGTCATCTCCATTATCAAGCAGGAACTTGAAAAATATTCTCTGTTATATTGTTGCGAAACCTGCAATGTTGGCCTAGGTCGATCTGCAGGGACATGATGATAATGTATGTGGCATGCACACAGCAATAAAGCCGTTTGCATTAATGAAATATATTAAAATGAAATAAAAGGATAATTCTGATTGTGCCTTTATGTGCCATCTTCATCAGTTTTAACAACGTGGAGTAGCAAAATTAAGGTTGGATGCTGTAATACATATAATTATACGGCATTACATACAATAAAAAGGTCCCGTAGCTCAGTTGGTTAGAGCGTCGGTCTTATGAGCCAAAGGAGAGCCCCGACGGGACCAAAGTTTTTGGTTCAGTTGATATGCTAGAAATGTTGTGAAGTTGTGAACATTTTTTCATGGTTTCCAGTTTGCAGTTCTTATATCCCAATGTTTTACGTTTTGCAACCCTTAGACATGTGATTGTGATTAGATTTAACATGAAGTTTCAGTTAGAAGTTTTTGGTGTCAAAATATCGGTTGTATAAATGCAGATATAAATACTAAAATCTCAGTCAACAAAAACTATTTATACAATGTGGGCAATGTACTCAAGAGACTGCAAAACTGAGATTAACAATGATTATGCACCTTCTCTTCCTCAGAAATGACCATCTCTGACATGAACAAAAGCACTCGTAACACCAGCTACAAGAGTCAGTTAAAAGACATAACTCTTGATGGAAAAAGTTCAAAGATAGATGCGGAGAATTTCAGCTTTAATAAAAGGTTTATTATTCGTTTTCCTTCAACCTTCTCCATATTTATAGGCGAAAGACGAGAGAATAAGTCTCACCTACCAACTCTACATGTCGACCATGTAATGGATGTATACTCACAACCTATACCAAAACATCACGGCTAACAAGCTGACTTCTTGTCAAATACCTTTTATTTGATCTTGATATTATTCCAACCAGCACTGTTATCACTGAATATATCTTACTTAACAATGACATTTGACATTAGGGCTTCCGTCTTGCTCGCTAGTTATCGCCAACAAATATTCAGTTTCAGCGATGGGTGGTTGAAGTTATCGAATTTACACCTTATGCAGAGCACTCAACACCTTTTCCTTTGCATAAACGAGTTGGATTCTTTGTACTGCAATTCAATTCATACCTAGAAGGCAAAATTTCGAGCATGCACTTATAAATGACGAGCTGAGTTGACATGCAGTGGCTTATGCTTCGAAGTTGACACGTTCAATTTCTTCTATAAATAACATGTGTACTCATTTCAACGACATGTCACGTGTCACGATGAATTTTCGAAGCAACATTAGTGATTAACCTAACTACAACACTCTATGAGCTACATATACACATATATTGCCGTGCCTGTGCTGGCATTTATGCACAGCAATGAAGCCTAGACATCGACAATTGCCAAAGTCAATTCCTAATATAAAACGTTTGTGGCCATCTATATATCTTCACATGAAGATTGATAAGATGCATGCATTGCATTGTATCTAAAAAACAAGCAAAACTCGTCTTAGATGCAATCCTTAGCACTTTAATTTATCAAGAAAAGAGAAAAAAGATTCCTTTCAGATTCATCTCAGCAACCTATATAAAATTATTTTGGCCAAATGACTATAGTTCTTAGGTATCTTACTTGTCAGTGAAATTGCTCGTAAATAGATGCATAATCATAATTCGAACCAAACAAAACCAACTTGGTGCAGTTACATTCAACTCCAGGACCATGAAACTACAGCTTTAATTTGCAAAATGGCAAGCTTCTTCTCTTAGCTAGCTTTATTTATCTGATGTTGCAGGTTGCATCAGTTTAGAAACAAAGATGGAAGTAAATAACGGTAGCCCAGTTGGGCGAAACATATAGAGCAGAGCAGAGCTTATGGCTTATGCGGATTTGGTAACAAAATGCTCGCAACTATCTAATATGAATTGCTTGCAATAACTACTTATTATGGGCACGGCATCTAGCTCCATCTTCCTCAATTAATTCATTCACTTCTCAACCCCATAACATTGTAAATCAACCCACCAAATCTCCGTTGCAAAGATTTCTTGATCCATTATCTTATGGGCTCTTCTGATGATCAAAAATCCCAAGTCTATCAATGGAACTTCGCTGATGTGATTCGTTGGACACATTCACTTCGATGACAAAGGCCTTTTTGTCTTGGTAATCTTTTGCTCGCTTCTCATCCTCATTATCACCTTTGTCTTACTACGCTCACTGTGTTTACCGCCGCCGCCATGGTGTGTGGAATACCGGTAACGCAGTAACTATTTCACCACCAGCACGGTCAATTGGGGTAGACCCGACTATCATTAATAGCATGCCTACAATCTTGCATCATTCTCGCGTCACAGGCACAGGCACAGGCACAGTAGCAGCCACGGGTACTGTTTATACGGAAAGCGAGTGTTGCATGTGTCTTGGTCGGTTTGACGATGGAGAGAAGCTGAAGGTGCTGGAAGAATGTCAGCATGCGTATCATAGTGATTGTCTAGACAAAGGGCTTGCCAATCATTCAAGCTGTCCTCTTTGTAGAACGTGTCTCCAAGCTAACTCTCGAGATGAATCCGTTAATATTCCTTAATTTAATTTTTGGTCCTCTTTTACAGAATTAAGTACTGAAAGAAGATAGAAAAAAAAAAAGACTACTTTTTTTTTTTGGTATTAACATGTAATTGCACTTAATTTTGTTGGTAATTTAAAATTAAATTTGAGAATGTTCAGTTGTCCGAAACAAATTTTCAATACCCACCATGGAAAGGTGCCAAAGCAAAGGCAAGCGGCTACTGGTCTTAGTTTGGGTTGAAGAGTCAAGTAATGGTCAGCTAAAGCGAAGTCAAATGATACAATGCAACTGCAAATGTAATTTAAAATCATCATCACCAAAAAGCTACCGATGATGTGGGACATTATTAAGTTAATAATGTACGTCTATTGAATTGAAGAGATAGCTAGCCCAACACTGCTGATCCAAGCAAGGTCTCCGTAAAGTTCAAGCATGCATGCATCAACTACTTCTGTAGTTGTTCTTTGACCATTCTTCTTCTTCTTCAAATTCATTGGTAATGCCCGAAGACATTTGACCCTAAAACATGGCAGACTGTACCCAGAACTTTTGTCATTTATCTCTTCTAGCAACTGCCACTCTCTACAAGTTATCATCAATCCTAATACTACAAATCCATAACATATTTTTTGTCTTAGACCCACCTAAGATATGTTGTATAATGTATTATTATAAATGACGAAATCGCAATCTTATTTTGTTATCTAATTCGTAGGATATTTTTGTCCTATAAGCACACCCTGTGAAGGGAGCAATTCCTGCATGATTCTTGGATCTCATTTCCTCCTGTTACTTTAATAATTAAACCGCTCAATCGAAAAATTATTCAATTTTGTATACAGGTTTTTAAATTACTGTTTTCTTATCTCACAAAAGTTGAGCTTATAAGTCACAACCATGATTCTGAAACTTAGAATTGACCCAAGTAAACGATGGCAATGCCTGAAGAAGAGTCAAGAATGCATGGAAAGAGATGATCAGACAGTTAAAAGTTACCTGGCCAATAAGAACTTTGAGAAATATAGGCAAACGATTTTAAAGAAACCTGTGCTGTATAGTTCGAATACCAACAATGAACGATGACAAAAACATGTGGTCACTTTCTTTTGCTGTGTTTGTGTCAGGCATCTAATTCATTGACAATGGCGGGAGATGATGGAAAAACTTTACAATCAGATCTGTTCCTACTCAACATTCTCTTCAAAGAACACCCCAGTGAAGAAGAAGACGGTGAAGAAGACGTCGACACAGTATCATTTACTCCCACATCATCCTGCCGGTTATTTTCACAGTTGGATACATCACTCACTCTCTCCAACCTGGACTCTCCCTCAATCACTACCTCCGATAATTCTACCCCTGCAGCCTCCGTAGAATTACTCGCATCGTTTTCCACTAAATTGACAGAATCCCCATTTTTTTCACACAAAACAGGAGCTCTGCAAATGGGACAATTCGAGTGAGAATGCAGCCACATATCAATACATTCAACATGAAAACCATGTCCACACTTATGTAAACTCCTGCCAACATCACCATCTTCAAAAGCACTTAAACAAATAACGCATTCTAACCCTCGCTTACACTCGCTCGAGCTGTAAACAAACAAAGGAATCGAAGCAATTATGGAGGCTTCAAGACCCTTTGAAGAAGAGCCAGAAACACCAGAATTACCATTATCATTACCACTACTATCAAATGTGAATGAATGAAAATGATGAAAACGAGCAGGGCGCAAGACGTGAGAAACAGTTACGGAGC
Organism: Swietenia macrophylla; assembly: GCA_032401905.1. Taxonomy (NCBI): domain Eukaryota; kingdom Viridiplantae; phylum Streptophyta; class Magnoliopsida; order Sapindales; family Meliaceae; genus Swietenia; species Swietenia macrophylla. Next base: position 7,609,751 of record CP135565.1, on the reverse strand, counting down.
TTCTGGATCTTCTCTGACGTGCTTGTGCTAAGAACCACCTGGCGTAGATGTGGAGAAGCAAGACAAAGAGGACTACAAGAAGTAAAGACACAACTGCTGCCAACATAACGTTGCTGTCGTACGAGGAAATATTCTCCAAGAAGCGACCGATTGGGCTGCTGCGGCTGCTCTGGTTTGATGAGTCTGGTGAACTCAACATCGCTTTAGGTCGTTGTGGAGAGAGTGCAGTATTGATTATGAGTAAATGTGGGGTGAAACGAAAAGTGCGAGCTTGATGGCATACGTAGGAGAAAATAAATACCTTAATCGGCGGATTAATCAATGGTTTGGAGTGTGGTGGCAGAAATTAAATGTGTATCTGTTTGTATATAATAATGTGTAATTAGTGAAGTCAAAAGGGAATCCCATGAACCAAGGCGGATAGAAGAGAATAGTGCATAGGATTGGAAGAAATGAAGGTCTCGTGAAGGCGACGGCAGTTGGGGATGGTGGTACTGGATTCATGTGACATTGTTTAGGGAGAACAAGTTGGGATGCCAAGACCAACTAGATGTGGCATGCATATACACACACACCTCTCTCTCTCTCTCTCTCTATAGCCTTACCTTAAGCTCATGTCATCTCACTCAACTTTAACTTCTTTGTGGGTATTTGATTCAAAATTACTCTATTCTTGATTAATTTTAAGAATATTTATATGTGACAATTTTATTACAGGACTAGAAATTTTCTCGTGTTTTCTGCAAACGCTAGCCATTACCTATAACGTAGATAATTGGCAGGGTAAACAGGGTGCATTTCGCTGTAGGTCAATTTGTTTTGGTTCAGAGGACCACGTGAATCTAACCAGAGGCTGTCTTTTTTGACTCAATAACCATCGGTCCTCTGCATTCTCCTTCTACCTCAGTAGTACAACCGACCAGGACCACTAGTACTTGACTCAACTTTTCTTTCTTTCTGAATGTTTCAGGCAGTTAATCATAATTTTGTTGCAGAAGAGTCCTGTGACCAACGAAATACACAGCAATTTCCACCAGGACCATTAATACTATTACTCTACCAGCATACCTTCCTCCCATCTTTTCTTTGTTTCTTTCTTTCCGAGTGTTTTTAGGCAAGTAATCATGATGTTATCGCAGAAGAGAGTCTGGTGACCTACAGAATATACATCGATTTCCAGAGCAACGCTCAAAAAATACCTGTGAGATTTGGACCCCAATGTACGGTCTTATTAAAACGTAACTGTCACAGACCTATCTATGGCTTTGGGACCAGAACAAAACTTGAAGACTGAACAATTTTCTTCCCCTAGAAACTCCTCTTAAGAGTGAATAGGAGTAAAATTGTTCTCCTGATGTATGAATATTTATAAATGGCTAGGACGACAAGGATATACTAAGAGCACTTACATATTGCCCAAGAACTTGTAAGTTTTTTTAAGCAAGAGTATTGCATTTGTAATAATATTGCAGTTCGGTAATGAATTGCAACTGAATGGATGGAAAATTGGCTCGGAATTGAGTTATAGAATTACAAACTTCCGTGTTTGTTAGACCGTGTTTCTTTAGTCCATGAGTTTGTATCGCTTCTCTTGGACACCGGTAACTCCCATCTGTATCTCGATTATGGTATGGAGTGGCACCTGAAAATTGGAATAATATTTTTGTTAGAACATAACTTTCATAATACAATCTGCAAATCTAAATTCAAGGGTTCCCTAGTCAGTGCTACTGCTTATCTCTTCATCAGCAAATACTGCGTTAGAACATACCATGCGGATGTCTTTCAAATGACATTAAAATACAAATGTTGGCATGGTGCAATTACCGCCAGTATGAACATTTATTGCTGGGCAATTGAAGTATATCCATCTTAAACACTGCCTTTTTGCTTTTAGTCAGAGTATTAATGCATAGCACTGACCAGGAAAGGAACTAGAAACACAAAAGTTTTAATCAAGATAAGTTCTTGAATATGAACTGATCGTGCATGAGAACTTTCCAATTCCCTTTATGGAAGAGAACTTCAATTCCCTCTCTTCACTGAAAAAAATTCTCTTCATGCACAAAACTCTCTTTTATTCTCTTCATCTTCAATTATCTTTTCAATAAATAATTTCCATAATATTTGCTATCAGTCCTGCTGTTTTTGAGTTTTTAATACCTTCCCTGGTCAGTCCTAAAAACTGAGTACTCTGAACCTAACCGTCCTCCAAAGCACAGTATATCTTTATAAGCCAAGGGAACAACACCTTTTCTCTCCCCCTCAAAATAAGTGAATGCCACATTCAATGCAGCATGCAAGGAACCATGAATTATTCACATACAAGGGAAAATTTATTACAGTACAAAGCACTATTTACAATTATTCAATGCTTACCTCAATGTGCTGAATTTCTTCGAGAGGCCTGTCTGCAAAATAAGCATATAGAGCTCTCAGCACTGCCTGCAATATTAGAGGAAAGCCAAATATATTTGAGAATTCTATTTAATTTCTTCAAAATTAAATAGAGCATGAGCTTCAAACATTGTATCACCTGGTGAGAGATCACAACAACAGGTGCCCGTTGATGTTCAAGCTCAATTATTACAGGTTCTAGCCTGCATGGGAAGATAATCCATTGAACCAATTAGCAAACAAAATTTTTAAAATCTTAGAGAAGACATGATATGATATCATGACAAGCTACTAACCTTTGGATGACATCAAGATAAGATTCTCTGCGTGGATACCTATACCTTAGTTTGTCCTTCTTACAAGCCCTATAATTTGAAGTAGTTGTTTTAGGAATATAAACAGTTGAAAAGCGTGAGTGAGTACAAACATGAGAATTCGGTATTCACAGTTTCAGTTGAACACCGTCTCATATTCCACCAAGCTCATTGAAAGAAGAACTTTGGAGATAGAAGAGAAGACTATTTACATTTCCTCAGGCATAGGAGATAAAAAGGAAACTTACTCGTATTCTTCAGGCATATTCTTCCTAATCTCTTCATATGTCATTTCATCACACACTCCAGCATTTATCTCATCAAGTGCAGGCCATTGAATCTGCCAAAAGATTATAATATTAGATTAGGGAAACTCATATCTAGGTTCACACACATCAATCACCCACCAAAACTTAAGGACAAACTTAGACCAAACAAGTTAGTGACTAACCTTAGGAAATCCAACAGTTGGACTTTCTGTCAAAATCGTTCTCTGCAGTGTGCTAGTCCATATCCAGACCATAGAAAATTTCAAAATCTTATTCAGTTGCAACAATGATGTCTGAGCATTATCCCTATGCCAAATCGGAAGGATAGCGATTCCAAACAATAAACCTTCCCATCAAAAGTTAACCACAATTTGTATGTCAGAATCTATGATTGTAACACAAGCTATAGAATAATGCTTCACACGCCAAAACCAACAATATACAATCCAGATATTTTCATTTATTATGAAAACTCAATGCAAAGTATTGACATACTTATCAATTTAAGAAAATACTAGAAATGTCATTTTCCAAATGTCATAACATTTTAGAGCAACAACCAACAGGCATACCTATTGCTGTAATTGTAAGATTCAGATTGGACATATGTAGAATATAAGCAGTTTTATTTACCAGTAAAAGAACATATGAATGTCTTTCATTTTATAAGCAAAGGACACCTTACAACAACTCTTTGGGTCCAGAGGAAAGATGTAAAATAAATATGTTCGTACAAAATTTAGTCTTGCATATTCATGAAACTTACAGAGGCAGCCATTTCAGACTTCAACCGCTTCTCCACAAAGTTAGCAAGTTTCCTAGGATAAATTTCTCCAGCATCACTGTCACAACATGTAGTAACTTCTGGTCATTATAAACTTCACACAAAAATAACACAAATCAGCACAATGAAGAATATGATAAAAAAGTGCATTGAAGAATGTGACATCTTACTACAAGTCAAAAATAATGCTAAGAGAAAACAGACATGAGATGAAAGGAACTCAAAATCGAATCACATTACTGTTGGCATATGTGAAGTCCTTTTCCCAAAATACACATAATATGAAATAGAAATATTGGGCATTTCCAAGTTCTATACCAGCCACTAAAGAGCACGAGACTCACTTCTATCAATGTTTCAATAACAGATACATCTTGATATTTCTCTTTCTATGACTTTCACACATCCACACTAGAATCAAAGCAAGATGGTGCTATTCACTTCTTTTGCATTTCAGTTGCAGAGACGCTTCTCGGTAAATGATAAATAAACATTTTTTTGCCAACTCTATAGCACACTAAACAATTAAGCAATTTCACCAGGGTATAGGATCCAGATCAGCAGGGTTCCCCAAATGGGAAAACTAGAGGTACACCTGATCAAAACAAATTAAGATTTGGGAATTGAACAATGTGAAATTGAATTTCGGTAAAAATATAATCCCCTCATATTTGCATTACTGCAGATATATAGAAAATCAATTTACTAAGGCAACCAATTTATTTCCAGGATAACATGTCCAGGAATTCCATCATAAGGTCCAAAATTTGTTGAAAATGACAATGAAAGCAGTCATATAAAAACCATTTATTCAAAAAAGATATACCTCAGTACAGTGCCTTCACCAATTCTACCTCTGACATTATCCCGACTCTCTCCATGCCTAGTAAGTAATATTGGGCGGGGAGTGAGATGTGTATTCACCTGCAACATATATGAAAGAGCATAAATGTTAATATCAAGGTCACTTATGAGACAAGAATTAGACACAAGTAATATCTAGTATGACACCAAAATTTTGATATCTATTAAGAGCCATAAATGTGTCATCGAAATGTTTCAACAAATTCCTTCCACATCTTCCAAAATTACCTAAAGCTAATCAACAAAGATTAATGTGTTATAGTTTCACTTATTTTTATGTCAATCCATCTTCAAACAAAACATGGGTAAGAGCCAACATTAAAGTTTCCGAAAGAAATTCTTTGAAGTTTTAAGATTTTAATTCCAAAGAAGATATTTATAAACTCTAGCTGGGCATGCCATGTATAAGTTTGTGTTCTAGAAACGAAAAAAGGGGACCAAACTCTAATTCCACACTTCTGGAACACCAACAGAATGTACATTATTTGTGCCCAAGGTAAAACTAAATTATGTTTTCAATTAGATTACTGACCAAGAAAAAGACAATTCGTCCAGGAAGATAACCACTGATGTTGTTCCTCTGAATTAAAGGATTATTGTGTTACATGAATACAAATTCAGTTATTCAATATACAACAATACGTAATATATGTAATATATGTATTAGAGGTTAGATGAGAGGCCAAAATATACCAATTGGTTTTATGACGTGAAAAGGTTTAATATCATTTTGAACATTAAAAAGAAAATATATTATTTTGAACATTAAAAAGAAAATATTAATACTACCTAACAGAAAGTTATCACACATGGGCTATTTTGCAAAAGCAAAAGAAAAACTGAATGCTGGAGCGATATCTACCTCCCAGATAAAAATATACAAATGTTAAAATAAACAATAATGCCAGACTACCAATCACCAGGCTACCGATTACACACCCAAAGTCTGTGCTGCAACTTTTATGAATCCATACAGAGCTAATCAAAGTCAATATCCATAGACAAATACATATACAAATACAATGTGTAGACAAAAGCCAAACAAAATAGAATAAGATAAACAAGGCCCTAAAGTTTCCTGCTAGTCCAGCCTTCCAAATCACTTTTAACTGCTCATGGATGAGAATATAATATGTCCTTCCAGTACTTAAAAATGACATGGAATGTAGTTCTCCCAATTCAACAAACTAGCAATATTTATACGTACAAAAACATGTGCAGTGTGCACATGCCCAACAATGATTTATTCATATTCTTTTCATGATAATAGTAATTACTTCAATAATGTTTGAAAAAGATTCTTTCTCGGGAAGAAGCAAAAGTGATATCTGAGGCATCCTCCAGGGAACATCAAAACCTTCACAATCTAACCTTTTCCAACATATATGTTGGCCCCAAGCAGAAGCTTCAGGTATCTGTATTTTGCCACATTAGACTACAATATCATGCACATAAAGTTTATGTTTTACTCTAATCAAATGATCCAAACATGCCACTTGTGGACAAAACAACAATCCTGCCTGCATATAGGCTCAACTTAGTAAAACAAAATCATAAGCATTGCATCTGAAAGGTAAAATAAGTAAAACTTACTTGTACTTGTCCTCCACGCCCACGGACCATATCAATCATTTTGATATAGGACCCTTCTTCTACTGGCTCATAAACCTAAGAAAATAAGCAGAAGCATAAATCTTAATGTCTTATTCATGATTCATGAAGAGCAGATCCTATCAGGACCTATTCTTAGAAGTCATGTCAGGACAGAACCTTTTTGTAATTGGCTATTCAAATTTTAAAGTCCTGTAATGCAGCTTCATAATCAGGCCTGAAGAAGAAAACCAGTTTCTTAGTACTATATGAGCAACTGTGGTATCCTTATTAAGTAATAAATATACATCTTTCAATTACACTAAGACATCGACAATTCTAGAGAGTAACCATACTCTTCGGCATAATCTGGGCTTTGCTGAATTTTAAGACGTATATTTCTTTCAATTATGTCTCTATCATTGCAAATCATTTCCAAAAATATAATAATCTGCAATAACAAAAAACTGAACATATATGATAAGAGTATAATTAAATATACTATAATAGACGCTGCACACCTTGAGGAAATTTGTTTACATCCTTAGTCAAGACGTCCCATGGGAGATATGGCAATGGATAGCTTCCTCAAAAAGTATTTAAAAAATAGAAGAAGACCAAGAAAGAAACTGATAGAAATATTCTGTTGGTAATTGCTATTTGAGATAACAGAATGAACCTAAACCTTATAAAGCTTTCAATAAGGATATAACGCACTAATGCAAACTTCTATCCAAAAAGAAATGAATAAGTTAGAAAAAGAAAAACATATATAAGGAAGAGGTGTATTTCTAAGTGTGGTAATTTCAATTAAATTTAAATTATTCGAAACATCTTATGAGAGAATTCTCTCAGTTAGCCTAAAGATTATATGTGCTATAAGGCATATGCAGGAGTGTGCAGTGCAATAGTGTCAGTTCCACCAATATCCAATCAAGAAAATGATTTCTGGAGTTCACCCAAATATGATAGCTTAGCTAACAAAATTTACTCTAACAGATGTTCATAAAGCTGAGAGAAAAAGATATTACTGCAACACATCACATCAACACTTTAAGCAGAAGATTCAATTAAAAAATCTCAACAAATGCAGATCTCTTTTGAAAATGTCACAGGTCTAACTAGGCTTTTAATCTGTAGCATGTATACTTCCTTAGCAAGCATACTTTTTTCCTCTTGGGAAATTATTAGCTCTGCTGGCGATCATGGTGCCTTGCATTTTCCTTCAGCCATTTTTATCAGCATATTCCTTCTTTTCCTGTTACTGTTAATAGCATCAAATATTCCAACCTGCAATAAAATTCGAATTAGATGGTAAATTGGAATTAGAAGGGAGGATAAAACTATTTAACACCACAAAAACAAATAGAAAATAAAACTTACCTGGCCACCTTCTTGCATCCAGGATATCATATCCTCCATTGCCAGGGCTGCTACCTAGTGACATGTGATTTATTAAAACTATGTACAAAGAAAAAGGTTAATATGGCATAACTTTTACCCATTACCCGAGAAAAATAAATTCAGTTGGAATAGCATTTTATCAGGGACAAGTGAGACTCAGAGGGAGCACATACCCAACTCTGAACAGCTATAACTAATTCACATCAAGCTTACCATAATTTATGAAGTAATTAACCGATATCAAGAAATTGCTAGGCAGACTTTGACCAAAATGTTGAACTGCTTACATTGCCTCTCAAAGTGCGTCGGCACCAATCATTGCAACTTTATCTATTGCTATATTGCTTCAATTTTACAAATAATTATCCAATGGGCTTCAGTAATTGAGGGGTTGAAAACATAAAACTTGAGACTTAAAGAAACTACAGCAAGGATTCTTCTTACAAGAGATTAGTACCAAAATAATTCAGTGTTTCAAACAATCAAGAAACATGCTTCATGACCTCTACAATTCAGTTTTCTTCAATCATTACATCTCAAGGGAAAAGCAGCCAATGTCTTAGCCCAGTATTTAAGAACTAAGAATTCATTAAATGCACCCAAATAAACAGATTACTCAGACATATATGGTCAATAATAATATTCCTTGAACAGATAATAGTTACAAATGACCTGATTACACATCAATAGGAAAACAAGCCCAATATAATATGATCTACTACAAAAACCATCGAACTTCCATAGAAACTCACCTCATTACAAGCATCCATGCCTTCAGGATTGTCAGCAAGGAAAAAATCAGCAGACTGCGACAAAGAATGTTTCATCTTCTCAGACCATCCATGATAATGACAAAACTTATGCAATACTACAAAGTCAACTGTTTAATATTCTCCATTACTCACACTAATAAACATACCAAAGGTCACTTTCCAATTTCGTTGAACTGGTACAGCAACCCGTTAACACATATTCACTATATTCCATGGCCGTAACATTTGCCAAGTAATTGTGAAATTCCAACCATAAAACTTGAGTGTACCTGATTAGCTCCATGTTTAAGTCGTCGATACTATTAGAATAAGAAAGAAAAAATATATTAGCTGTCATCTCTACTTGTTTCCTCCAATGTGTAAGAGCCCAAGTGGAATGATTATGATGGTTATAATAAAATATATTAGCTGTCATCTCTACTTGTTTCCTCCAATGTGTAAGAGCCCAAGTGGAATGATTATGATGGTTATAATAAGCTGACCTTCCCGACACTGAAGTGTTTGGTATCATGGCCCAACCAGCAAAGATATCTTGTAAGCTTAGTGGCAGTAAAGGTCTTGCCTCGAGCTGGCAAACCCACCTAATATACAAGCAATGAGTTAGGAACACCAATTCTCAGCAATATTCGTAGTTTAGTTTTTCAAACCAATTAACAGTAAACAGAGATATAAGTATTTCTTCCAAAATCTAAATTTCAGGATATTTAGAAAAGGGACAATCAGCATCTGAAATTCATTGTGTCTTAATGATAAAACAGAGGAAAAGCAGGAGAAGATGTTTATATTTATTAGATAACTCAGACTAATTGCATATGCAGGTAAGTACCTGGACAATTACCAAATGTTGATCCCCCTTTGGACCAAGCATCTGGTCAGCCACTGCTGCAGCTGCAACAGCTCCAGCAGCTGCTGGCATTGAATTCTACACAATTAACAGAGAAAAGCACAAAAATGAAAATAGCACCACAAACAGCATATATTATAACTTTATAAGATGCGCTAACAGGGGATATGTACACTAGTATAAACCTTGGTTTCTGTATCCAGTTTGAGATCAATATTGAAAGTGCCTGTACTTGCTGATTTGACTAGCCGAGGGGATCCAACATCCCTATCCACAAAGAGTCCCCTGTGAATATCTTGCTTGTGCAAGGGAGCTAATGTCTCCACTGACTTTGATTCAACCATCCCAGAATTTAAGTATAACTTTGAAGGCTCTGGAATACTGAGTTCCATCTCCTGTGTGAAAAAAATCATTAGTTATATGATATTTTAGCATTAAGAGAGCAAGAAAGGCCACTCTGCAGGCATCTGTCAGCAACATGCGCTAAGAATATAAGAGTCCTGTTAAAGATCTAGTAAATGTAAGTCAATCGAATAGTGAAATTGTGCAGACTATGCTGGCGGTCATAGAATTAAGGTTCACAGCAAACAAAAAATCTGCAGACTGCAAAATGAGTAAATTTTAAAGGTGCAATATTGAAGTCAGAAGGTCCCACATTAATATTTTTCATGACTTAAAATGCTTTTCAAGGCCTCTCAAAGAAACTAGCTTTCAAATTCACAAGATCAGTTACCAAGATAAACCTTTATAGTTGCAGGTCAATCAACAGAAATACCACTATGTGTTAGGGATGGAATTCCAGAAACAGAGCAAAAAACTGATGGAGCTGGACTTGGGCTTGAGGAGACAGCACAAGCAGGCCTTGTTATGCCAACCCAAGTATCTAAGAGACCTCTAATTCAGCAGGTATATGAAAGAAGAAGGAAGGGGATACGTGGAGGGAAAATAGGGAACTGACGTGGGGAGGTGATAGGAAAAAGTTTGTTAAAAAGAATATAGTGTGGGAGAGAAAAGGGAATTGGTACGGGCGGAAAAAGAAAAGGAAAAGAGAGCGTGCAAGAGAAAATCCCAGCTGCTGCTGGTGATGTAGGCTGCTGGAGTCATTTTTTTATGTTACTAAACTTTGTTATTCAGATTTCTGTTAGGAAATTTAATTCAAAACTTTCATTGTCATCCAATTTTCTGTCTATTTCTTTATTTTGTTCTTGTTGTTGATTGTGAAAAAGAGCATGATGCATCACTATGTGAAACACTGCCTGAGATATCAGCATTGGAGAAAAAACACTGGCCTGGGATAATGACCTTGGACTCTCTGTCATGTTAGCTGCATAAACCAGACCTGAATTTGCAGAAGTTGATGGAGCAGGGACAACATAATGTTCAAGGTCAAGCTCCAAACTAGCTAAAGAGCTATTCTGCATAGGCAACAACAAAATCTTGTTGGTCAATTTGTAGAAACAAACAACTCAAAAGAGTTTATTAAATTATTATCCTAAAAGTGTTAGAGATTATAACTTCAGCATTGAGGTCACTGTGGCAACTACTGAATTCAACAACAAAAACCATCAGCCTTCCATGGCAACATTATTTAGGTACATACAAGATAATGAGCAAATTACATAATTTGTCAGCCTAGTTTGAAATATACAGTAAAGAAAATAACTTCTGAGGACAAAGACCAGGCAAACGTCTCAATTGAGCCATTTAAAATTTACTATGATTTACGCAAGGGGTTATCGGTTTAAAATATTATGCAATAATTGCATTATGCTTGTACCAACCAAACAAGTATAAACAAAACATTAATCATTTAATATACCTCAGCACCCATCTGCCGCACTGAATCAATACTAACATCAGGAATTCCACAAACAGTCAAAGGCCGGAAGTTCTCCTGATAAGCTCTCCAGCTAGCCGCTAGGTCAAAGGGTGACACCCTATCTGCCTTAATGAACACTCGAAACTCAAGAACTTCATCACCATCCAACCGAAAAAGTGCCGACCTCGCATCTCCTTGGAAGGTACTCCCGTGAGAAGTCGGTTTGGACCTTCCTCTACTGTACAAGGACCGTTGCCACACTTTGACTTCAAAAGGAACTTGAAATCCAAACTTTCTGAACCCAACACAAAATAGTTAAAAAAGTACAAGACGAAGAGACCCAGAAGCCAATATAATGCATGTTTAATAGGCGACAAAATTCTACTACATTCCTAAATTTTACATTTTCTTCATTTAAGACAGCAGCAACAATAACCTTTACTCAACTGAACCTAATTGTGACTTAATCTCTAGCTTTAGAGGAGTATTAAGACAAATACCCACATGTCATCAGCATTTAAACTGCTGCATAGTTTATATTTTGAAAAAATTAAGTAAGCTTAATTGAAAATAATCGATGTACTCAAGTTTGAAAATCTAAAAAACCAAAACCTTCGTTCTACTAAGCTTGGTTATTTACCTGAAGTTTCTGCTGCTATTATAGAAGTGCTTCAAAAAACATGAAGAGAATATACCACTTCATGGGCATCTAAAAATCACTATCCTAACTACTGAATTTGAAGCCATAAACTGAAAACGGGAAATTATGCTTACTAAAGCAGTTAAATACTTCCAAAATGCTACAGTAAACAATGCATTAAAAAATTTATATTTATTAGCTTAATGTCAGCTTTCTCGCTAATGAAACAAGGGATAACGGAAGAAATTAAAATGAAAGCTGGAAATCATTAAAAATATTTCATGCAAAAGTATCGTACCGTGATTAGGAGCCACAACGAAGCTCCACTCCGACATTGACGCTGATTCCCGCTCCGTTGAAAGCTATTCAAATTATCAAAACAGTTAAAAAATTAAAATGAATAAAAATAACACAGTTGAAAAGAATAAGACAAATGAAGAGAGTTTACGGCTTTAGAAGAATCCCAAGAACCAACGAGAGGGACAGAGCCATAATCGTGAGGAACAAGCTCTCCTTTGAGCTTAATATTCTCCATTTTTAGCGACACGTAGAGTTGACCGCCGGCATGGTCAAGTTCTCCCCTCTCTCTTCGCTGCCGTGAGAGCCACCATCCGTACCTTTCGACGCTCCCGTCCCCATTTTCAAATTTCAATTTTAAAAAATCTACCAATTATAAAACTTCAGTTGAAATTGCATTTTTTCATGTTGATTCCAACTTTCAGCCTTAAATTTAAGCATAGGAGCGACGCATTTGAGAGTACATTCCGTATATATTTTGTCGTGCTCAGCTTGAGTGCCCTGGATAGATGAGCGAGAGAGTTTTGAGAGGCGGAGAACAAAAGAGAGCAAAATGGTTTTGTCTGCGTTTTGCGAGTTTCGGCTTGCTTTTTCTTTCCTGGTGTTTATAGACCAGCACGTAAGCCAGGCCGGGCCACCTTGGGTTTAGGTGCTTGGCCCACAAGATGCTGATTATCTCAACACGTGTCAAAATAATCTGGCGAGTTTGCTTTCTTGTGTATTCGTCCGGGAAATTGGCGCGGGGCCTTTTTGTTTTAGTTTTCTCGGGTGTCAATTGTCATCGCCTACTCAACTGAGACTTTGACCAGTCATTGTCCGCCACGTCATAGTTGAAGGGAACAACGACGGTCGACGGGTCGTTCATAGAAAATAATACAAAATTTTATCCTCCTCGAGAATGGATGCTAGGTTGTTGCCAATTTACTCTCCGGAAGATCCGTAATCCGAGTGAGATTTTCATGGCAGAAAAGCAGAACTTCATGTGGGTGTTGCATTGATTATACCCTATAAATTATGTACTTGTTAAGTGAAAATGTTTATATTTTTTGGGATCACTTGAATGCTCTATTGCGAAGCAAAAATGTAATCATATTGTGCTTGTGGGTGCAGAGATTCTGCAGTCAATATGTTCTTTTTTATGTTTCAAGTGATGAAATCGAAGTTCAGTTGTAAAGAAACTTCTTTTGTGGAATTCTTGTAGATATCTGCAAACGTCAAAACAGTTTAAGCTAAACTCGGAGTACATATTTTCCCTGTGGCATTGCCACTGCCATTGCCTCTGCTATTGTTTTAACAGCATTCTGTTACTTGCGACCAGACAGACCAACCTTCTTTAGTTCTTCAAAAGCTTGTATGGTCTCGGCGTCAAACCCACCTGCAAACTGAATCAATGTTCTAATTGTTAGTTATATATATAAATGAAAAGATCGAATGTAGGGAGTTTGGTTACCTGGTGTATTCTATAGGCAAAACGAACTGCTTGAAGCATGAGATTGTCTTCTCGCAAACATGCACTGTACTGCAGCTTTTTGGTTACTCTTCTCATGTATTCCTTTGCAAGCCTCAATGAACTTAGTTTCAACTGTCAACAATAATAGTTAGTGGGATTGATGCCATGCATTCAGTGAAATTGGTTTGAAGTGTTACAGTCATTCTATCTGCCTCATGGAGTCTCATATCACGTAATTGACCATCAATTTATTCTCTCAGTTAGTGATTTTACTGCTACATATCAGATCAGGACAGTAGACAATTACAATGTACAAGTTTCTAAGAGTTAGTGTCGATTAAACGTTTGCAGTTGCTGGTGGGGCATTTATTATTCAATATTAGTTTTATGGTAAATGTTAATTGTGCTACCTACCTGACCAATGAGTCCTGAGTCCATCATCCAATCGCAAGGGATTTGGAAATCCCTGTACTTCTTGCTAGTGCTTTCTCTCATCCTTTCCGTGCTATTAACGCTTTGTTCCAACCTGTAAGTTTGATATATGCTCATGCGATTAGTATACACTATCAAAGGAAAGTATTAACTGTAATTCAGTTTATACATGCTCGCCTGTCTTGCAATGCTTGCATTCTTCTTGTTGCTTGGCCAAATGGCTCTTTCTGGTTGTCCTCAAATGATGAAACCTCTAATTCAAGATTCTTCAGGTCTTTGTAGTTGCAAGCTGCTTCCCGCAGGGCGTCTGCTTTTCGCTCTGGCCATTGTGGAAAGTGCTTCAATACTGCCCTTTCATCAACTAAGGATGACAATTCACTGTCCAGCCATTTCACATATGTCTCCACATCAGATATATCCGCAAACGATGCAGACTCCACCTCTCTGATCAATAAATTGATAAACTCCTTTTGCTTTTTTACATCGGATTTTATCTGGGTATCAATTTGCATATCATCAGCAAAAAGTAAATGTGTTTGGATATAAATAATCAAATTTGAAAGAATAGGCTGCCATTTACGCTTACAGCTGTAAGATAGGTAGAGCGATTTTCGATTTCTCCAATCATGCTCCTAGTGAATGCAATTACTGGAGTAGCTGTAGGATTGGTTCTGTTCTCTATGTGGGCATCTTTCTTTGTGAGTGAACGATACAACTCCACAACTGCTGGCACACGACGCACTGTTTTTGATCCAGCTAACAGTTTAGATGGCACCGGCGGTGGTGGTGGTGCCGGAAATGTTGTTGGTATTGATGGCACCTTAACTTTGTTTTGACTCATTTCCATCGTTGAAGGGAAAACAACAGTTGTAGGCTTTGGAGGTGGTTTAGGTACTTTTGTGGATCTCTCCTTCCCAGCTTCCAATTCTTGAAAACTTAGCCTTGGACGTAAAGTTTCTCCATCGAAACTCTGTTCTAAAGTTTTGACGTCTGACTGCTTCTGTTGAGATGCATCTGTGTTGCAACTATCCATGGAGTTCTGTATTTTCTTCCAGAGCATTGATTTCCTTTCATTGTCATGTGCTTTCAGGGAATTTATTTGCGATTTTAGGCGGATTACTTCTTGTCTTAGCTCATGATTTTCTTTCTCCAGTAAAGCAACCTTGGCTGCAGAAGCTTCAAGCTCTTTCTTGAGGCTGTTGATCTGTGAGTCGTCATCTTCTGGTGCCATTTTCCTCTTCTTTTCTGCTTTCACCAGAAGAATGACAGTAGGACAGTCGAGTCGTAATGCATACCTGGATCTTAGTTGCCTGCTTTATATTTGGTATTACTTTTAAAATAAGGAATGCTAGCCCAATCCTGAAGAGTGATATTTTAGGGAATGCCCTTTAATATGCTGCTAATGTAGGTGAGCATGCAGAATGCAGTAATCCAGACAGGATGTTTTTGACATTTTTTAGCTCATTCTGTTTAGATATCCCGATTTATTACATTGCCCCTTTTTACAATTTGTATTGTAAGTGAATGATTTTCTTTGTTTTGCTGGCACAGAAAGCTGCGAGTGTGTTGTAGTTGTCCCTAAGAAAAAATGTTAGGTACACCATTAAATTCTCTGGTCAAATTTACTTTGAGATTCTTCTCTTTCTGATTATACTTTTATTCCCCATGTAGATTGACTACGATTGCCTCCTGAACCAACCATAGATTACAGTACATGTAGTTACAATCAGCAGTTAAATTCAGGGCATTTCTTTTCCCATGTTTTACACGTGGACTAATGAAGCATAGCCCAAAAAACAAGGTGAAACCTCTGATTGCAAAATTCCAACTGCCTTGGTTGTCCAGGTGTTAGCCTTGGACTGGGATGTTGGCAGTATTCGTTCAATCTGGTTAAAACCTTTATGCCCTCGTGGTTGTTCCCTATAGAGTTCTCCAGAATTCTTTGTAGAATTAGATTGCATTTGCTATTCTTTGCTTGGGAAGCAATTTGAAAAGGGAAAAAGAGGTTAATGAAGGACGTTGAAGGATGCTGACACTGGAAAATTAAAGTAAAAGAAAAAAAGCCTTGACAATCACAGCCTACCAGAATGAGATCTACTGTTTTTACTTTATAAATCTGTACTATTTTTTTTCTTTCATTAAAAGAAATGAAATTGTCAAGGTTTATTATTCTCATAGACCACATCCTTTTTCTTTCTGGGCCTTAGAAATTATGCACAATCTAGATTGGCTTAATAAATAATGCTAGCTTTACACCAATTATATGTAAATTGAGTGGTTAAAGCAGAAAGAATGTAACGGTGTGGTGTTCTATAATATCATAATTAAGGTGAAGAATGTAAGCCAAAAGTGCTTTGGAGGTTCCCCAATGCCCCTCAATCTTGTCAGAATTTGAAAGAATGAATGCTTTGATAGAAGGAAAACACCTAAAACTTGAGGTACAGTCACCATTGAAATCCTGTAGATTAAATTTTCTTTTTCTTCATTCACAAGGAGAAAAGTTAATGATGCCCTAGACTGGAAGCAGAGTAGCTGCTATAGGTATATGTTAGGCTTACATCTGTGTCCAGCAAGTCAGCTTTACTTTCTTGGAGGGTCCATGGCCATATGAGTTCTTAAATTGGATTCCCTGCCGCCAAGGGAAGAAAGTGTCATGCTTTGGTGGATTAACAACTTGCTGATAACTAAAAATTAGAAATTTAGGCTGGGCAAATAAATGTTCTGTTGGGACCAATTTTACTAATCTTGAACGGGTGGCTTCATTTTATCAGAGCAATGTATACGCCCCGGGACTGGGGGAATCATTGATCAAGTATTTGATACAGACCCTTCATCGATGGCTTGCATGATTTTCAGATTCCTCTCCGGCTCTGACATATTAAGGTGACATTGAATTATTTGGCAGTCATCCTAATTTCTACCTTCTTTAGAAATTTCCAATCCCGTGAAGACCATCGTGAATATGACAGAATTATACAGCAAACTCGTATCTAGTCTTTCCCATTGGGTATGAGCATCTCCTTGTTTATTGAAAGAAACAGTTTATGTGCAATCTTGAATACTTTGAGAGTGAAAGTAAAACTCTGACTCACACAAATATTCACCCACGAAATTATGCAGACATTGTAAGCTATACCAGAACTGTTGAAACTGCCTCATATTTCAAAGAAATGTTACTAAGAAAACCAGTTAGTAATTTTCATAATGACCCGATTAAAAACCAACAGTTGAAACAACTTGCATAGTGTGAAAAATATAATCTCTAATCTGCTAAGTGAGCTGAAACCAAGTTTATAATCAGTTTATAAGGAGTTGCCCATCACATTTAGTTGGTTTAAGGAAGTATACTCAAGATTATTACTTACTGAGGATTTGGCGGGCGGCTATTGGCAGCTGAGACCCTCGATCCCCACTCTAGCAGTTCTTTGCTCGTATCATCCTTGTGAATAATCACTTCAATGAAGCAAAAACAATCTTTCTTCTTTCCTGTTGCTGTTTCTATTGCTTGAATGAGCTCATTTTCACTGCGAACATGTAACAGAAGGAAAAAAAAAAAAAAGGTTTCCCATGTAATATGTTATCATCTTCATTTTACAGTATATCTAAGGTTACTAAACCCACACCTATTGACTATGGGACTACACCAATGACTGACTTTTGCTGTCCAGCAATTTCCTATACCATTGTGGATTGCATCCACTAAACCGGTGTAATTCCAGTTCTTAATTACATTATAAGGTCCATCATGAATTTCAACTTCAATGGTGTAGCCACCATTTTTTATCAGGAAGAGGATGGTCTTGTGCTCACATCGCAGCATTATTGTTGACACATCTTGTGTGGTCATCTGCCATAAAGAATTGTTATCAGCATTATAATAGCCATTTCAAACAGTGAAAAAAGAAATGGATGTTAATAATTGGTCCTAATTTTGAGATGGGTAAAAAAAGGTCCCAATTTTTGTAGATTGATCTACAACAATGCTAGGTACTATATAACCTGGAAGCTTCCATCACCAATGCAAGAAATCACACGCCTATCAGGTACTGATTGTGCTTACCCCAGTGTTGCACCACCCAGCGGAACCATATTGCATCTGAAACTCATACCCGCAACAGCAACTTTTCCACTTTCAAGATTGTAGCACTCAATCAAACACAAATAGCAAGTTGTTTGTTTCTTACCATATATCCCTCAGGCAATTTCAGTTTCTGGCAATTGAACCAAGAATCCCCAGTCTCAGCAATAATAGCTGTGTTGCCTGAAAGCATATTCTGTATATGTTGAAAAATAATATTAACCCTCAAACGTTCGTCAGGCTCACATTTGAGAGGAATTCCATTTGGAACATATATTCTGTTGTAGTTTTCACAAGCGGTAGTATTGCTGTTAAGCCTCTTTGCGAGTGCACTACACATTAGCGCACAACCAAAAGCAGGACCATTAGCAACTACTACACGATCAGGCTGCATTATAATAGCCTTTTCCTTCTTTAGGAGAAGGGAGTAACCAACAGAACTGTAAGTCATTATAAGTTTGGTCCAGCAAATATGTATGCACCGGCTGATTCAAGAATCTCAGCGCAGAAAGCATTGCATATAGCTCCTTCCAATGAAGTGGAGGTGTTGTTCAGGGACTAGGCCTTTTGCTGATGGCATAGGCATAACCACAAGCGTCAGCTAATTCAAAAAAGGCATCACAGGCTTGGGCTACTCTTAGTTTGCGCCCTGCTATCATGACTGGTTTTCACTGCCTTGTGCAAGAATGACGTTGCTTCGACAGCTGCTTCTAGTCCCATTGCGCCTCGACAGCTGCTACAAAACGGCAGAAAAATGTGCAGCCTAGGTTGTTGTTTGCGGGTTTGCATGCGCGTTGAGAACCAAGCACGGTGTCATGAAAGATCAAAAGTGGGAATTGGACAGGAAGCAAGATTTGAAGTGGGGTTATTGTACTTTAGAATGAAATGGATCTAAAAGACAAGGAAGCCTTGTTTTGTATTGTTTTGTTTTGTTTTCTTGCATGAGACTGAGAGTAATCTGATTAATATACAGATGGTTGAGATGATTATGGGTTGGATTTCCTGGAGAAGACTGATTCTTGCATACATATTTGCGGTAATTAATTGCGCTCCAAGTTTTTCAAAATAGTGTCCGTTCTGTAATTCCACGTATTAAGGGCGGGTGTATGAAGACTTATTCGTTCACGCATTATTACTGTAACCAAGTGCACTTTTCTGAGTAGGAAAAAATTCAGTCCATTTTGTAATTTTATTGGTTTGGGAATGCTTCTAAACATTATTTCTTCTTGATTTTCTAGACACAGCAGCAAGATGCTACCAATTTTATTGACTAAAATCTAGAAGTGTGTTCATTTGGTTGTTTGGTGTCTTCAATGCAACCAGTTCATTGAGGAGCCGCAACCAGGCTATCATTGAGTTCTAGTCCAGATAGAAATCAAGAAGCACGTAGAGAGGATAAGAATAGGATAAAACCTCAAGATTAAAAGTTATTTACAACATTGATGCAGAGAACAGAATCTTTATTCTGATATTACGTAGAACTTATAACAACAGACACTTGAAATACTCTGTGTGCAAATGTACGACAAGAGAAAACAATTTAGAATTGCTTCCAATTTCGTATCCATGTCCTAATATCTAAATCAACCAGCATTTTGGGGAATTTACAGTAAGTATTAGTTCGGCTATCTACTTGCATAGCAAGATTTATGCCCTTCTGTTCAGCAATATGCCTTTTACATTCTGTGTAAGTTAGACATAGTAAATCATACCGACTTCCAGCAAAGAACTGTGAGGCACATTCAGAACAACCTCAGGATCTCTGCAATTCTTGCTCAGAAAGGCATACACAAAATTAATGGCAAATTTCTTGAGAATAGAGGATGATTTTGTAGCCTTCGCATAAGAATGCCCGATAATATAAGCAACCCCAGATTCTTTGGCTTTCAGTATCTCAAGAGATTCATCTCTAAGTAGAAAGTTTTCTGAATGCCCGATGCCTGATTTTGTCTCTTTGATATCATATGAAGGTTGCTTCAGATTCTCTTTATGATTTGAGTTTTTAAGAGGAAGCTGTGGAGCATGCAAGACCTCAACATCTAAGTCTCCAGCCTCCCTAGATGATTCATTTTCTTCTTCGATTTCTACAAATTGGACAATTGCAGACACCAAAGTGTTCTCAAAATCATAGTTTTCCTGTTGCGGATCCTTGTAGCCATACCTCACAATGCATCGGAACATACCATACTCCTTTATCCCCACCCTAGTAATGAGCAACCGTTCATTTTCATTGACATGTGGTACTTGAACAGATTTGACACAGACAAAAACCAGAACCTGATGGATTGCAGGAAGGTTCGTCACGAAGTGTCCAAATACAGCTGGAACCCCAGTCACAAGATTAGTGTAAACAAGCCCGATTCCAGGAACCCGGACCATGCCAAGGCTAGGCCCTAAAGCCACTATCCTATTCATTGAAACCTTGTTCTCCACATCAAAATCATGTTTCTTCATTGTTCCATAGTTCCATATATACATTACTGCCATAAAAATGAAAGACATAACAAGAGGAATCCAACCCCCTTCAGGAATCTTGCAAATGCATGCAGAGATGTAAAGCAGTTCCACTGACCCAAAAAACACCAGGAACGCAACTACCCTGATTATCCTTTGCTTCCACACAATTACCATCACCAGCGCCATCAAGCAAGTTGTCACAAGCATAACAGTAGTGACCGCCAGCCCTGCAAACTCAGAAAAACAATCAAACTTTAATTGTGATCTAGGTCATAGATGAATTAATAGTTTCTGCATTTGATTGATAGCATAATTTTGTACCATATGCATGACCAATCATGTTAGTATCCCTCAATCCAATTGTCACAGATAAACAAAGGCACATGAGCATCCAATTGACCTCAGGAATATATATCTGCCCATATATTTTACTTGAAGTGTGAATGATTTTGACACTTGGAAAGCAATTGAGTGCACAGCACTGGCTTATGATGGAAAATGTAGCCGATATCACAGCTTGACTTCCTACTACAGCTGCAAAAGTGGCGACGATGAACACTGGCCAAAACACAGCTTCTGCATGAAGGATAAACAACATAAACACATGAGATGAGCAATGAATAATATTATTTATTTGATATCCAAATACGATCTTGCCTGGTATGGCCTTGTAGAAGCTTCTCTGAATATCTGCATGGTGCTTAGAAAGAAAAGCAGCCTCACCCATATATGCAAGAATCAGACAGGGATACACTAGAAAGGTGAAAGCTACCTGGCATTGGAATACCAGGTTTTAAAGCGTCAGCTTTTAGATAAGGCAGAACAATTACAGCTGATTCGTTATTTATATACAAAAGCATTACAGCATGACATTACCTTTATTGAGAGGGAAGAGAAATGACCCAAATCAGCAAACATTGTCTCCACTCCTGAAACATTATTTTAAACAAACTTTTTTCAATAAGCAGCAAGTAATACAAACAAACTGCATTGGAAGTCTAAAAGAGATACCTGTGATTGACAGCACCACTCCTCCTAGTGACACCCATCCATCGATGCCTGTACTTCTTAAGAACTTCCACATGTAAACGGGGGAAAGTGCATTAACTATATGCGGATTCCATCTAAATATGTTATACATCCCAATGCTGCTAATACACAGAAGCCATATCATAACAATTGGAGCAAATATGAAAGCAACTCTGTGTGTTCCATGATGCTGAAGCGAGAAAAGCCCCACAAAGATGACACATGAGATTAAAACAACATAAACTGGAAGAGAAGAAATTAAACATAAGCTTTTACAGATGACAATCATTTTCAATGGATTACATATTTGATGCCAATAATCAGTGAAGTTGCACTTACTCTCGTGGAGCTCTGAAATCTTAACTTTAACCCCCGAAACTGCTGAAAGAACTGAAATGGGAAATATATGGGAACTTATTTACAAATCAAACTAACAAAGAACTCAATATGATTGAAAAGGAAAGAAAGATAAATCTGAAAAGAAGAATCCATTGAATGAAGTAGTTCAAAGGACAACACTAGACATACTAACAGGGTTACATTCATTTTACACTCAAGGTTACGGAACTCAATTTTACACGGGAGTACACCTAAAATTTTCTGCATGTAATAAAATTTCGTGCTAGTTCATAGCAGACTTGTTACTTATGGACTGGACATCAGTAAGGCCGGATTTAGATGAAATTCAGGTGACAGAACACATAGAACTTTAACTATGAAGTGAACAATAGTAAAGAGGCTCAGAGGCCACTTTATATGCAGCTACCTGATATTGTAGGAGTGAGTACTCCATCACCGATTGCCATACAGGTTCCCAGAAGGACAAAGACCAACAGCACATTGCGAAACCTTGGATGCTTCTCTAATAATGCCTTCAAAGCAGAACTCTGCCATGTGTCAGCTGATTCATCTGTTGCATATGTAGACAACGTCTCATCTGTGGCTTGTTGGTTTGGTAGAGTGCTTAGTCTTGCATGTCTGCATAGAAGCGAGTACAATGCAAAGGTACCACCTGCACCATAAGCGAAAAGTTGACATAAGTAAGCTGTCTTTCTTCCTTATCCAATCTGCAGTCATGAAACTCCAAATTAATACTCATTTGGGATTGGTGCTACCTTCCTATGGAGGGTACACAAAGGTAGGATATCATTTTCTTGCATAGGAAACATAACAGATTGAGCTTAAGTCTAGCGTTTTATTTTGACAGTAGAATACCCTCATAGTCGTAAGAAATTGAACAAAGCTTCTATTAGTACTGGTTTTATTGGCGAAAGGAGGGACATTTCTCTCAAAAAAATGCAGAATTGAGATCCAAAGCCTGAAATAAATACTGCTAAACGAGATATCATCATATTTTGATATTATCCTGGGGGACGAGTTAATTAAAAAACAAACATCTGAATGTTAGTGGAGCAGGTGAAATTATTGTAATTTGCAAGTTCTATGATGTTATCTAAGAAATTAACAAGTAATTGACCAGAATGATCAAGCTTTACCTTCACCGTTGTCATCAGCTGACATCACAATGAAAATGTACTTGAAGAGAGCTACGAGAGTGAATGTCCAGAAGATAAATGAAAGTACCCCATAAATTTCCTCATCATTTTCACGGAGGCTCAACTTTCCCGAGAAGGTGGTTTTGTAAACGTACAGAGGAGAGGTACTGAGGTCACCATAAACAACTCCAAGACTTTGATAAGCCAATGTAACAACAGTTGTACAGGATACCCTCCTCAAGTTCTAATTCAGAGCACTTGATTTGTCAGTCTATTAATCATAAGTTAAATCGTTGTTCCATTCCTATGGTTGTTCAATCAAATGCACAATGTATAAACACACACACACACACACACCAAAAAAAAAAACATGAGGAAAAATATGGAGATGAAGGTCGTAAAAATCTTTTCATTACTATATTTTAAATTTAAATCTTTGTAATAATATTTGAGAGGCCACACTTAAATACAGAATCGAAACGAACAATGAAAACCCTGAATCGGAGATCAGATTGTTTTAAGATAACAGAGTGTGTTCTTCTGTATATAATAACTCCATGTCATATTTGTTACTAAAAACCAATTACAAACTGAAATGGAAAATATCTACGCAGAAACCACAGAGAATCTGAAACGGAAACTTTCGATTATATGAAGTTTCCTATGCGCATTATACATTCACGGTAAAATTTTTCAAGCCCTCTTAGTTCTTACAAGAAGCATTGGACTCAAAGCCACCTGTCCCAACGAAAGCTGACAAGGACACACTTTCACGAGACCCATTACCATAACTCCATAATTACACGACACAACAACAATATAATAGCAGTATAAGAACAAGTAATCTACAGCAGAGCATGCAAGAGTACCTGTTGAGATATTCCCTGCTCTAAAAATTCTTCAGATGGTTTCATGGTCTTTTTCTCTTTTTGGAGTTTAAGGGAGAGATAGGGGGAGAGAGACTTATGAATGGAAGGGAAGAGAAGCTGTGAATGAGAATATAAGGAGAAAAGGATGAGAGAATGTAGGCAGTAAGTAGCAGCAAGCAGTGAAGAGGCAATTGCTGTTTCCTGCTTGTGTCCTAAGAATTTGCCAGCTGCGATAAATGCTCTTTATCTCTCTTCAGTATCTCTGCTATAATTTTAACCGAGGCTTGAAAATTGTTCATAAATAAATAAACTGGACCTGTGTCTCAAGATATAGTACTCCCTCTCATAAAGAGAAAATAAATCCCATAGGATTCCTTCTTCCAACACCTATTATGTATATAATATGCTTCTTCTGGTTGTACCTTCTGCTTCAGTCTGTGTCCTACACTCTTACTATACTAATTAAAAGCAACCTCTGTTCTATGCTCAATAAAATTACACAAAAGTGTTGAAATGGTTGAACACAGGGTCTGTAAAATTATATAATTTTACAATTTCTTTTGGGGTTTCAAAACAATTTTATTCTTTACTATAATATTTAACAGCTTCAGGCTTTTCAGAACAATTGATTCTGTTTATTTTACATTAAAAAGTATCCTCATCCAAGACATCTAGGCTTAGTCTACTAATTTCAGTGCCCATTTTAAGGGCATGGATAAGCTTGCAGGAATTAATGAATTCATTCCGCCTCATCATTACAGATCATTTTTTTATTTATTTATGATGTTACAAGCAAGCAATGAATTAACAAGTACCAAATATTTCCTGAAACAAGGGCTTTCCAGATTAAAATATATGACTAGATAATCTTATCTTATTAAGAAATCATATTTTAAGTTGGAACTTTGACTGACCAACCTAAATGAAGAAGAATTAAGTAAGCACTTCTGTATTTAGCCATACTAACCTACTCCTCAACTATACCTACTCAAATACATGTCATGCAAATCCTATGAATTAGAAGTATTGGCTTCCAGTTCACCAACAACGGTAGACCTCAACACCAATACCTGCTATTTCTAGTCTAAAAATTGGTTAACAAGGCAGTAAAAGAGTGGCCATTGAAAAGCGGAGCTACACCAAAAACTATCACACAATTCATTATTACAAGGACAAAATTGAATCCCAGTTTTCCACTTTATCCATGTATTTTAGTTAACTGATGAAACGCAGCCTTGCAAAGAAGCCGAAAATGGACCATGGATCACCAGAGAGATTGCTGGGTTAGTTTTATTTTCAAACACAATCCCAGGAAAATAGGGATATCATCAACTGCTGATTGCAGTCTTGGTCTTGGGCAAAGAAAATGGAAAATAAAAAATTTATGTGCAGAACCACTGGTAGGACAATGGGAGCATTTCTGTCGTTTTCTTCTGTTCGGAGTGTCATCCTACTGCTCCCTTCAGTTTCAGAGAATCTTTAATAGGATATGGCATCCATCATCCGCGCATGCAGTTAATTTGTACATCACGATTGGAATCATCATAGCAAATTACAGATGCAAATCCTGTGTTACAAATTATTGGCAAGGAGAAACAATTTAGCTTTGTCTACAAGACAATGTAGAAAGAGCGGGAAATGTAATGTAATAGACAGTAGTAATGGCTGACCTCCCCATTTGGGTGGGTTCAATTATTAAGACAACTATCAAGATACAAGTTTTGACACACTGCCTACCAATTGTATAATAAGATGCTAAGATATGATGTTAACTTATCCTAGATATGATGTTAACTTATCCTAGCTACGCTAGAAGCTTGTTCCAATGCTCTATACCTCTATGATATGAGATGAGATTTTACATTATGGGCAAAATATGGCTCTTGATTTAGAATAAAATTCTGAATTATTAACAACATACAACAAGATACAGTATCTATACCTATCACAACAACCACATCCCCACTTTGTTTCTGTTACCAAAAGTCATTGACTTCCAACTTAAACCAATTATGGGCAAAATCATTTGTTTTGTGAGCTTTGAACTACTTTATGTGTATGATTAAGAACTCAAGACATCAAATTTTCTTAACTAAACAACCAAATCCCTCTTTGGTTTTTTTTTTTTTTTTTATTGTTGTTTCGCCCACTACAGTTATTGGGTCCAACCGTACAATGATTGATAATTTGATAGTACAATGCATAGAGAAATGATTTTTTTTTTAATTATTATTATTAATGGAAGAAAGGGAAGGCAACTAGGAGAAAAGTGGTACAAAGATGTGTTCGGTGTGCCTTCTAAATCAAACATTTAATAGCTCTCGTGTGTCTGTCCCCGCTGATTCAATGCTCCAAAGCTTTCAGAAATGTTAGGTTGATTGCAGCTCTCACTGGCTTGAATGTTGAATCAAAGGGAAAGAAGCCAGATTATGTTATCTTTAATTACTACTCATTGCACGGCCAGCCTTATCCCGAAGTTTGCTTTCATGGACCAAAAAGTTGGGCGTTTCATCCACAAACGGATTCCCAGGTACCCATCTAATCGCTTTACGACCTTAGATGTTGCCACGTGCACATATGAATGAACTTTGCTAGGAAAAAATGTTATTCGATTTTGATGGCCAAGTTTGGGAGAGAATTTTTCTTGATGCCGAAACAGGTGTGCCTTCCATTACATTCCGCGTAAGCCCCGGCGAAGGCGACATACTGTCGTGTCAAGACAAGAGCATGCACCGTTCATCCAATTCTGGAGCAGCTTTGGGCTGCCAGCCGGTTATATATCTAGTTGACAAACTTTCTGCGGTACCCAGAGATTATTGGGCCTTCCATGGATAGCACCTTCCAAATCGAACGCCATTAGAAAGACCCAGGGTTCCTCAAATGTTATATTGGTTAATTCATTTTTTGCAAAACCCAAGTCGGTAATCCCCGGATTCGAAATGCCATGTCAGAAATTGCAAAACATAAATATCCTTTTTGGTCAAAATGGAGGTGTCATTATGAAATTTTGGCTCACGGCTTACAATTTCTGGGTGAAATCTGGCAACGCTGAAGCTCTCCCACTCCATGTAATGACAATCTGGTCAGAACCTGGAGCTGTTTCACTGAACACTAGGATTTCAGCTACGTTTTGACATCATCAACTGCGTATTTAACTGGTCAGATGCAATCCAACTTCAACCCCCTCATTTGCTTTTGTCGGCAAAGGCCAATTCCACGACCAAAGGCTGCAACTTACACCATGGAAATTGTACATGTGTAACTGATAATTTTGTAACAACCAAGTAAAGCTCAGGTTAAAAAAAAATGAAATCATGAGATGAGGACCAGACTTAAGGTGGCATCCAAAATACCATTCCACAATCAAACATTGGCACAATTTCTAACCATAGCATAAAAATTAATAAATCCAAACTCTTTAATTGCAGAAATTATATCTCAACAAAACCTTGTGAAAGAAATTTTTTGGAAGAAAACCTTACACAGTATAAGACCGGGACTTGCACCAATAAACAGTAACATTTTGAAAAAGCCCTAATGGAACTCTTCGACAATAAGGACTACCAAAACACAATCCTCAGCATGCAAACATGACCCAAGCTTGACCAATTGTTGACAGACTCAAACCGGATGCAGACCCAAACCACTGTTGCCCATAAATTGTTTCACCAGCTATAAACGCCAAGACACGGGCGAGAACGAGGTCAACCAACTAATCTCTTCATATTGCCAAGCATTCGGTATGAAGACAAACCCAAGCCTCTTAAGTTGAGGAAGCAGGCTCCTCAGATTTCTTCTCTGCTTCTTCACTCTTCGATTCCTTCTTCTCCTTGGTTACAACAGGAACCTCTTCCCCAGCTTTATCTTCAGTTTTCTTTTCCTCAACAGTCAACTTCTCAAGAAGGCCAGCAGCTGCAGTTGCATCTTTATTTTCCTCTTTACCTTTTTGGGATTCTGCAACTTCTTGAACTTTTTCCATAAAGGTTTTGCAGTCTGAATAATGAACAACATTATGAGACAAATAATTAAGTACAAAATTGGGAATCAAAATTGTATAAAGAAGTCATAAGAACAGATGCGGACATTTGAGATAGACAAAGCAATGTATAATCACAACATTTGGAAGAATGCCATCCATTCCAAATAACAAGACAACTATGGAGAACATTTTCACATGACCACTAAATAAATAAAAATTATCAAAAGCATCTTCAAAAGTAACAGCTACAGATTCCATTCCCAAGCAATTACAAGTCAGAACATGACAACAAGATTATTAGTTGATATAAGTAAAAGGCATTCATTCATACAAGAATGACCACACAGAGTAACAGTAAGGTTAGAAACTAACAATGATGCAAGATCTCTCTCCAACAGAAAGTTTTTGAGTATCAAAACTGGGAGAAATCAATCCATCATTCCAACATATTCATTAATAAATCAAGAGAATTGATTGAGATCGTATACATAGTGCAAGAATGCTCTAAGCACAATTCACCACATCCAAATCTCAACTAAAGTCTACCATTCAGAAAGGATAAAAGTAGACTCTTAGAATATGCTATAGAGCATATTAAACAACCTCATATTACCATATGTCTAACAGACAAATTTATAAGATCACGAGAAATTCTATTAACTTGAAACCCCCAAGTTTATCTTAAAAAATAATGTCTGGCTATTAGTATTACTTTAAAGAGTTAAAGTGATCCTCATCTGTGGGGTGACCATAAAAATAAGCCATCAAATACAAAATTAGAGATGAAAAAACTTTAAGAATGTTATTGTAATATGACTAGACTATTATGAGTTACAGAGCAACAACAGCTTCCCCACACAATTATAAAGCAGGGAGCAGTTTCACCTTTGTAACTCTGCCACTATGCACTGCATATAACTATATTCAAGATTGAAGGCCTTCTGAAAGACCTAATTATGTATTACAGATTCTCCTACTGGACTCAACTTAACAATCATAGTTGTAATCTTCAATTTACATCCACACTGATAACTGCATGGTGTCCACATTTAGTACAATAACAATGAGACATGACCTTAAATAATATAGCTGTTGGGAAACTTTAGTTGCCCAAACTCATTTCGTCAGTTCTACTCTCCCAATAACTTTTTGCAATTAAAATAGTTTAAGCAATACAAGACATTCAAACTAGCAACAGAGTAGGTTTATTCAAGTTTCACAACGGAGTAGGTTTAACACAACACATTAAGGTATGTTTGGGACTATTGTGCTAAAAGCACAGCTACTCACTTTCTCACTTATATTGGACATCTAGTGATCCCCTACCACAATGCCTCAATCCAAAAATACCCTTAAATCAAGTTACAGTTTCAGTTTCAACAAAATTAATGCTACCCGTAGAGTTTCAGGATACATCCGGACAAATGGATTCAAACCAGACAACAAACAAATCACTTAACGAGCACCAGCCTAACCAAAGATAAAAAAGCAACATTCTATCACAAGAATAAAATGGCTAACAAGGTAACTAATTTTAAAACACTACACGAGACTTGTTTCATTCACTTGACGCACTAAAAAAGTAACGATACTCACTCTCAACAGATCCAAATCTGATGCAGAAAAGCTCATCCTTCAATTCCCCATCAGCGAAGTCAGTAGCGTGCCACACACAAGACTTATCGTTCCCAGCGTGCTCTTGCACTGTCATTGTCGGTATTACTGCCCAGCAAGCCAAAAACAACATTAATAAACTTAAACACTAATCACGATATAATATTTATGAATGTAATTAACATCTAACACAAATTAATTAATGAAGATATAAAACGAACCGAGATGATTGGCGCAGATCTTGAGAGTCTTAGATTGCCTCATAACAAGGCGAACCTTTCCAGTCTCCTTATGTTTCAATAGCTTAACAGTACCAGCCCCTCTCTCCTTCCACTGGTTTCCATCCTTATCAAAACGGTAGAGTTTGGCCTTCCTTTAAAAGAATTAAAATCATAAAATTAACACAAACCTAGAAATGAAGAAAAAAAATCAGATCTAAGATACATAAAAATACTCACAGATCGAGGATGGCATCCTCATCCTCCTCGCCGGTGCTGACGGCAACTTCCTCCAGTTTGACGATGGGAGCGACCTGAGCTCCGGTGTCCTCATCCTCGTTGTGTGGGGTCTCCTCCTCTTCTCTGTGATCGGCCTCAGTGCTTGCCATTGCTGCCGATGCCTCTATATATGTTGTACTAGTTTTCTCGAGTCGTGAAAAGCTAGAGATTTATGCGAAAGCTGTCTCGATTAACAGTTTCTGGAGGCTAGAAGGTGCGGGCAACTAGGGTTTATATAGTGCGAGTGCTTTTGAGAGAGGTGCTCTATTTCTTTTAGGGGGAATGTTTGGACGGCGGAATAACCGATTCCCTGCATAAGAATAACACCCCCCAGCTATTGTAGTCTGTTTGGTTTAGGAAACAAGGAAAAAAAAAAAGGGCAGAATTTTTGACAAAAATGGCTCAATTTCAAACCCTATTTACATTTACAATGAGAGTTCCAAACTTCTTATATTTGGGATTCAAAATTTAACTTTTAAACAAAATTTCTCTTAAATAATATATAAACGAATAATACTTGTTTAATAAAATTTTTCGAAAAAAATTAGAATAAAAATAATTTTTTGTAAACTATTATTAGTTGTTTATCGATAAATTTTATTGAGAAAGATTATTTTTATACTAATTTTTTACACAAAATTCATCGAAAAAATATTATTTATTAATTCAATAATTAAAAATAATTTCAATCAAATATTAAATTTTTGGTCTTAAATGTTATAAAATTTTAAATTAAATTAAATTTATTAATAGGCTTAAGAATTGGGCTATTTTATGAAGCACTAAATAATAAATAAAGACGGTATAATTATTTAGCACCTAAAGTCTCTTAGTCTCTTATTTAATACAAGAGTTTTCAAATTTGAACACAATAGAATTACAATTAAAATTATGTACTCTCACCCCACAGCAGGAATTGCAATTTCCAATTATGTTAAAGCAGGTTTTGCTAGTTGTAGTCTACGTCAGAAGGTTGTACCATGTATATATTCGCAGATATGGTGTTCTAAGGATTGAATGGCATGACCCATCATGCTGAGATACCTTCGCCTGCCATCAACATTATCTTGTGCTAGAGGTCCCATGGCTGCTACTGATGTTGAGTCTAATATTGCAGTACCATGATCATGGAGATCTTATCTTTAGGAGAACAAAACCGGCAATATTCTGAATGATTTTTGTATGTTTTGAGCTATACAAGAGCAGAAATAGAATGCACCCCTCTTTCAATAAGGTTCAGAATCCTCCGTCAGGTTTGCCATTAAAGAAATTTATCCCAGCAACTCAACTTGCAGTTGGAGATAGAATTACCAAAGCTGAAGTTATCAATCTCTGTGAAGCAGCATTATTTACCGCATCCATGGGTCCAGCATCAGCTGACTTTCCTTTATAACCTTTCTGACCTGCAAAATGCGTATAAACTCATTAAACAACTCATAGAACACCTTCAATGGAATCGTTCAAATGGATAGTCATCGATCTACGGTAATCCCATCAACTATTTTCATCCATTCATAAGGACCACCAATTGCTTATGATTGATTCACCACCAAGACATTGGCTACTATCTACAACGTACACCTACCCCACAATGTCGAGCAAGATTTCACATTTGGCTCGCCTTTCTTCTCCTTCCCACCACTATTATTCTTTGTTTTTATACTAAGAGCTACCCATGCCTTGATTTCAGGGTCATCATCTACTGTCTCAGTGGGATGCAGCACCTGCAGGGAAAGAAGATATCGTGTCTGACCTATTTGGCATCAAAAATGAATCTGATATGAGCAATTAAATCACCTGCACCATGGATAGAAAGCCACTAGAGCACTCCTGACTTGGATGACGTTTGACAACAAAAACAAATGCACCAACTTACAATTGACAAGGGAATCAAGATTCTCCAGTGAGGGATGTAATAGTTTGAGTAGTTGACACAGTACAATCATGCTTGCACTTGCACACCAAAATATAGGGAATTTCTAAAGAATTTCTCATACATAATAGGCAAATACCAAATGCAGATGATGTGAAAGATATTGTAAATGCAGATTCACAATCTCTGAAACACATTAAGCATTCTTCAAATATCGAGCTGGTAATTGAAACTAACCGGGCTTCTCATGAAGAATAGGAGAGGGCCGGCAAACATCTCAGTTGGCATATTCCTCCATTCCCAACCTAGCCTCCTTCTCTTCCAAAGCCCTGTAAAAATGCACATACTAAGAAACAAAGATTCTAAACAAAAATCACAGGTGGCATCTGAGCATAAGAAGAGAAGTCTGGTGGCCCCCTATGAATAGTAGCTTGTCGCTCATCTAATAGCTTAGCTCCAATCAAGATTTCAAATCGACCATATTTTTTTGCACAGCAGAAACTACAGAGAAATATTGAGGTTCCATCACCTGTGCTAGTAACTCTATCAACTGCACTTTATTTTCCTCAAATTTCTGCATCATCAACTCTGACTTCGGGACTGACAAACTCAGAACAACTTTGCTTCTGGCACCAATCACAAACTGATTCAGCTGGTGACTTAGAACACCTTCAACAATCTTACAGTATTAGGCGGCAGCAACTTGCTGAATAGCACATGTTACATCTTCAATATTCTGCCAAAAAAAATGTACCTGGGTGTTGCATACAAAAGAAGAGGCAGCAACTGGGCTAACATATTTTGCTCATGACACAGAAAGATGATCAGTTAGGTAAGTATTAATTAATAGCTTCAAGCAGAAACATTACTTAATACAACGATGACATAGCCCATAGAGTTCAATATAACATTAAATGATAATAAGAACAAAGTTCATTGTGGTACTGGTAGCATTATACTCCTAATCTTTCTTACTAACCCATAACAACAAGGGCCCATTAAGCAATTCTAAAAGTTGCCTCCAATCATGCGGTACTTGTAAATTAACAGCCAGTTTCTGTTGCCACAACCATATGCGTGGCTGCACACTATGATAGAACAAAATCAAAGAGGACTTGTCAGCTTTGAGCAGACATGGAAATATGCTCTGACCTCTGAAAAAAGCAACAGATGTCATGAAAACCTCTGATTACAGTGACAAGTTCGTCTAGCTGCATGTTTATTCTTCATTAAACTTAAATTCTGTACAGTAAATAAAGAATATATGTTAAAATAGAAAATAATTTAAAAATGTAATTAAGAACGAAGAATAATATTCGGAACTGACTGGTGATATACCATCGTCTTAGAGTCTTAGCAGCTGCAGAGGCAAGTTTATGGCAATAACGACACTGCTTTGCTGCAGCGTCGTTTCTATAACGCATATTCATTTGTCTGATTCTATTGTCACGAGTGTGAAGTTTATGAATTCAGTATTAATCCACAGACTCTTCGAATGCAACCGAAAGCACTATGCATCCCATCTAACAAAGCTAACTAAAATGTAAAAGAAAAAAGAAAACGAAGCCGTTAGGACCTCTTTCATTACTGTTGGAGCATGGGCGGCGGCCTTGGCACTCTGGGCCTCTGGTAGTTGAAAGGTCGCCTTCCTTATGAATCAATCCAAGTGCACCCTATACCAACTCTAACACGACTACAATCTTTCTTATTTTGACAGAATGTATTGGGCTTAAGGGGCCCAACGAAAATTACACAAATACTTCCTTCAAATTTTAATTTAAAAAAATAAATGAGTGAATTACTTTTTCATAATTTTTAAAATTTTATTTTAAAAACTCTTTAATAAATAAAAAAATATCACGAGAGAAATAATTAATATTTTATAAAAATTATAAAAATATTTTATTTTTTAATTAATTTCTTAGTATATTCTCGTTAATTTCATATCATACTCTCGTTATTATTTTTTTTTACAAAATTATTTTATTACACTCTCGGTATATTTTAATTAAATCTTGTGCAAATTTCATCGCTTTCTTAGCACCGTCTTCTTGGATAAGAAAGGGCCGGTCTGAGACGGAGAACAATTGAGCCGCCGCGCCACCTCACGCGTCGAAAGATAATGCTCACATCAAAATATTAAAAGTTAGTTAATAATTTATTTTAAAGGAAACTTCTTCCGAATAATGTACGGTTCGGACTGGACCAGCCACGAAGATGCCACCATCCTTCCAAAATTCCACGCGTAAGGGAGAAAACACGTGCGTATAAAAAATAAAAGCTGGATCTGAACCGGACAGCTTTTTCTCCAGTTTGGTAGGTTAGTACCCAAGCATTGAATGTTTAGGTGCACGTTATAATCAGTGGTACGTTATGGACAAGACAAAAAGTACATTAGTGGGAAGCTTCAATGTTGTAGATCCGCCCAAACAATAATTAGGAAAGATCGAGAATCTGAAAATTTATGAGAGAAAGAAGATGAAGATGCAATTTGTTGGCAACTATGTAGTTGCAGATTTTGATGTCGTTTGTTAACAGAACAAGCTGATTTTTGAACATGTGTCTGGTTGTGGCATTCCAATAACGTTGATGCTTTAAGACTCATGCACACACGTCGTTGCTTTTCATTTGGTTGCCGGCTCATTTGCCGAATTTATGGTTGGCGCTCTGAATTTTGGAGCCTCTACAGAAATTTATAAAATTCGTAATTTTAAAATTTTGAAAGTATGATATTTATTATATTTAATATTAAATAAAAAATAAATACTACTATAATTAATCTCAAATTTTAATTTTAATTAAATTTTAAAATTCTCAACTAACGGCTAACGCTATATGTTGCTCTCGCTGTAGGCACCGCTGATGGGATATAATGTTTACTTCGTGGTTTAGACGCGTTGATGCTAAGCGGTGACTGTAATACTTACTCAGAAGATTGATTTTATAGCGAGTCGCATACCGAGTCAGTCAGTTGATCCTTAATCTTTACGACTGTTGCAGGCCGTCAACGTAACACTATTTATGTTGTCTTATCCGAGGGAGACAAGCGGTGGAGAATACATACAAATATAATTGCTGAAGATATATACACTGAATAATCAATAAATTTAAATGGATCATCATTCATATGTACACTTAACGGCTGCGATCATCGTGGGATTATGTGGTTTATGCTTAGCGTTAGTGGCATCATCAAATGATGCTATCAACGTAAGACAGAAACGAGAATACTAGACAGGAGTGATGACCCAATTCAAATTATGGGAAGCTAGGAGATGGTTCTTGAATTGGAAAAGTAATGTAAGCAAGTGAAACTCTGAATCTACAGCATGTGAACACCGAACTGTCTTCCGTGTCCGAACGCGAGACAAGGTTAATTTAATTGGTTCCAACTCACATGCATAAATTGAATTAGAGACCAAGAAGAAAAGGCAAAGAATATAAACAAGATAATACGGTAACAACTTAGTGATATATCTGAATATTCTAAGACAAAACAAATTAAAATCACAGGAAATTCTGTAATTGTACACGCCCATTACTTTAGTCTCCACCGCTAATTCCTCCTTTTCCCACCCATTACGACAGCTAGGATACCCACCACCGCGCTCAAGTTCACTCCCAACATTATTTTTAATTTCCGAATTTATCCCTCCATCAATTTCCGAATTTGTCCATGGTGAATCCGGATATACCGAACTTGTCCCTGATGCTTCGCCTTCCGGGCTCATCAAATTCGAATATTCCCTCCTCGTCCCTTCTTCTTCTTCGTCACCTCTTACCGCCATCCACCCGTCTGATTCCCAATTTACCACCGCTGAAGTTACCAATTTACCGATCCTCTCCCTCGCAGAAGCTGCTAAATTCTCAACATCTGTATCCTCTTCTTCGAATTCCGAGTTGACCCAGTCGAGCACGCAACGCGGAGATGGCTCAGTGATTTTATTACTCGGCGATGCAGATTGTAAAAATGGATGATGCAACAGCTGATCGCAACTCCACCGCTCACTCGGTTTTCTTCTTAAACACTTTTCAAGAAAATCACGCCCGAGTTCTGACAACTGAGTCGGAATCCGAGGCAATTCGTTAGACAATCCGATTAGAGTCAGTGTGCAGGCACCGAAATCCTCCCAAGCGGGTTTTCCGGTGACCATCTCGATAATCGTGCAACCCAAAGACCAGACATCGCTTTCCGGTCCCTGGTACTCTCCTCGTACCACCTCCGGCGCCATCCACAGTGGACTTCCACGCGGCAAAATCTTAACACCAATCATGTCAGAAATCTTTCCCGCCGAGCCAAAATCGGCGAGTTTAGCAAAACACGAACCGGAACTCACCAATATGTTTTTTCCTTTAACGTCACAGTGTACGATGCCACCAGAATGTAAGTAGCGCAACGCAGAGACTATACAGTAAGTGTGCGACCTTAAGACCTTCTCGTCCACGAAAGCACCACCAGTGGTTGATACCAGGTCAGTGACGGTGCCACCTGGCAAGTACTCCATATGGAGGTTCCGGTACGACGTGGTCGGAGACTCGTATGAAACATCGTCACCGAGGTACTTGACAACGTAAGGCGAGGAAAGTGAACGGAGAATTCTGACTTCGTTCTCTAAAGACTCGATTTGAGCGGGATGACACGCGTTTCGATCAACCGACTTTACAGCGAAAACGTCGCCGTTTAATTTGTTGACTGCCACGTTAACGGCACCAAACGAGCCTTTGCCTATGCACTTGCCCCTAACCCAATAACTCATTTTACTGTTGACTGCCGTTGCGTTGGTTTCAGAACTGAAAATTTATGAAGACGAATGAAGCGTGTTGTGTGTCGCTGGTCTCTTTTGAGGGCCCAAAATGGTTTATATACGTGATTACGCCAAGGCAAGGCAAATGCATCGAACATTTGTATAGGATTTTTGAGGGTGACGTGGAATTTACAAATGGATAATTCGGAAAACGGTTGTTAACATCAGTATAATTCTGGGGCTACAACTGGTTTGTCAGGTGTTGACGTAATAGAAGTCGAAGTAGGAGATAGTGGGGGATGTTGAAAGGAAAGGATTCTGGCTTTTATCCTTATCCAGCAGGGGAGACGCGGGGTTAATCTGAACCGTTGATTGACGAGATCATGGTGTCTTTGAACGTTGCAAGGTTGGTCCTGGTCTATGATTGGTTGGTTGGTTGGTATTTTGACATGTGGTCGCAGATTTAACCGCTTTGGAAAAGTTCGTGAGAACTAGTCGTGCTAGAGTGGTGCGTCCATCCCAATCCCAAGTCCGTGCTAACTGTGCTTCAAATCCCTCCCATGGGTAAGGCAACGAGGATCGCCCAATCAAGCTGGAAAAAGTCGACGTGGGTGGATGATGGTGCATGCAGTTAAAAGTGGACCTGCAAACACCGAATCGGAACAAATAGAACATATATAACAAATGACACGCCCATGCCAAGTTGGCCGGCATTAGCAAAGGGCAAGTCCAGCACCACATGGAGGGTTAGGGCCAGGGTCGGGGACAGGCGCTTCAGTTGGGACCGGTAACTTTGAGCTAAACAGTGAGCCCACAATCCCGCTGACATGGCATAAAACTGTAGCTCCACGTTTCAGCAACCGTGAGCAAGAGATTTCACCATTGTCACGATGCTTGTGTCTGTCTGTCTGGCTTGGCTTCCGCAGTGAGAGTCTGAGTCGAAGTCTATTGACGGGCTAGACCGGCCTCCATCACATAAAATATTACTATTAACTTCAGATAAATAAAATAAGAATATTATTTGATCGCATGACAGCCCCATTCGAAATGCTATATCCCATCGTTTCATTTTGAAGGTCAGGATTCAAGCCACCATTTCTATTGATTCAAAATAATTAGTATTTTTATTATTTTATAAATATCCCTAAACGGGTATTAGATGCTAAACTTTGACAGTATAAATACATACCGCGTTTGTATTTTTTTGGATTCTTCTATTGCTTGACATGTCATATTCACTTACTCATTAAGTAATATTAACATCAAGAAGTGCATGCCACGTGTCCTGCGTGGACGATTAGACATTTATCCCACGTAGGATTACACATACGCAAGTCCTTGGATTGGATATGTTGGACCAACTTCTTTTATTTGTCTGGACAGAAAAGAAATGGGAAACCTGAATCGTGTTTTTTTCCCTTGGGCGATTGGGAGAGCCGATTTGGCAGACAAAGATAGAGCGCCGACTTATCCTTGCAAAGCGGTTGTCGCGTCTTCTTCCAGGATCTTTCTATTTATCATCGACAACAATTAATGGAAGTAAATAGAATCAAATTTCTTTTTCTTTTTCAAAAAATATTATATCAAATAGATAAATTCACAATAGAAAAAAGAAATTATAATAAATTCATTAATATGTTTCCCATTTGGTATTACCGTTGATAGAAGTTGCTGGAAATTAACGCAGTTAGTGGAGGGTCCCGGTGTTTGGGGGGGGCGTGCATAGGATACGTTGGGAGA